>CM040455.1:985432-1040432 GCA_022758105.1 Pangasianodon gigas | reverse complement strand
TTGTGTTAGACGAGAGATGTGTGTTAGTTTTCCTCCTGATGTTCTGGAACTTTCCTGATCAAGAACTACACACACACTGGACTGCAGTAATGATGATCATTATGGAAAATTACAGAAATAATGCAAACTGTGTGACAGTGATGAGGTTTCAAAGTACAGAAACACCTCAAACATGCAGCAATATGAAGTTGTATGAAGTTGTGCTGAAAGAAAGAAAGAAAGAAAGAAAAACAAACAAACAAACAAACAAACAAAGTGGGGTTAAAGAAAGAAATTAAGAAAGAAAGAAAGAAAGAAAAACAAACAAACAAACAAACAAACAAACAAACAAAGTGGGGTTAAAGCACCTAAGAAAGAAAGAAAGAAAGAAAGAAAGAAAGAAAAACAAAGAAAGAAACAAAGAACGAACGAAAGAAAAACAAACTGGATTTAAAGAAAGAAAGAAAGAACAAATGAAGAGGGAAAGAAAGTGTCATTCTGGGTTTACAGAAAAATACAGTAGTGTGGAACAGGAACTAAAAAGGTAGCAAGATCAGAAGAAAGACGTTGTTGTTGTTGTTGTTGTTGTTTACTCATGTGTATACACTGAATCTGGAATGATGGAGTAATAAACTAATCATTTAAAAGAATTCCAGACTGCGATTTTAATTAAAAGGTGTTTATCTGCAGTTTGTTTCTCCTCAGCTCTGTCACATCTGTATTGTTCATTAAGGATCTAAAGCTACATCTGGATTTCCAGACGAGTGAGAGACGGAGAACAGACACAGACTGAAGATCAGACAGAGACCTGAGGGTGCATATGTACGCTGAAGTCCTGCAGCGGCGACGTGTGATCGGACTGATCTGAAGGTGGAGAGCACTGACATGCGAGGAGGTTACTGCTGCTGCGGAACGAGTCTGACACACACACAAACACACACACACACAACACTAAAGTGAGGTGTTTAACAATACTTCAAATACTTGTAAGAATATCAGCAATCCTCTAGTAAAGATTAACTGTGATAGGTGTTGTTTAAAAAATACCATGTTCAAATGTGTGTGCGTGTGTGTGTGTGTGTGTTGTATGCTGGGTTTTTGCCTATAAAGGAAACAGTTTGTTTACTGTGAAGAGGATCCTTCCTGCTGGATGAAGAGCTCTTGTTTTTGGGCTTCAGAACGAATTCAGAGGCTAAAAAACACGCAAACACACACTGCTGTAAGCGCCAAAGAACAAAACACAAGAGGAGTTCAATGCAAAGTGATTCACTGCAGCCTGAAATCACTTACGAAATGGAGACTCTGTGTGTAAATTAATATTCCCCAAAAGCAGGTATTATATCTGCAGAAGCCAGCTAATAGCAATACGACACAACAATAATAATAATAATAATAATAATAATAATAATAATCAGGAAAATGTATCAGGATTATTTATTATGTTTCAGTATCTCAAGATGATCAGAAAGGGTCTTAAAATGGTGACTTTTGGTGATATTGCAGTTCACACCGCCAGTGACGACATCATTTAAATATAGCCTCTGAAAACGTTTTCATTCACACTTACCTTACGAATACAACACACACACACACACACACGTCTCACTTTATTTTATGTCCATATTGTATTTTGGACAGTTTTTCACTGTGACATGAGAATTATCTCTTTCCTATGTTTTACTAACTCGTGGTCATGATTTATTTACCTTGTTTTTTCACTTAATTATTATCTTAATTATCTCATTCTGTCGCATTACTAAATCATGGCCATGACTTAATTATCTCGTTCTGTCGCATTACTAAATCATGGCCATGACTTAATTATCTCGTTCTGTCGCATTACTAACTCATGGCCAAGGCTTAATTATCTCATTCTGTTGCATTACTAAATCATGGCCACTACTTAATTATCTTGTTCTATCTCATTACTAAATCATGGCCACTACTTAATTATCTTGTTCTATCTCATTACTAAATCATGGCCACTACTTAATTATCTCGTTCTGTCGCATTACTGAATCATGGCCACTACTTAATTATCTCGTTCTGTCGCATTACTAAATCATGGCCACGATTTAATTATCTCGTTCTGTTGCATTACTAAATCATGGCCACTACTTAATTATCTCATTCTGTTGCATTAATAACTCATGACCACGATTTAATTATCTCGTTCTGTCGCATTATTATGGCCACTTTTTCACCCCCAGTTTTTCAAATCTTACACACAGATGAGTTGTTTAGGATATTTTTCATGGTGTCTGTATGTGTGTGTGTGTATGTGTGTATGTGTGTGTGTGTGTGTGTCTGTATTACCGGTTCTCCTCAGCTGCTTTCTTCTGTGTTGTGAAAATGGAGGTGTGTTTGGATGCTCATGCTGTAAATTTAGCTCAGAGATATGGGCCATCTCTCTAAATAACAACCACCAAAGTTTATTATACAGAGTGTGAGGAGTTCGCAGGTACACAGCGTTTAAACAAATTATTTTAACAACTTTAAAACGTGTCACCGTTGAGTCTCGGCTTGTTTAAGACTCTGACGACTTAAAATGGACCTCTGCAGCCTCTGCTTCACCTCTGCACTGGCCATCACACCTGTCCATCAGAGCAAAAAAAGGAAACAAGACAAACATGTGCAAGATTCGGAACTTCACACACTTTAAGAGTAGGAACTCATGAGAACAAAAAAAGCTTCTTCTCCTATAACAGCACATAGTCTAATGTCATAGAAAATTAATCAACAACATCAGATTCAGGAGTTTCAGTCAGGTTGAATGTGGGTCAGAGAGCTAGATGAGTTGCCATAAATGGTCCTAAAATGAGGCAAATGCACTAAATATAGCTGGCGGAAGTGAAGGTTTTGGTTGTTTACGTGAGATTAGCCTAGTGATGCAGTCCAGACTGAGTATAACGTGGTTTCTGTGGTAAAGTGTATGACTCCACACGGCATGGTGCAAAAATAATACCAATATTAACCAACACTGAAGTAAAAAAAAAATTGCTTCAACTTTTTCTCAACTGAAAAAAATATTATAACATATAAAAACAGTTTCAGGTGAGAAAAACAAATCGATGCATTTTTAAAAATTTGGGGTTAATCAGGTTTTTAGTCAGTGTTACCCGTCGTCAAAGAGGGAAAAAAAAGTGCCCTAAGTTTACAATATATCTTAAATGATATGAAAAAAAATCTGAATATTTATTCAAACATCCACCAATACTAATCTACTCTCATCAAAAAGTGATAACACACACACACACACACACACACACACCATCATGTCTACTATTTCTGGAATTTGTAGAAAATTTGTAATATCTCAGTGTCATTTAACATCTTAATGTATATTATATTTAAATCTGTAACATAGCTATTAATTCTTTACTTTTGTACTCTCATGTCCTTTAATATTTATTCCAAATACTGTCTTTAGTTTGCTCGTTCTAATACGTTATCGTTTCTATAGTGACAGCTCTTTCACAGGGACTCGGACGACGGACACTCCGCTTTATAAAAGGAATAAAAAAATCATTGATATGTTTATTTAACGTTTATGGAAGGAGTCTCCAGTGTCAGTGCTTTGTAACAGTCAGAAGTAAAACTGTAGCTTTAAGTTTTATGACACGGGAAAGTCTTGTGCCGTTCTTTAATAAATAAAATATGTACTCATTGTAGATTGCTGTGGTATAAAAGGAATAAAACATTGTGGAGATGCTGTTATAGGAAAATAATCAACGTCAGAGTGGTAACAGTAACTGCGCTTCATCACACCACCCTGTGTTTATTCCATACTTTATGCAGCACAAAACCTGACGTATTTAAAGGCACTAAATACTACATAAGACCTTCGTAACTCATTCATTAACACTGCGTATTTTCTTTTAGAAAACAATGCTGAACTTGTGAAAGGTTTATGTAAAAACTCAGGAGGTGATTTTAGAGGTTTTATGTTTTATGCCTCAGTTATCATTAAGGCTCGACTGATCGAGATCATAACCATAATTTTTTAATCCTTGCAAATTATTCAAGTTTCTTTTTACTAACAGCACATTCATTACACCTACAGAATACTGTAGGAGCGTACATTGGGTTTTATAACTGTGTTATAAATGCATATTTGATTAATTTAGTTTAGTTTGAGGGCATTAAAATCATTCAATGAGCTGGAATTTGACTTTCGTAGAACAAGTGCATTACTAGCACTTCTGTTATAGATCAGTTAAACATTTAATTTCACGCTCTTATAAGAAATAGATTCTTTAAATACACTTCCACAAAAGGCATTCAGTTAAAAAAAATTCTTAATGTGCTGTTAGTAAGATACGATTTTAAGACAAAACAAGTCCTAAACAGTTGATCCATAATATTTCTCTATAATAATTCTTTTTGTTTCATGTAAAGACATGTTTTAAAATCAGTCTTCTAAATCATCCAGTATTACTTTAGAAAATATTTATGCAATGTTTATGAAAGTGTCTCAAATCGCATACTTACAGTCCCCTCCGAAAGTATTGGAACAGCAAGGCCAATTCTTTTTTTCTTTTTTTTTGCTTTACACTGGAGACATTTAGGTTTGAGATCAAAACATAAATATGAGACGAGATGATCAGAATGTCAGCTTTCATTTCCTGATATTTACATCTAGTTATGTTAAACGGCTTAGAACAACTTAGCACCTTTTGTGGCAGACCACCCAATTTTTAGGTGAGCAAAAGTATTGGAACGGATAGTCTTAAAGTAAATGAAAGTAAGTAACATTTAATATTTGGATGCTTGTCCCTTGCTTGCAATAACTGCATCAATCTGGCGACTCACAGACGTCACTAAACTGTTGCTTTCTTAAAAATAACCCAGTTTTGGGTGAAATTGGAAACGCCAGCACTGGACGAAACCACCATGGTGAGTTTTATCACAGCGAGTTTGGGCTACAGTTCTGACCAGAGAGATGGAGAGATTTTTTTTAACCCAAATGGGGCCTCATTTATCAATTTAATAGTAAATTTGTTTGTAAATGTTTGAGTAAGCCAAACCAAACTAAAATTTTTAAAAGTTTCAGAATGGCTGATTTTTTTCGTACCCGTGTGCGCATGTTGAGCAACTGTAAAGTGTAAAGAGCTTTCCTGACACATCTCATGTACATTTAATGACGCCCACAAAACTCCATAAAAGCTCGAGTGCACAGACAGCTGGGAGCACGACATGAACTCAAGTGGGTTTTTACTGTTGTTCCTCTATATAGCTTGTAAACACTGGGACGAAATGTTGTTTCTCAAGGACCATGGTGCAACACACAACAGTGCACAAGACTACATAAAGTGCAGATACACAACAGGACAGTCAATATATAGAACTATAAATACACAGGACTGTAAACTATTGTGTAGAAGCAAAGAATTTGTCTGATGCAGCTTTGAGCGATCAGGGTAAAGGCTGGAAGACAGAAATGGAAGTTATTCTGACTCACTTCTATGTCAATAAAAATATTTTAAATTATTTAATATTAATAATTATAAGTGAGCGATAAATCCTCCGTCAGCTGAGGCGTTTGTTTACGGCTTACGGCTCTGTGCAGACAGACCGGCCCGTCCTCCGTTTATACACCGCCGTTTATTTCACCATAACAGAAAAATTAGTTTTATTCGTCTTAATTTATGGGTTTGTTTTGGCTCACTTTCTTTATTTTTTAAATTCTTTAATTAATGCCAATAAAATAAAGTGGCTGGTTTTCATTAAATGTGAGTGAACCAACATGAGGATGTGTTTTGTTTTTTGTTTTTTTTTGATCGAGACTCTAAAGCTCTTCTACGTGTTGCTCTGGATAACGGCGTCTGCTAAACGCTGAAAATGTAATAAAAATAAACAATTTAAACTCCACAGTATATTACAGATATAAAAGTGCAGTAATCCATACAGATTATATGATCTGAAGTCGATCAGGTCGAGGTTTACATTAGTTAGTCTTCTTAAGCATAAATTGGGAGCACGAGCAGGATACGAACGTTTTTTTTTAAAATGAATTTTCATGAATACCAAATTTCTTGTGTAAACGCTCATATGACTGATTTATGAATCTGAATAAATCTGTTCGTATCCAGCTTGATAAATGAGGCCCAGTGTCACAGAGTAACCATCAGGTCATTTCTAACGAGCTAGAAGTAACATTAATAGTTATGTAGCAAATTAGTTTACATAATGTTGACTGTAAATATACTTATATAAGAATTTAATTTAATGTTTAAAATTTTCTCACATAAAAAATAATCATTCATCCATATTTTCCCATTAAATAACAACAGCTCGCATACTTTTTTTCAGCAGGTTAACACTGACTGTGAAGCCAAACTACATGTTAGAAAGGTTTTACACAATAATACAGAAATATCATTTCAGAACGTTTAAAGAAATTATAAATTAAGTTAAACATGAACATTAAAGTTGCATTTTTGTTTGTTTGCAGTTGCAGCTCATGTCATTCATTTTAAAATTTTCTGGTTGCTGTTCTTTCTCGACAGGTGTGTTTTCTGGAAAATTCCAGAAAATTAATCTTTACGCAACAACGAGCCTGTTTTGTTTCAGGCTCAACATGCTGAGTTTCACGTTATCTGCCCCTTACCGACCCGGCTACCTGCCCCTTCAAGCTAAACACAGCGACCCAGCTGTAAAATTAACACCGCTGTTTTGTTGTAATTAACACCTGGGGAAATAAATTAACGCTGACATTAACGAGTCAAAACCTGGGAAATTTCAGCCTGGCTTACACTGAACAGTAAACAGGTTCATTTGTAATGAACTACAACTGATAAATTACAGATGATCATATATATGTATATATATATATATTTGTGATGTATTTGTTTGAGCTATAAGCTGATAATAGGTAAAGTTAGATATAAATAATAAATAATATACAAGCGTTATTTTTACCTTGCAAACTAAACAGCAATGCTAATAATTTGTAATAAGGGAAAAGTTTTTCGTCCTCACAAATTCCTGTACTGCCTCGTACTTCAACTTTCAACAATTTTAGCCAGAACTTCAACTTAAAAAAGCTTTTTAAAAGTAATTTTAACCTCTTAAATTTATGATTGCATTTCAGTTTTTTTTATATAGCAATTTTAACAACGGATATTTCCCTTTCCACTTTCTTTCAGTTTGTTCTTTTTGGCAATAAAAAATAAAACCGGCAAATGATTTCTTTCTGCTTCTGTGTAGAAATAAACGTTTAACGTGAGCAAAATGAAACCTGAAATTAGTAAGAATGTCCATAAGCTCAAAATCATCTATTAAAAAACATATACATTAATAATCTTATATATATATATATATATATATATATATATATATATATATATATATATATATATATATATATATATATATACACATATATATATATAGCACCTTTTATACATTTAAAATGGAGCTCAAAGTGCTTTGGTAAAATTACATTTAAAAAAAGTAGTCAGAAATAAAATAATAAAATCAGCAAATAATTATAGTGAAATAAATAATAGAACTGACAGAAAGACGAAAACAATAACACATTAAAATATAACAAAAATTAAAATATTGTATTAAAATATTGTAAAAAAAAATATTGTATTAAAATATTGTAAAAAATAAAAAGAATACAATAATTAAAACCGAATAACAGTAATGTAACAGTAACATGCCAGTAAAAATAACTTACTTCTTCAGTGTGTCACAATCAGGACTGAGAGCAGGAGGAAAGATTGTGAGCTGAGAGTTTTGTTTAAATAAGACTAAAAACACACCTCTCTCTGAGTCTGGTCTCTGTGCAGATGAAACAGCAGGCATGATGGTGTGGATTTACTCAAACACACACACACACCACAGAGAAGGTGTCTGGTGTGTATTCCAGTAAACATCACCTCTGGCCTCGCTACACGACTCGACACTGACACACTGACATTTTAACTTCCTGCTCATTTTCTCTCAGAGCACATGATCATTTCATTTCTTTATGTATCTTTAGCAATTTGTTTATGTATCTTGGTAACTGTGTGGGATTTTTTTTTTTATTTCATTGTTTTCTGGTGTTATCGTTATGGGCACAGACTCATCCAACAGCTGAAAACTGGAAAAAGACCAGGTGATTTTTTTTCCTAATCTTTAATCTAAATCTTCATCTGTCCAGTTTCAGTGAGTCTGTGCGCATGAGAGCCTCAGATTCCTGTTCTTGGCTGACAGGAGAGGAACCTGATGTGCTCTTCTGCTGTTGTAGCTCATCCACCTCAAGTTTCGATGTGTTGTGCATGCTGAGATGCTTTTCTGCTCACTACGGTTGTAAAGAGTGATTATTTGAGTTACTATATCCTTCCTGGCAGCTCGAACCAATCAGCCATTTTCCTCTGACTCTCTTATCAACAAGGTGTTTCCACACACAGAACTCTCGCTCACTCAGTGTTTTTTGTTTTTCGCACCATTCTGTGTGAACTCTAGAGACTGCTGTGTGTGAAAATCCCTGCAGGAGATCAGCAGTTTCTGAAAAACTCAAACCAGCCCATCTGACACCAACAACCATCATTCTGATGTTTGATGTGAACATTAACTGAAGCTCTTGATTTGTATCTGCATGATTTTATGCATTGTGCTGATTAGATAACAGCATGAATGAAACAGCATGAAACAGGTGTTCCTAATAAAGTGGATGGTGAGTGTGTATTATATAACCTGCGGTTCAGAGGCATATTGTCTGTGTAACATTTCCTTTACAGTCCTTTAGGATGTCGATATGAACCATGTTAGTGAGTGGTAATTATTTTAGAGTTAAATGATAAATAAGACTTATTTAAGGCTTAAATAAAGTTCACTGAGACAACTGACAAGTTCGAGGTACTAAGAAGAAAAGAGCATATCATTTCCAGCATTATCAACATTATTTCACAGTTCTAAATCTCCTGATGTTACAGGAAGTGAGCAGCTCATGTCACAGTCAGACCTGGTTAGAAATAACCTATTTCACAATTTAGGACACACGTCAGTTTTAGCAGGTGGATTTGCGAACACTTCCTGAAAAGTGCTTGGACCCCTGATACAACGTCAGTGTAGCAGCTATCTGTAACACAGAACCTCTGTCTTATTCATCTTCTTTTCTTATTGTTTTCTTTTTTTGTGCTTTTAAAATGAAATACTGCTTATTCACATTATTAATTGTATTAGAATAACTTTTTTTTTATTTTAGATTATTGCTGGAACACAGTGAGATTTACACTTCAATGAAAGGTGCCTATAAAAATTTAATATTACTGTTATTATAAATATATTAAATAATACATTTTAAATAATATATCATATAATTTATAATATATATTATATTATTTCTATCCATCAGTTCACTCAGTTTTATGAAAATTAGCTGCTGAAACTATTGGCAAAAGATTTGATTTGTCTAAAATAACATTTTACTATTCCTTACAAATCCTTTTTCCTGAATTTGAATTTATTTTCAGCTTTTTAGTTATTCTTAATCTTAATCTGGTAATTTTTTTTTCCATGAAAAGGAAAATATATGAAGTGTGGTGTTCGTTAAATTGTGACTTTTTCAGAAACATGTCATAAATTCAACATCAAACAATCTTACTGAGACTAAAGAAAAAGACATTGCAGAAAATACTGTAAAACATCGTTTGTTTATTTTACAGACAATTTTTAATTTTTATTATTTTTAAATGAATTTTTACAGACTTCATGGAACATACAGTTCGTAGTTCCACATTTTATTAATTAGATAGATATTTTTGAGCTTTTTATATTTAGCGTATCATCACTGTGAATTAAATTAGAAGTGGCTTTAAAAAAGTATTAAAAATGATGGTTTTTTTTGTTACTATGATACTGTCATAATTTTATCACTACTATGATCACTAAGTCATTCCTCTAATAAACATGATTAAATGTGACTAAACTGCAGAAATGTTTAATTAGAGCAATAATTATTTATAATTCACTACGTCACATGTATCACATCATTAAAGCTACACAACATTTCAGTTATTTTTATTCATTTTTATTTTTATTTATTTCCTAAAACTATTTTTTTTACTTTCATATTCTAATCCTGAAAACAATGTACAGCCTTTAATATTAAATGAACAACCGGTTACCATGGTTACGCAGTTAATATAATATATTCTCGATGTGGGGAAAAAACTGTTTTGTTCATTTATCTTGAATATTAACACAAAAATTAAACCATGTTTTTGAGATCATATAGCCGCCTGTGTTAGTGTCATAAGAGTGACATAAGAGTGACATAAGAGTGACAGTTAATTAATTAATGATGTAAAGGTTAAATGGCTAGTTTTCGTCTCCTGTCCATGTGCAGGTTAATGTTTAAAAATTAACCGTGAAAAAAAAAAAAATAGGACAAAAAGAACAGATATGACAGGAAGAAAAAAAATCCACAAAAAAAAAAAACATGGTTACGTAATGCGTAAAATACCAAACACGCTAAAAACACACAACGCAACCCAGAATACAATTCCCACAACACAATATTTACACTAGAGTTACAAACACGCTATATAACTAACATCATGTCTGCATTCCTCACTATCCAGCAATCAAAGTTTACCGTTATTTATTTATTTATTTTTCTTAAATAAGCCGATGGTTATCAAATCTCGTAAATCAGCAGGAAATGTAAGATCACATGATGCACTAAAAAAAAACACAGTTGGCCTAAAAGCACTTTTTTTTTAGCAGTATTTCACAATCAGCTCTATTTTTGATTTAATTTTGATTTTATAAACAATTTGAAGGAGAGTCAAGGTGATGGTGGAGAGAAGATTAAACCAGCCGAGGTACTGTACGACACCGCAGTAAACGTCTAGCAGTTATAAATATGTAATAAACACATTAACCTGAAGTGCAACAGTAAAGTAACAGTAGATTTATAGCTCAGGGTTTGATAACTATAATAAACATAAAGTACCACAGTCATAAACTGTAATTCATCTTTATAAAGATGAGCGAAAATAAAGCGCTAGTGAAGCGACACCTCTGGATTTGTGCTTGTTATTATTATTATCTTTTAAAGATATGTAAAAACTAACAACACACAAACTAACAACACACAAACTAACAACACACAAACTAACAACACAACTTTGACTCGATTTTTGTTTCGGTTTTCAAGTTTTTCATTTTCTTTTAGACACTCAGTTACCGTCACCACCCAGAAGTGTTTTATTCCTCTTATACCACAGCAATTTACCCACAATTACAATATTTACTTTATAACATGTCAGAAAGCAGCTTTACCCCTGACTGTTACAAAGCGCTGACACTGGACACTCCTTCCATAAACGTTAAATAAAGTCTCCTTTTTAATGCGTTTATAAAATGGAGCGTCCGCTGCGTACACGTCCCTGTGAATGAGCTGTTGCTATAGAAACGATAACGTATAAGAAACCTGCGCTGCTGTCAGAGCTGCTGTTATAGAAAATTAATCAACACCTTCTGACCAATCAGAATCCAGAATGTACAAGTTTTCCGACATCTTCAGGACAGAGGAGTTTACGCTTCTTTGCGGTTTCTCGGAAACACGACAAGCTGAGAGAGAAGAAAGAGAGGCTGGTGAGGGAACGACAGTTTATAGCTGCTATAACGTAAGTGACAACTTTGTTTTTGTTGCACAACTTGGAACATTATAGAACAGAACACTAAATGTGACTATAAATGGATAAAAAGTATGACATGTTATTGTTTAAATTGTTTAAAGTTTCAAAGCAAGGACACTGGAGACTCCTTCAAAACAATAAATCTTATTCTGCAATAGCAGACATCACTTACAGCCCCACACACACACACACACACACACACACACACACAGAGAGATGGTACATAACCCAGTGTCAGTCATATATCACCCCCTAGTGGACAAAAAGAAGAAATACAAGACAGTCCTTTTGTTATGTGCTTGGTTATCGTGTGTGTGTGTGTGTGTGTGTGTGTGTGTGTGTGTGTGTGTGTGTGTGTTTTAGTCATGCTGTGGCATTAATAAGACAAACCTACCTGAAATGTGCAACCATGGCAGGTACACGTCATGTAGCAACAGAAATAACATCAGTAGAAACAGTAACAATATAAATAAAGCTCACAGTGAAATACAAACTAATATTTCTACTAATACATATCTCCGAAAACCTGTCGTTCAGCCACTCAGAAGTGTCTAAAGGGCGTGTCTTTGAGGTCAGGTGTGCACTAAGGACACGCCCACCTGTCTGGAGAGAGACTGCATTATTTCAGAAGGTATGGAGCCATTTTGTAGTTACGTATAAACACATAATGGAGATTATTGCTACATTACACTCATAAAAAATAAAAAAAAACACCCACAATGCACTGCAGTAGTGTATTGATATTGATACTGGTATCAGGTATCATGTTCCGATACCGTGCTCCAACATCCGATACCAGGTGATACTGCGTGACGTAAACGTAGTCACGCTAACGACCAGACGACACGAAATGACAGCGAGCTGGACACATTTCCTGATTAACGATCAAAGCAAAACAGCAAAGCAGCAGCTTAAACAAAAAACTACAGGAGATCATTGCTAGCTGGACGAAAAAAAATAATAACAGACGACGCTATTCGAATGAAAATAAGTCTCGCGGCTCTTAGCCAGTGTGTTGCTCTTGACGATTAGCTGCTATCGGTCATCGACAACGAGGGATTCGACGTAATAAAAACAAAAACATACTTTACTTACAGCGGTACAGAAACGCTTTGTTACAGTGGAACAAAAACACGATCCAAGCTAACTAATGTAGCTAGCTAAAACACTTTATTTATTTTTTTTATTAAAGTCAACATGCTAACGTAATAAAGAACAAGTCTGCTAGCATGAGTGTGTGAACCTTCACGTATGTAGCTGCTATTTAAACATAACATTTAGCAGAGCTAAATGATATGTTCTGTAATGTCACGCTAAGTATTTTGGTAGCAAAACCGTATCGAAAAGTTCAAAAAACATGTTGGTCTGAAAAAAATAGTAGAAAAATCATTAATCTCTAATACAAACAATGAAGAACACGGGCTAAAAGTGACTTAGGACACAGAAAGCTAGCATAGGAACTGCACATGAATATATTTTGGGGGCGTGGTTATGTGGGGACCAATGTTTTTGAACCGCTAAAATCACTGACTGCACCTTTAATCTATGAAGAACGAGGCTATAACGAGGCTAGTAGCCTGAAGTGCACGGTTTAAACCACGGAAACATAAACCGAGCGAAATAAACAGTTCATTAACGTCTAACGTTGATTAATACTCACTTCTGGATCAGTATCAACATTAATAATTCTCTAAAAAGTTCTCAACAAAATCACTGACTGCACCTTTAATCTACAAACAATAAAAACCCCACACACACTTTATTAATCATATACGTTGTTATTTATTGTTTGATTTGTAAAACATTAGACAAAACATTACATGAAATCAATATCTAATGAAGGAAAGAAAAAAAAAAAGGAAATAACAACCTTTCAATTTCTGATTTACAGATTGATTTTTAACGATAAACTGAGGTCCTGGTGTGAAGGCATGCGACTGTTTAACCTGGGAACACAGACAGCTTCCCTACGGTGTCCCGTAAGGGTCAAAAATAAAAATAAAAAAATCAGAAAACACAAAGAGTGAGTCTGTTTTCCCCTTTTAAGAGTGAAACTGTCGTTATTACGTGATCTGATCTGAGGCACTGACACGTTAGCAGCTGTGTGTATGAGTGTGTGTGTGTGTGTGTGTGTGTGTGTCCAGTATACATGTAAAGACAGAACAGATCGAGGTGTTTGTGTTGATATTAGACGAGTTTCTCAGTGGAAGATCGACGACAGAATCACGGCTAAAAGGGGAAATGAGTGCGACTCGTGAGGTGATCATGTTCGTGTGTGTTTTTTTTTTCTCGTAAATGTTTCTGTAAAGCAGCAATAAATCCAACTTACAGTCAGAATTGAGAGGGGGCGGGGCCTGAGGAGGGGCCAACCAATCCCAGCAGCTACTGAACACTGTCAGTCACAGGAGTGACCACGCCCACTACAGCTTTCTCTGTGTGTGTGTGTGTGTGTGTGTGTGTGTGGGTCAAAGACGAATAAAAATGAAAATAAAAAAAGAAATAAAAATTTTAAAAAGCAGCATTTAAAAAATTTGTATTCTTACTATATTCTTAAAAATTTGATGTTTATAAATTATTATTCTAATAATTAACACATATATATACAGTATAGACAGATATTTAAAAGAAATTCAATAATTAAAGAGTAATAAACATCAAATAAAACTTTAATTTGTACTTTATTTTGATTTTTTTGTATTTATTTATTTTTATTTTAATAATGAACACTATAAATATATATATATATATATATATATATATATATATATATATATATATATATATATATAAAATATCAATAATTAGGAAGAATAAACATCAAATACAAAAAATGAAACAGTCACAAAGATAAATTTGCACTCTTATTATAATTTTTTTAATTTAAATTTGTTTTTTTATTTATTATTCTCCTGATTAACACTAGGATATTTTTATTTAAAGAAAAAAAAATTTTCAATTTAAAAAGAAAAATTTAAAAATAAATAAATCAGCCACGATGATGCATTTGTACTTGAGTTGTAAATGTTTCTTAGATATTGATGTTTATTATTATTTTTAATTATTAAATTCTTTCATTTATAATACTCATATATACATACTTTTAGTGTTAATTATTAGAATGATAATGTGTTATTTTTTAAAACCTTTTTTCTTCTTTGCTATCATGTTTATTCCTATAAATGCCTTTATGAGACAACAGATTACTCCAATTCAAGTCGAACGAGGTCGTAATTATTTCCTATATTTTCGTCTTTGACCCACACGTTTGTAGTTCTGTGTCTAACATGTGACTGGAGAGAAAGCTTGAGATTAAAAAGAGAACGTAGAGAAATATAATAATATAATAATAAAAGCTGTAATGCTGTGTTAAGGCGAGTCTGCTGCGCTGTGGGAAACACATTAAAGTCTGAGGTACTCGAGTCGCCCGTGTGTGAGCCACGGCACGGCAATAAATACAAACACCAATCATAAAAAAATACAAAAAATCACATGCGTCTGTAGCCGAGTGAGGTAGTTTGTCATGGTTACACTTTGGACTCAAAAAAAATAGAGACCAACATCGATATCAAAAATCATCCTCATTTCCATCATCATCATCATCATCGTCATCATCATCATCATCGTCATACACTTTGCGTAGTAGCCTGGTGTTTATGAGCAGATGCTGGTGTAGCGTTGTTGTTTGTTTGTTTGTGGGTTTTTTTTAACTGAAAAACCCAAAACAAGAGAATGTAAAAAAAAAAAAAGACTGAACATTCACCGTAAAAATAAAAAAAATTCCTGCTGTAATGTTTAAGTGAAAGGTTTCGCTGTTTGTCCAGTTCAAGTGAAAAACATAAAACTACACACAGAAACGAGCAGCTTTTAGATGATGACAACACAAGAGAAAGAAAATACGAGTTAAAGAAACAGTCCAGAGGTTTTTTTTTTTAAATATCCTAATCTCTCTCAGCCGTATCTTTTGTGTGTGTGTGTGTGTGTGTGTGTGAGTGTGTGTGTGTGAGAGAGAGAGATTCGACATCATTTCTACACATTTCGCTACAAAAATAAAAACAAAACCTGTTTACGACATACGCATTTAGCGTACAAGTAACGTAACTGCGTAGTCTCGCTCCTTTCAGAGGAACTATTTTTCTCGTGGTGGATGGATACGACAAAAAAGTGGAAAGTAACCGGAACTAGTTTTTACTGCATAACTCCATCGTGTGAAAGTTAAAGATAAAACGTTATAACAAATTTGGGAAGATTTTCTTTTACATCTGAACAATTTTATTGTTACACCGATGCGATTTCTTTAATTTTGCGTTTTTTATAATCTCGTAAGTTAAAGTGTTTATCAAACGTTCCACATCTGCTCTTAGTGAATTTGGTGTAAAAAACAGGATTTCCGTTGTTTTCTCGTTGCAGGGAAATGTGATGGAAATTTATTAATCGTAAATCTCTCACACACACACACACTTCAGATACTGTTCTACTACTGTCTGTTTCTATGGTTACAGTTAGCTTGCGAACATAACACAATCTAAAAGATTAACAAAATTCGTTCGCATGTTTACACTTAGCTAGTTAACCTGGCACAACGGGAATAGTTCATGGATTATCAAAATCTGTTCTGATGTTTATATTTAGTTGGCTGACAAATAGCAAAATTAGAAAAGTATCTGGATTATCGAAAATCGCTCTGATGTTTAGACTTAGCTAGCTAACGTAGCGCAATCAGAATAAATCATGGATTAGAGCGATTAGGATAAAAAAAAAAAACACTGGATTGTTCCTTTAATGTTTAATGTTAGGTAAAAGGGGGTGATTACTCATAAACTAGTTCTCTAAACAAATACACACACACACACACACACACACACACACACGCCTTCCAGTCTACCATAAACTGAGGCACGGGCTGTAGCGAGGGCTGCACAGTGAGGGGATAAAGTGATCATTACGATTATTTGGCTTAACGCTGATTATTGATCTTATTATTCTGCCAATTTAATCACAATTTTATTGCACATTTAATTTTTTTTTGTTTAAATCATTTTAAACTGACAGAAAACGGCCTTTTTTTAAAAAAAAAAAACACACTTCATTATTCTACACTCTTAGGGAAAAAAAGGTATTAAAAAAACAAACAAGTAAAAAAAAAAAAATCTCGGTTTGTCTCAGAGAACGTTCTGAGTCGAACCTTTTCAGAAAGCTAGAACCTGGAGGAGGAACCTGTTTTTTTTTCTTTTTCTTTGCTAAAGACACAAACACGCTGCCCTCAGGTGGCGAACACCGTCCTGACACATTTGGCTCTTAAGATTATTGCATCAAATTTCATTTCTGCTAAATAATACGAAAAAATCTCGAATGTAGAATTCGATATAAAAAAAATCTGAAATCTTTTGAAAATATAAACTCTTACAGAAAGTTTTTCTAAAAGATTCTTCACTTTGTCGCATGTAAACCCGTAAAGGTTCTACACGCAGTCGTCCAGCAAACGGTTTAGATTCGATTTAGGAACAAACCCTTTTCCTGACTGCTGATTGGCTGAAATGGCGACCAGTCAAATCGGTGCTGACGTGCTCCAGCCGTGTAACCCTGTAAACACTTTCAAATCTAGACTGTGATTAATTCAATGTAAAATACTGTTTTAAAAACATTATTTTGCACGTTGGATCGTTTTAATGGTTAAATTTTAAAGCCTTATAAACAAATTTAACTTCAATCAACTTCAAAACGAAGTCAGACATAAACATTTCCGACTTCCAAACTTCCAAACTAAATCCTTGTGATATAGATCTCATTCCATAACATTCCCTTCCTATGTTTATAAGTGTTAATTATTCACATTAATCGAGTGTCAATCTATTAAACACATCAGATCCGACGCTCTTTAGTATTGTTTGTGTAGACCAATGAAAGTGCTTTGTGTCCGCAGAGCGCGTTGTGATTGGTCAATATGTTAAATATGTTAAATACGTTAAAACATAAACGGGGGAACTTGTGATTAATGCTGCATTCAAGAATTAGCGTAAATACGAGTTTCTGACTTAATGACTGAACTGGAACATCAGTTTAGATTTTAATTACAAACAGAAGCATAAAAAATAATTATGAGTGTGTTACTTATACAAATTTTTCCTTTTCAAAAATGGAGAAAAACACCGTTTCAGTGTTTAACATCCGATAATTCTTTAAATTTAAAGAAAATTTGTCCTTAAATCGTCACTGATTAGGCTACAGATACGATTAGACTTCTAGATTAGACCATTATACAGATATTTTTACATTTAGTTTTTGTTAAAAAGATACCAAAATAGAAAACTTTCCAAATGCAAAAACTTTATAAATCACAAACAATTGAGGAGCAAGTGAACGCAGCATTAATGCACCAGAGTCCATACGAAGCGATTAGACAGTAATTTCACTGCCATCACTGTCGATTATCTTTAATAAATCGAGGCTACAATTTGTGAACACGCTTAAAATATAATTATCTGTGCAGCCCTACGTTTAAATATGACTGAAATAGGAATAGCTGAGGAGAATACATTTTAATAATAATACTAATAACAATAAAAGTTCATTAATTTAAACCAACATTCATGGATCAAACTTTGAACGTTAAATTTTTAAGTGCCTGGACTAAATTATATTTTGCAAATAACTCTGGACTGGGTTATAAAATATCTCTCTTTATCTTTAACACACACACACGCACACACACACGCACTAAGCTGAGTCTGCCACGCCCAGACAGAAATATCAATATACATAGTGAATAGATAAGTGCCTAACAGTCCTGCTATGCACACACACACACACACACACACACGCACACACGCACACACACACACGCTCAGTCTCCAGGTAGTTTTTGTTTTCCTTATGCGCTGAGCCATCTTAATATTTTTCTAATAAAAAAGCGATGAAACATTCTGCCATCGACCCTGAGCCTAGACGACCAAGCAGCTTCAGCCTGCCATCACCACGGTGACCTGACCACGCCCTCTTTCCTTCACACACACACACACACACACACACACACACACGGAACCACAAGACATCCTCCTGCAGCAGGCGTCGGAACAGAAACACGTCCACGAGCCATAAACGATGAATATGAAGAACTGGAGAATAAACTTCGTCTCTGAACGCATCACAGATCCTCGAGTGCCTCGTCCGAGGCCGTCCTCGTTCACTACCTCATTTTCTTACGACATGATTTAAAAACAACGAGCGTACATGTTAACTCGGAAAGCAATTATAACAGCTTTATAACATTCTATAACAAAACAGGACAGAAATAGATTATTAGAAACACTGGCGTAATATGAGACGTAATAACGTTACATAGCTTCATTTACCAATGAGAGAGCAGCAAATCCTTTAAAGCCTATTAAAGGGAAACTCCGGCATTTTCACTCATCACTCTAATCTCCCTCCACTGTGTCTCGTGTGTGTGTGTGTGTGTGTGTGTGTGTGTGTGTGTGGGTGGGTGTGTGTGTGTAAAATATGTGTATAGAATTTAAAGTCGTCTCCCCACACTGAGCAAAAAAAAACTTTCGCATCTAAATTGCTACGTGTCGTAATCACACACACGACAGATCCAGTGGCGAGAGATTCAGCTCTGGAGAAGAACTTTCCGAAGCAGCCTCATTTCCGAAGCAGCCTCATGGCGACGTTCTCCACGTTTGTCAGGAGATTCTACAGCAATAACGAGCGAATTAACGACGACGATCAGGAAAACGAAGCATGCGCCATGAAGCATGACGGTACATCATTGTTCCAAAGCTTAACACGTCACTGTTAGCTACAACAGCGTTATAAAGAAACTACAGTTAGACCTTAAAACCCCCGAGAGGTCACACGCTGATCAGACCTTAAATTCAGCTTAAAGAGGAACTCGGTTCTATATACACATCTCAGGTCAGAGGTAAAGATTATACATGTAGGTTCTAAGAATATAGCGCTAAAGGATATATAGTCGTATTTACACGTTATTAAGCTCAGCGATAAACGCTGATGAAGCACTGAGCAGTCCACACAGACCTCATCACAGCACTCGCGTTCTGCAAGGCGCAAAAAGTGGAAAGAAATCGCAAAGGCGTCTTTTGTCTTTTTCAGCAGGGATTAAAATTTCTAGAGACCTGACTCCTGATTTGATTCAGTGAGTCATAGTGTGATCAGAAATCGATTCTCAGTTGTAGATTGTGTTTTTCCACTATGGCTTTCTGCTTCTACAACACAATATCATGTATATACATCCTAGAAATACAAATTCTCATAATATTTTTAATATTTGAAGCGAAATCTGACTAAATGACTCATTTAGTGAGATTTGATTCAGTGAGTCATTAGTCAACGTGATTAGAAATCAATCTTGATGATCCTGATCTTATCTTAAAACATAATGTCAATTTATCAATCACAAAAAACACAAAAATTTCATAGTATCTAGAAACAGGAAGGTAAATATGACTAAATGACTCAGAGTCATTTACTCAGATTTGATTCATGTTATTAGGAATCGATTCCTCAAGCATCTTGATTATGCATTATGTTTTTATACTATGACTTACTGCATTTAAAACATTTTGTTGATCATTAAAAAAAAAACAAAGGTTTTTATTATGTAGATATTTGAACGTAAATCTGACTAAATGACTCTGAGTCGTTTGCTAAATTTGACCAAATGACTCACGTGCTGTTTGATAAGCACTTTGAGAAGCGCTAATTAATTACAAAATTTATGATGTGTTTATGAAAGCATTCTGTATGCTCTATGTAGGGTCTATAACACCACCATTTTATACTCTACGTATATAGGAGGCACACATAGTGAACAAGAAGCCATTTTGGATATTAATTAATCCAAAAAACCCTGAAATGCGACAGTAGCGTGGTATACTTAGAGACTATACTACACTAGCTAGTGTAAATATTATGAGGTGAAAAATATATAAAGAAAACCGGAAGACTTTTATTTTTGTCTTTTTCCAAAGAGGTGGAAATTTCTTCAGATTTCCTGATTCTATTGCATTTGATTCAGTGAGTCAAAGTCAGATTAGAAATCGATTCTTTACGCATCGTAACTATCTTCTTTTAAAAATATTTTAAAACATTAATATCCATCATTTAAAAAAAACTAATTTTCATAATTTGTAGATATCTGAAGGTAAATCTGACTAAATGACTCGGAGTCATTTATTAAATTTGACTAAATGACTCGTGTGTTGTTTGATGTAGAAGCTCTAGAAATAAATGTGTCCTTTATGACAATATAATTTGCATATTTAAAATTTTTCTGTATCTTCACGATGTTCTATGTGACGTATATAACCTCATTATAATACGCTATGTAGTGAGCACACATAGTGAACATGAATCCGTTAGTGATTCATTGTGGATTATACTATTCCCGTATAAAGGTGGCTGAGTATATAAAACCAGTCTGCAATGTTAGAGTAGTGTAGCATAATTAGAGACTCATTAATATTCAAATACATTCGAATTCGAAATATTTGATCAAAGTAAATTTTTTGCAGTTTTTAAAACATAAATTGGACACCCTTATCGATACTACTGATATTTTCTTTCTTCTTTTAAATAAATAATAATTTATGTATTATGCACAAACCTGATTTTGTGCATTTTTTTTTTAACAGCCAATCAGAGCTCTTGGGGGGAGGGGTCTGAGTGAAGTGCTGCGTTGTGATTGGTCGAGTGGCTGGACTGTGTGGACCGTGTGCATTTTAAAGGTAGGAGGTGAAAAGAGACAGCAGTAGTGGACCAAGCAGAGCTATAACACACTCACACACACACACACACACACACACACACTCAGAGCTACACATGTAGTGTAATACTGTAGGTTAATGTTTATGGAATAAATGCTTTGCGCTGCACGTTGCGATGGCGCTAAAAACACCCTTCTGATCTAAAACCCATGATAAAGGAATAGGAATGAACACACACATTCTCATACCAGCGCGCGCACACACACACACACACACACTCATACACACACAGACATCACTCCCAGGCTCTGTGTGTGTGTGTCTCATGGTGATTGTCCATGCGTCCACGCCCTTCACGCTCCCCCTGACCTCTAGGTGACCTGTCCGCCGAACACCTCGAGGACGAGCGGTGTGAGCTGCGTGCTGTGCTCGGGCTGGAAGGACAGCGTGCGGTACTGCTTCGAGTGTTCCTCGCTCAGACTGCGCAGCTCCGCCAGCTTCTGGATCATCTTGGCGTAATGCAGACGGCCGCGGTGGTGCACTTGGATGTACGCCTGGAGGACCTCGGAGAGACGCTCTTGTAGAGCCTCGACACGCTCGTGATCCTGCACGCCGGGACGGTCTGCAACACACACACACACAGCTCAGTGTACTGTCTCTGACTCTTAATACACGACTATCATGTGTGGAATCAGGACGATAAACTATACCGTTGTCATGGAAACGCGTATTAAAGGGACATCAGTCCTCAGAAATTCAAACAGAAAAATTCCCAAACACACCTTCTTGATGGTGTGACTTCTATAAAAACAAACGTGTTGTTTTATTCATTTATTTAATTCTATAATCTAAAGTTTTTCTGAATCAGATTAATTACTGTGATTAGACAATGTGTAATAAACATGTCGTAGGTGTTAGCTATTAGCTAGCTAATTGCTTAATTAGCTTAAAATGTCATCTGGTATTGACTCTAAATCACAAGTTCAACATTTCTGTGGTTTAACTGTTTAGCTGCACTTTTTCGTTCTTTCTTTCTTTTTACTCACTTATCTTTCATATTTTTCGTACAGTGTTCCCGCAGTAAAGCTAAATAATTAATATATATTAATATACAATTTTAAAAAATTATATACAACTATAAACAAAAAAAAATATTTAAAAATATATAATCTTTATAAAGACGTTTAGACCTAAAAAAATGTATAAATAGTGTTTTACATTCGAGTGTAACTTTATGATTCAATTCTAATAATCACAAATTTATAAATAAATAAATTTATATAAATTTTTCTTTATAGAAATAAAAAATTATTAATAAGTATATGTAGAATTTTTAAGCCATAAAGTGCAGAGAGAATCTTTTTTTAGATTTAAATCTTTGTCATTTTTGTATTTTTTTACTTTTTTAAAAAAAATATGTGCGGGACGACAAAAAAAAAAGAGGAAACAATGAGAAACAGGTTACCATGACAACCCGGCTGTAAACATGGTGGTGGTGATGGTGGTGATGATGTATTTGATGAGTTGGTGACGTTGTGTTTAAGCAGCTGTTGTGCTGCAGCTTTACACGAAGTAAAAAAAAACTAATTTAATGATTAGATTTAAATGATAACAGACAACAAAATGGCCGTCTGATGCAGCGATGCACTGCTTTATATCTGATCTACTTCTGTCTTTTCTCTTACACTGATCCTGATCCTCACCACGCCCGATCTCTCACACACACACACACACACACACACCACCCCCCCTCGGGGGGTAAATAAAGTGAATAAAGTGTATTGGGTGGAATATAATTGGATTTGGATTTGATTAGACGGCTGCAGAGGCGAGCGATGGGCAGCAGCACTGACGCACCGGGGGACAGCAGGCAGATGGCCATCAGCAGCACGTGTTCCTCCTCGTGCAGATTCAGCTTCTTCAACCCCACCTGGAACTTCACCAGCGGCTCCAGCAGCTCCAGTGTGTGGCCAGCTACACACACACACACACACACACACACACACACACACACGTACAGGTTTAATTCAACGTGATTATTAACAAAACTGCAGCTGAGATACTCATCACTCAAATACAAATAAAACTAAAACAATATCTAATTCATTAATATAATAAAATATAACATGATAAATTTAATCTTAATAAAAATAATATATATATAAATAAATAATAAAACATATTTTATTGACTCAAATATATAAATATAACTTCATATATAAGCAGAATGAACATGAATAAGTGGAAAACAAACATGAAAAGTATTTTAAATTAAATTCATGTCCTTAAGAGGACAAAAAAATAAATAAAATAAATTATTAAAATGGCTTCCTGTTCACTAAATAAACCAATAAAATAAAATTATATAGACCAATAAAATAAAATAAAGAAAGAATAAACAATAAAAAAAATAAAATAATAAAAAAAAAAGCTTCCTGTTCCTGTATATGATCCCAAAAATAAAATAAAATAAAACAAAATAAAACAAAATGGCTTCCTGCTCAGATTGCCCCTATGTAGCGAAACATTTGTGGTTCGGTCACAAAAAATTATTTAACATCCCTTTTAGGAAAATTCTTAATTATTATTAAAAATTATTATAATTATTATAAAATTGCACATCATTTAAAAATATATGGAAATACATTATGGTGTAAATCAGCATTTATTTCTTCTCTCTATTCCTACATTAAGCAACACACAGAGTCGTTTAGCCAAAATGTTCAGGAAGCTAAAACTATGGATTTGAACACTTGCCTCAAAAATATTAAATAAAATATATATATATATATATATATATATATATATATATATATATATATATTTTAAAATAAAATAAAATAAAAAGTGTCTTGGTGTTTACCGTCTGATTGTGTACATGGGATTCAAGTACACCTTAAATAATTATTTATGATTTCAAAAGTATTTTTAACATTATTCTTGAACAAAACTATTCAGGAAATGTTTCAATGCGTAACATTAAACATAAAACCATGAACTTAATGTTTTAATTATTTTTTGTGACATCACAAATTCATACATAGCTCCGCCCCCTAATCAGATTAATACAAAAGCACAGACAATGTTTCTGATTACAATGGAGAAAATATTGAACCACAATCCTGGTACCACTGTGTGTGTGTGTGTGTGTGTGTGTGTGTGTGTGTGTGTATGTGTGTACCCTTAGTGACATCATTGATGCAGTACTTGAACTCAGGCCCCCCGCAGCACCAGCTCATATCCTCCAGACTGAAGGACTGATTGGACCTCAGCATGATCACCTCAATGGCACTGGACTTCAGCAGAGCGATCTGATCCTCCGCTGTTAACTCTCTGTCACACACACACACACACACACACACACCTAGCTTAATATTATCAAAAGTACTGTAACACTCTAGCCTAGTTTTTTATCTACACCTCTACCCCAATTCAGTGCTGTTAAATTCTGGATTCTGATTGGTCAGAAGGTGTTGATTAGTTTTCTATAACAGCAGCTCTGACAGTAGCGCAGGTTTATATTAATGCTCTCGTTCTAATACGTTATCGTTTCCTTAGCAACAGTTCAATCACAGGGACTCATATGGCTTATAAATGGATTTAAAAATCGTTGCTCAGATGAAGTTCTCTGTAAAAAAGTTTTCTGTTTGTGTTGTAATGTTTACGTAGGGCCGTATGATTTCCGTGATGTGGAGAACACGGACAGAATTATGGAATTGAAACATAAAAATGAATTTCAAATATATACACGGAAATTCAGAGAATTTGGAGGTTATATCTGGTGGAGGTTATTTAAAATATTCCGTAACATATTTTGACTAATTTGACATCATACCGTTTGGATATGTTTATATTAGTTGTTCTTTTAGCGATTGCTATTCGCACAAAGCCTGTCGTAAAGACACGCCACTAAAGACACGTCAGTGAAGACACGCCACTAAAGACACGTCAGTGAAGACACGCCACTAAAGACACGTCAGTGAAGACACGCCATTAAAGACACGTCAGTGAAGACACGCCACTAAAGACACGTCAGTGAAGACACGCCATTAAAGACACGTCAGTGAAGACACGCCACTAAAGACACATCAGTGAAGACACGCCACTAAAGACACGTCAGTGAAGACACGCCACTAAAGACACACCACTAAAGTTTAGTTTAGTTTATTCATTTATAAAGCACATTTAAAAACAACTGAAGTTGAAACCAAAGTGTTGTACAAGTAGTATAAAGCAAATCTATACACAAAAAACATTTAACAATACAAAATACCAAAAGACAAATGAAAATTTTACAGGCTCAGACTGAATTAAAAGATAAAGAATAAAACTGAGTCTTCAAGGAGGATTTGAAAATAGCAATAGACTATAGACACTTCAGTAAAGACACATCAGTAAAGACACGGCGGTGAAGACATGTGTGTTAGTGAGGTGCAGCTATGTAAATGACGGTAAAGTGATTAGCGTCAGGTGTCCAAACAACATTTCAACTGCAAGATTCAGAGCACAACAGTATCCCAAAGAAACTTATGAACCTGGACAAAAACTTCTGCATGTTTTAGACTGGACAGGGAAAGACCCTGACCATGTCAAATCCCAAACTCAAGGAGAAATCAACTCCAAATAACAATAAAGAGAAGAAGAAAATCGTCAGCTGAAAGATGTGAGTTTGTGGAGGATTTTGTGGCTCGGAGTTAAAGCTGTAAGTTGAAGTTTTCTACCTGAATCCGGGGATCATCTTGGCAAATCCGATGACCTTCTGGATGCTGTAGCTGACCAGATCAGCCAGGTGAGGCAGCATGGACAAGCGAGAACCCTCGTCCTCCTTAGAGTCAGGACTCGAACCCTGCTCCTGATACATCATCAACATACTGCTCAGATTGAGCTTACCATCACCCGACTCTGCACAGAGACAGGAGAGAGAGAGACAGGACAGAGGGAGAGACAGACAGAGAGAGACAGGACAGAGGGAGAGACAGACAGAGAGACAGGAGAGAGAGAGACAGGAGAGGAGGACGGGACAGAGAAAGAGAGACAAACAGAGAGACAGACAGTGATACGGGACAAAGAGAGATAGAGACAGACAGAGACACAGAGAGAGAGAAAGAGACGGGACAGAGAAAGAGACGGGACAGAGACAGACAGGCCAGAGAGAGAGACACAGAGCAGACAGAACAGACAACAGAAAAAGACAGCACACAGAAAGAGAACAGAGAGACAGTCAAAGAGAAAGAAACGAGAGACAAGATGGAGAGAAGAACAGAGAGAGAGACGGGACAGAACAATTGCCAGAGAGATGAGTATAGAGACAGCACAGAGAGAAAACAAAGAGAGAGAGAGAGAGAGAGAGAGAAAGCACAGAGACAGACAGGACAGAGGGACAGAACAAAGTGAGAGGAGAGAGACAGAAAGAGAGAGAGAGAGACAGAGACAGTCCACAGAAAGAGGATAGAGAGATGGAACAGAGACAAAAAGGACAGAGAGAAATGACAGACAGACAGGACAGAGTGACAGGAGTGAGAGAAAGAAATGAAACAGAGAGACAGAAAGGAGATTAGTTAATAAATTTATGCATACAAAATTATTTCACAGATGTGAGTGCAGACTTCAGCATCCAGAGACCTTCAGAGCTGCGATTTCAGAGACAGGCATTATTTAAAGAGATGTTATGAGACGACGTTATAGAGACATTATACTAGTAAAATACGAGTAAAATAAAGTTCTGCTGAATGTAAGGAGCTTGTACAGTTAACTCGCTTTGCTAATCTAATCTGAGAATGAAACCGGTGTGAAGCCGAGCGTGTAACGTAACTCACACAACCGAGTTTCACGCCATATATAGCTACTGCCATTTCTCATCAGAGCTAAAAAAAACGTGGTCAGGCCACACCCACAAGCGACAGACTACACGCAAAGGAAACACCCCCTCAACTTGGAATTCCGACTCATAAAGTCAGGAAAGTGTCCTGGAGATGTCGGAGTTCAGCACACTGTCATATCTCACAGCGCTAACGTCAGCTGGCTAGCTCGTTGCTAGTTCATTAACGTTTCGTGTTCAGCTAGAGCAAACAAAAGATCTGCTTTCATGGAGGTGTCCATGTTTTTCCCACTTAGTAGCCTGAATGTTACAAAACTGAAAATGATGAAGCTCTGACTTTCCCACTTCCGAGTTAAGTCACATACAGAAATACAAAAGAAATAAAATAATATAAATAATAATAATGCTAAAACTGAAGTTCAGCTCCAGCAACCTGTCATTGCTGTGGACGGACTGGAGCGGTGTGTGTGTGTGTGTGTGTGTGTGTGTGTGTGTGTGTGTGTGTGGGGCCTGGTTAGAGTAAAGATCACTCACTACATTAGAGGTACTTTACCTAATCAAGTGAATGAGACAAACACAGTAGATGGTGTGTGTGTGTGTGTGTGTGTTACCAGGCGAGTGGCGGAAGGAGTCGGAGGAAGCATCAGATAGTGAGTGTAGAGAAGCAGCTCGACTGGCACTGCGTGTAACAGGACCCTCTCTCACTGGAGGCTGCAACACACACACACACACACACATTTAGAAGAAGGACTAAATGAAGCAGTAATGGATATCAGACGGAGCAGCAGGAGAATGGTGGATGTGGAGGATTTACTCGGAAGCGGGAGAAATCCGAGTACGAGTCGTCGTAGGTTTTGTGATGCGCCTCCACCAGCGTGGAGATGACGGTGCTCTGCTCCTCAGAGAGGCGGGGCTTCTGTGCTTCTTTCTGCGCCTCCTCGTCCTTCCTCTTCTGGATCAGATCCTTCTTCCTCTGCACCTCCTCATCGGTCAGGATAACTGTCACACGGAAAGCCGGATGAGAACAAGGAAAAGGAGACACAGCTACAAAAACAGTATAGCCAAACCAATCAGTGAACACTCTGACCACGCCCAACCACACCGTGACCACGCCCAACCACACCCTGATTATGCCTGATCACTCCTACATACCCTACCACACCCAACCTCTACCACATCCAACTGCTCCCACTCAATCGGACCACGCCCAACCATTCCTACAGACCGTGACCCATCTACACCTACACATACTCTGACCACACCTAACCACTCCCACACACACACTGACCACACCCAACCATTCTCAAAAACCCTGACCACACCCAACCACCCCTGTACACCCTGACCACACCCAACCATTCTCAAAAACCCTGATCACACCGACTCCTCCCACACACCATGACCACACCCAACTACTCCCAAAAACCCTGACCACACTCAACCCCTCGCACACACCCTGGACACGTCCAACTGTTCCCACATCTAACAACACCCAGATCATGCTCGTCTTCTCCCACATACTCGTCACACCCACCCACTCCTGCAGATTCTCCGACCCCACCCACCCACCCAATCCCACAGATCCTGTTTTGACTTAATTCCTCATAATATAATCAGCAACTTAAGCAATTTAATTTCTAACTATTGTGCTTTGTTTTACAAGAAACAGACCATTTTTTTAGTCTCAACATTTACAGTAATCGCTTTTAGGCCATAACAAGCCAGGACAGAACGGTAAAGGTCAAAAGATTTGCTTTCTCTAGTGGTTAATTTCATCCAGGTGAACTTTAACCACCTGAAATCGCTGACCTTGTAAGCGTGAGCCGTTAGAAAACAGGATACGTCTTATGGAAAAAATGTAAATGGAGGCAGTGGTATTTATTAACAGCAGCTCTGCACTATATCTGTCCTCATTTCTGAAGCCCCTCCCCCTCTCAGCGTGAGAGTAAAAATGTCCCACAGCTTTTCCGCATCCGAGTCCTGCGGGATTCTAGTCCTGTGACACACACACACGTCGAGTGTACCGTGCATAAGAGACTACAGTGCTGGAAGGTGTGAAATGCCGGCTGTGTTATTACTCACACTCCTTCATCATGCCAATATCCAGACAGCGCTTGAGTCTGCAGGCCTGGCAGTGACGCCGGTTGTCTTTAGTGATGGCGCAGCTCCCACTGAAAGGGCACGTAAAGCTGGCCTTGCGCTTCATGCTGCGTCTGACACACACATACACACACACACACACACACACACACACAACACAAATAACAGTAGTCTGGGGGAGTAGTACTAAATGTGTTATTTATATTATACGAATTTGTTTATTTGTAGCTTTTTACATTCAAAGATTTACAGAATGAATCCCTTCTGTTCTGTACGTTTTAAATGTATTGTACACTGTCTTTCCAATTTATATATATTTTTATTTATTTTATTCATTTGCTCGTTCAGTCAGAAGGCAGGTCCCTCAGGAAACAGCATGTTTAGGGACAGGTAATGTGTCGGAATTACAGCATTTACGTTTACGCTGAACTTGTAAATACCAGTCAGGAACGCAGAACCGGAAATTTTGGAAAGCTCCGACCAAATAAACGTCAGCTGCTTATACAGTTAAAGTTATTTAGGAGTGTTAAGCAGGAATTAATGCTATACGTGTTTGTTTTAGTGTTGAGCAGGTAATAAATTACATTATGAAATCACATCATAAATAATAAATAATAATAATAATAATAAATAACATTAGGAAATCAGTAAGCTAAGGGATGAATTGCTTCGTGTAGAATCTCTGGGATCTCATTTTGTCATTTCAATGTAACGTGAATATTTTATAAAACGCAGTTCACCCTACGTTCACAACAGCAGGTCACAAGTCCTTGTAGTTCACCTCTTGTGGGCGTGTAGCAACTGTTACTGCTGTCGCCTGTGGGCGTGGCCTGTCCTGCGTTATCTGTAGCTCTGATAAGAAACATCAGGAGCTAAAAATATATAGCCTACAGCCCACTATACGAGGTATACACACTACCTTTGTTTAAAACGTATTAAAGGTTGATTTACAGGTTACGCGCTTGTGTTTAATGAGAAGTCGTATATGACAGGATAAGATGAAACCACGGTTATAAGTTTTTCTTCCATTTTTGTGGCTTAAACAGTAAACGAAAACTAACTGCAGGTAGGAACTAAAGTTTTTATAAGCAAGGAACTAAAGAAACGTCGGACCACACGTGTTATAGGACTGGCCCGAGGAATCATCCTCGTACACAAGTTGCACAGAATTGAGAAAACCTCAGTTCAAAAGTTGTTTGCTGCTGAAATCACAGCTCCATTTCGTGCACGTTTGTAAAAAATTAACCCTCGCTTCTTGCTTTGTCGCTTGCTAGTGTTAACACAGAGAAAGAGGTAAAATGTGCAACTGACCAATCAGTGACTTTCAGTAATCAGCAGTCAGCAAGCTCCGCCCCTTAATTAAGCACTGACTCTGGAACAGGAACTAAAACAGTTCCTTAAACTAAAATCGTTCCTGGTTTCTTTGCTGGAAACTTGGCTAAAGTTCTTGATTTCCTGGATAGGTTTCTGAAGGAGGTTTCCTTGTACCTGAACCTGTTCCTGAACAGGTTCCTGTGGTGGAAACGCAGAACATGACACCTGCCCAAGTTCCTTTTTGGTTAAATTTTCTCTAATAAGACGGATTCGATTACTGAGGCAGTGAAATGGAACTTGGCTGGAGCGTGAAACTTTTTTGAGCTGTGTCTTAAATTATGAGTAAATGTATACGTGTGTGTGCGTGTGTGTATGTGTGTGTGCGTGTTTGTGTTTGTGTGTGTGGTTTGGTGTGTACCTGAAGAAGCCCTTGCAGCCCTCACAGGTCATGGCATTAAAGTGGAAGCCAGTAGCTTTGTCTCCACACACACCGCAGATCCGTGGAACGTTCCGGTCGTATTCATCAGGCACCTGTGTGGATGTGCTAACTGTGGACTCCATCACTACAGAGACGGACAGATGGAGCAGATGGAGAGAGAGGGGGAGAGAGGAAGAGAGAGAGAGAGAGCAGTGGGTTTACTGATTTACAGAAGCAGGCTGAGGGGGCGGAGCCGACGGAGAAATTGACTGTATTTAATGGGCTGAGCAGCTGGAAATCTCCCCGTCCTTCAACATTAACCGAAATCAAAACAGAACCACAAATCATAAGCGACGTGGCTTTTGCACGGCGCTGAATAATTAAAACTACTTTAATAGAACTGTAAATCACTTGAACTGAGATACGCAAACACCCGCGACAGCGGTCTATACGCCAAGAAAACATCAGGTGAGGGAGAAAAAAACGAGACCTTTTACATAATCATCGCTATAAAACCCGGGAACATGTCACAAAACAGGTCTGTGAACACTCTGCGGCCACGTGCAAACACGAGCAACTCTGGCTAAATAAACACTCCCGGGGCGTAGGGAGGGAGTGATGTCACAGCATTCCTGTTTTCACGGAGCCGGGGAATGAGGCGGATTTCTCAAACGGCACCCGGAAACACAGCGTTAACTCCAGCGGCGTTCCTGTAGAAATGCTACTACTGATATTCAGGAAAATGTACACACACCCACCCATACACACGTATATATATATATATATACACACACTGCATTTTGTTTTTAAAAGCTTTAAAAACATTAAACACCCACACACACACACACACACACACACACACACACACACTCAGACATCCATCAGTATGGCAGTGAGCGAGGAAAACTCATTTGCTTTGATTATCCGCGCTCCTGAATGATTGACCCGCACTTTCAACAGCCGGTGGAGAAAACTCTTAAATAATAAACCAAGCTATTACGGTCAAAAAGTGAACCACGCTCACGAACACAAAGCCAACGTACAGAATCTGTCCATTTGGAGGATAGATAGAACAACACGTCTTACACCGGATCGCATGTGTGATTAAAACTATCTCATACGAATGAAGCTGAATGAGAGCTTTTGGGCTCAAAGACGGAGCTCAAAGTTGCAGTTTTTTATTATTATGCTGTTTGGAAGCAGCTGTAAGGCGCGTTGCAGCCTGTTCGGTGGTTCATTTTAGCAACAAGTCTTCAGGAAAAGTCTGGAAAATTTTATACCTGCCAAAAAGTTGCGTCTGCGCAAAAAAAAAAAAAAGCTCGTATTAAATACAATTCAGCTTCACACTTTAAGATTTTCAGCCTAAATTTGCTGTAGCAGGAAATAAAAACTTCACACGTCATAAAAGAATTCTTTGGTTGTCTTATAATACATTTACATTGTCTTGCCTGTTTCTGTTTTTAAATTATTTAATTTTTTGTTTAATTGTTTGTGTGTTTTTAATTTTATTTTATTGTGTTCCAATCAGAAGGTTAGCTCCCTAAGTAGGCAGCATGTTTAGGTAACGTGTCTGAATTACAGCATGTATGTTTACGCTGAACTTCTAAATACTGAAGAAACGCTGAACCGCATGTGTCACGCTGGTCTGAGAAATCATGGACTTGTTGCTTTATTGTGTCAAACCTAATTTGCATAGAATTCAGAAAATCTCGACTGAAATGTCACTGAAATCGCGACTCCGTGTCGCACACGTGTGTAGAAAGTTAACCCTCGCCTTCGTTTAGTCGCTTGCTAGTGTTGACATGGAGAAAGAGGTCAAATGTGCGACTGAGCAATCAGTGACTTTCAGTAATCAGCAGTCAGCAAGCTCCACCCCTTAATAAAGTACTGACTCTGGAACAGGAACTAAAACAGTTCCTGGAACTAAAATCTTTAATGGTTCCTCTGGTGGAAATGCGGTTCAAGTTCTTGATTTCCTGGAAAAGTTTCTGAAGGAGTGTTCTTGGTTCCTAAACAGGTTCCTGTGGTGGAAACACAGAACACGACGCCTACCAAAGTTCCTTTTTGGTTAAATTCTCCCTAATTACAGTGTTTATGTTTACGCTGAACTTGTTAATACCAGTAGTTGGGAAATTTCTAAAAAAGGCGAGGGGGGAAAAAAAACGGAAACTGATTCCATAGTTAAAGTTACTTAGGAATGCAACGCCAGGATTTCATTCTAAACGTGTTTATTTCAGTGTTAAGCGCATAATAAATAAAACATTATGGTTCACTAAGTTCTAGGAGATGAACCACTTCATCACTTCATCAGTAGAATCTCTGGGGCATCGTTTTGGCACTTCCTCATGACAATGACCCTTTAAAATAAATCATAAATCACGGTTTCTCAGTAAACAGGTTTTTAAATTGCTGTGTAAGAGGTAAAAATGACAAATGACCAATCAGCGACCTTCACTACAGCAAGCTCCGCCCACCCACCACAGACTCACTGCTCGTATTAAAGCCAGCTTTTTTTCCTGCGTGAATTTGCTGTAGCTGAAAGAAATCAGATGTCGTACAGAATTCTTTAGTTGCGAGGTGAGATTGGCGGTCTTAGAACGCGTAACGTGACGCTGCTGTATTATTGTTCTGTCAGTGTGAGAAAATCTTTTATTAAAATCTCAGTGTGAGCGCTGCTATAATGCGCGTCGAAAATCCATCAATAGGAGGACAGCAAAGTCTAATTTCTACAAAAATTTGTTTGTTTTTATATTTTACGGGATTGTGTAATATTAACGAATGGAGAAATACACCAACAGGAGTGAAATGAACCCCCAGTGAAGGTAGATCATACAGACAGAAAGAGAAAGAGAGAAGAAAAACGGACAAGGAAAAACAATCTCAAATATCTGCAGCTAGCTCACTCAAATTTTTGGTTCGTTTTAATTCTTTTTCAAATTTTTTTTAAAGAAAATAATGTAAATAGTGGGAGAAAAACAGAAAGGAAAAGGAGAAAAAAGAAGAAACTAGGAAAAGAAGATTAAAAAAATATTTTTATAAAACAAAAAAAAGGGAGAGTAAAAGAGAAAAAGAAGGAGACAAAAAATTAAAAGCACAGAAAAGAAAAAAAGCAAAAACATCAGCAGTAGGTTTCTAGAAAAAATAGTGGGAAAAAAAATGGAAAAAAGAGAAAAAATGAAGGAAACAACTTCTGGACAAGTCAATAAAATTGCATCTTTCTGTAAAAGAAGAGTGTAAAAAATCTTTTCTGTAAAAATGAACTTTCTACAGTTTAAAGATTCCAAACTGGATATCAAATCGGCTGCTTTGTTATTTAAAAAAAAAAAGTTATTATAAACTATAAACTAAGATATTATTTATCACAGTATCGAGCCCTACTTTACACAGCAGTTACAGTTACAGTTCGTTAATGTAGAAAGTTCTTCCTTTACTGTAACTGCAGCCCGGAACAGTGCTGATAAATAACCGTGTTTATTAATTATACAGTAAATAACACGATAACATGAAGGTCGGTCCATTTCACAACACTTACTCTGTTCAAGACGTCGTAAATCTGCATATCAAACGCTGTAAAAGTCAATATTTATACATCATCGAGTCTAATTCCTGTAAACGGCCGGAGGGAAGGTGGGACAGAAACGATCATAAACCAAAGATAAGATAAAATATTTTTTCTGTGGAGGATTTAATAAATGTACAATTTGCCATGTTGTCTTTTTTACTTTGTTTTGGTAAAAATTTCTCCTTAAAAACTTTAATTCAAAATCATAGAACCCTGAATATAAATCTAAAAACTTCTCAAAAATCTCAAAAATACATAAAAATGTTTAGCTTTTACTGAAACAGCAAAATTCTTACGAAGCCACTAACTTTGGCTGTTAGCTGCTAAAGATTGCCAGGAAGCTAATGTTAGCGTAGCCCAAGTAGCTAGAATTTTACCTAAATTGTTACGTTTGGCATAATTATTTTTCCCGGAGAAATTCACCACATTTACATAAAATCTGTATTTCTGCGATTTTAAATTTTTGAGATTTGTATTAAAGGTTCTAATTTTTGTAAAATCTCAAAACTGTAATCAATAATTTTGAAATTTTTCAAGCAAATCTTACCTCTAGCTAGCAAAAGTCAAAACAGAGAAAAAACACCGGCAAAAAAAGTATTATTAAATACTCCACAGAATAAAAAATAAACGTATTTAATGTGACTTATATAAAACTCTAATACATGAAATTCATATTCAAATATTTTGTCAGCTTAAAAGTTCAGTAGGTTATTAATCATTCTAAATTCAGAGTAGCAGGTGCTAGAAAAGTATTTATTTATTATTATTAGAATAAAAAAAGACTTCTAGGGATTCCTAGTGCTAGCATACGACACACTATTCCACGCAGAACTACATTAAATCGAGTTAATCGTGAACATCGCAAAGCACTACATACTGTATGCTGGGTGATTTTCACGATTCATTCGAATTAATGTTTTAATGAGATTTTCAAAATGTTCTAATTGAGATTGCACGTAAAACTTCCATAAATGCTATTTAAACCAATCCGAAGGAAAAACACAGCTTTCTTAACCTGATAAACGCCTCCTACTGCCTGCGCTGCTCCCAAACACCGCGCGCTTGGATTTAAAAAAAAAAAAAAAAAAAAAAAAACCCACCAAGATAAACTGGCAATACTTCGCCGAGGACTGAGTTCGCAGCAAAGAAACGTTCAAATATCACTTCAGAGATACTGAATTACAGGTACAGGTCTGAAAAGACAGATGAACAAGTTTATATGAAACATAATGCTGTGTTACATCGTAAGCGGTAATTCGCCGGTCGGAATTTTCGACCTCGCCACGTTCGACAGACGAAGTGGGAAAACTTACACCCCCATGTTCGTATTTTCTGAGCAGCAAGCTAGGCAGCTAACTCGGATGAGTGACGTATATTTTCCTTCTCAAACAGCGAACTGTACAGTCAGTGTTATAGATTTAACAAACGAACGATGTCTGTATGTTGATTAATCTAGGTTAGGTTCAGTTTAACGTTATTGTCACTGTCAGAGTACGAGTACAGAGACAACGAAATGCAGTCAGCATCCAACCAGTAGTGCAAATAGCAAATAGGTTAAAAAGGTAACAAGGTTATGGTGCAGTAAGTTAACAGTGTACAGTGTAGAGGTAAAGATAAACAGTATGATGCATAACCAGTAAAGCAAATAGCAGTTAAGTTAAATGGAATAAATAAGAATTCTGGTGCAGGAAGTTGAGATAAACAGTATACAGGTGGAGCTAAACAGCATGATGCATGCAATATGATGCAGTGGATTCATACAGTGGATAAAAATACAGATGTGCAAATAGCAACAATGTGCAAATAACAGTCTGATATAAGTAATAGTAATAATAATAATAATAATAATGACAGATTGATAATCTAAAGCTAATACTTGTATATAGAGGACAACTCATTTAAAGGTAAGAAGTTTTGCTTTGTTTATTTCTGACGCCGTGTGCAGCCATGTTGATGTGACGTCACTCCATAAACGGGGAAGGAACTCAGACATGAGAAGAAAAACCCCGAGATAACTTCTCATCTGCGGTGACATTTCATGTCACGAAAAACACGATCCCCGTTTACTCTTTCGAGAAAGAAGGGTTGCGCAAAAATAGTAACAGTGCCATCTATAGCAAAAAGTGCAAACAACTTTTTTAAAAACTTTTTTCTAAAGTCCATTCTAATAAAAAGAAAAAAACCTTTATAAATAAATTGCATAATTTTTCAACTGCATTATAAAAGAACCAAAAAAAAAAAAATTTGAAACTGTAATAATTCATAAAGTAGAAAAAAAAAATCGTGATTTTTTTTAGAACAGTATGTGTGAGTACTACAGTCACGTGGAAAACAGGAGTGAAATATAAATATAGTAATGAAACATAACTAGCATTACTAGCTGAAATGGTTTTCTTTACTGTAAGAGCTAGTTATTATTTCAGGAGCGCAGTAGTATATCATGTGCATATACACACACAGTAAACGTGTAAGTGAAAGTTTACAGGCTGCGTTTGGGGCGTGGCTCCGTGTGACCAGCGCCGATGATCAGTAGTTTCAGACATCTTTATTGTTTCATGTTTTTCTCTCGCTAATCTTGACCTCTGATCAGTTCTATTGATTTCTGGATCTCCCTGTTTTTACCGCTGATGTTGAAACACGCTGTGACTTCATCCGACCACTTCGTCTTCTTCACTTTAATGTTTAAACTCTAAACAGTGGATGTCATGTGATCGTGTGACCGCGCGACCTGGTTTTTCACTCCGAGTCGAGGGAATATAGAAAAACACATTGTGCAATATGGACTGTAGTGTATACGTTAAACACAGAGTGACCGAGATTAAAGTGACGCGGTTAATGATTGGCTTGTGTTTGAAAATGAACAAAACACTCATCAGGAACATTTCTGATTGGTCCGAGAGCTCTGAACACACAATAACAAGGTTTATGGTTTTGTTTGTGAATTGATCTGGTTTGGATTTTCATGCTATATTAGTGAGCTAGCATCGTTTTTAGAAGCTAAACCAGTTAATAAACCACACAGATGACTTAATAAGAGCTACGAGAAGCTCTCGTGCAAGATGTATTAAAAAAAAAAAAAAAAAAAAAAAAAAAACATGAAACGTGATTACTTTTTTTAAAGGATCTTCCATGAGTAGCGTACATGTGCTCTCAGGGTTTGGATAGTTAGCTAGTATTATATTAGACATTACGAAAGTTTTTCCGTAAAATACTTTTTATCACAAAATAACATCAGTGTAGTAAAAAAATGTCGCTAGTGTTTACAGCAGCGTGTTTCTACGAACTACTAAACTTTAGCGTTTAGGGTCCGAAGTCTAGCTATCAGATCAGCGCGCTGTTGAGTTCTGGATTCTGATTGGTCAGAAGGTGTTGATTAGTTTTCTATAACAGCAGCCCTGACAGTAGCGCAGGTTTATATTAATGCGTTCGCTCTAATACGTTATCGTTTCCATAGCAACAGCTAATTATTTCACAGGGACGTGTTCAGCATGCGCTTCACTTCATAAACGGATTTTAAGAAATCGTTTTCTGTAAGGAGATGTTTATTTATCATTTATGGAAGGAGTCTCCAGTGTCAGTGTTTTGTAAAGGTCAGAGGTAAAGCTGTAACTTTAAGTTTTCCGACATCTTATTTTAAATTTTTTTTTAATTTTTTGGTAAAGTGATGTGGTGTAAGAGGAATAAAACAGTATCTCCGCTTCATCACTCTACAGTTTAAATCAGGAGGAAACGATGAGCAGGTGACGGAAGTGGATCAGAACCGAGCTCTGACCGAGTTCTGGGAAACGGCGAGTGTTGGGATTGGTGTGAGAACGTGACATTAACACACTTTCACACTCCAGTCCAAGTCCCGCTGAGGTCATGTGAGATATGAGGGACACGTGGAAACGTTTCAGGACACGTGAGGACAGAATGACTCACCACTTCTATCTGAAATCTATAATCACCCTCTTCTGGAAAACAGGACAAAGTTAACGTGAGACAAAGTGAAGTACTCAGCCTTGAGCCTTCTGCTTTTATAGAGTCCATATGTACGGTCGAGTGCGAAAGTTTGTGCACCCTGGGGATGAAACCACATGAACATGAAACAAAGGGTTTTCCTTCATCATGACCAACACCATAGATTATTATTCACAATACTGTATATAAAGATAATAACAGTGGAGAGAAATGAGTATCAAAAATCTCCTTTCAAGATTCAGGACATTCATGATCAACAATTTAATTTCAAAAATGTTCTTTTTTTAAATTATTTTTATTATTTATAAATCTTAAATTGATTTGGATAGTGGTTTTTTTCCATTTTAAAAAAACATCCAAAGGGGGTACAAACTTTTGCACTCAGCTGTACACATCCAGACACGTGTCTCATTTCAGAATACACCCACGTTTCACTTTTATCTTCACTTTTATATTATTATTAAAATATTATTAACTAATATAATTTTTTATTATTAAAATTTTAGCATTCATTCAAAATATTATTAATAAACTCTAATTAGCATTCATTCAGATTTTATTACTAACATTTAATTAGATTAATTAATTCTTTCGAATTTCTGTAATTAAAATGTTACATTTCATTTTCATTTTTATTATTAAACTTTCATCAACATTCATTCAAAATTTTATTATTCAACTTTCGTTAGCATTAATTCACATTTTTATTATTAATATTTTATTAGACTTTCGTTAGTATTCATTCTTTTTTTTTTTTTTTATCAAATTGTCATTTGCATTTATTATAACATTTATTATTAAAATTTCATCAAAGTAGCCGTGAGAGTTTTTGAGAAATTTGAGAACCCTGGTTCTGTGAACGTCTCTACACCTTTATCCTCATTAAAAATGCCAGAATCTATGAATATGCATGAATATGCAAATTAGAAAGGTTCAAGTTTCAGCGTCCCAGTCATCTTCTATAGTAATTAATCTGTAATTAACATGATCTAACTTAGCTAGCCGGTTAGCTAACTGCTAGTAATCTAGCTCACATTAGTCACAAATTACATCCTCACCGATTTACTTCACAGCAGCGTTACCATGACAACCGTAACCGTGTTCACTGCTAACATTAGCTGAATATATGACTAACTTAGCACAAGTTCAGTAGCTAAAAGTTTCTAAACACAATGTTGTTGTCTTCTACTAATTTGCATATCGGACCCGATTGGTTCATATCTGTCGCAATTAGTGACATCATACTCAGAGCTCATAGGTAGCCCCGCCCCCAATTCAGTTTTACACAAAATGAAAAGCAGTTTGAGAGTTTAACAGATTTACTGCGACACAAATACACTATACTAGTGCTGGGACTGATACACACACACACACACACACAACACGACACCAAACACACAACACACACACAACACGACACACACACATGCAAAAACACACGATACACACACAACACACACACAACACGACAAACACACACACACACGATACACACGGCACACACAAACACACACACGACACAACACACAAAACACACTACATACACAACACCAAACACACAACACACACACAAACACACGATATATACACACACACGACGCACAAATACATGATACACATGGCACACACGACACACACAAGACCAAACACACAACACACACACAACGCGACACACGATACACACGGCACAAACACACACACAACACGACACAACACACTAAACACACTACACACACAGCACATGGCACAGAACACACACACAATACACACACCTTCGAACACACAACACACACGACACACACAACACACACACACCCCTCCACACTTCCTCAATAACAGTTATACCAGTTTCAGTCTGTGTGTGTGTGTGTGTGTGTGTGTGCCAGTTGGGTCAGTTCACATCCAGAACACACATTAAATTCTGGTGTCCTTAAACGAACCCCTCAGCAGAGACCTCGCCAGGCTGCACTACAGTCTGTCTCTCTTTTCCTTCAAAACACACACACACACACACACACACACACACACACACAAACAGGCCTCCGCTAAGATACACTCAGAAAAGATATTTTCCACCAAACGTCTCGGTTTTTCCTAGAACTTGCGGCTAAATACATCTGCTGGAGAACGTGAATCACGTGTAGACGATTGAACGCTTCACGTCACACACGTCAATCAAAGCTTTAGTGAAACGCTGACCTCGTCCTTCACCACCTACACACACACACACACACACACACACACACACACCGTATTTACGTAACTCTATCTCTGTGTTATAAAAATAAAAAACATTTCTGCACAGAAAGGACAAGAAACTGCAACGTGAAAAAGATACCACAGTTAAATACCACAACTATAATAATAACAATAATAATAATAATAATAATAATAATAATAAAGAAAATATTGAAATAATGATTAAACATTAAATTTAATTTAATTTAATAAATTAAAGCTCAATTATATTCAATTGTACAGTTTTACTTTCAATAAAATTTAAAATATTACAAAAATAAAAATTAATAGTTTTTTTTATCCTGATTTATTTATCAATAAATAATAATGCCAAAATTTCTTTCCTTAAAGGAAATTTTTAAAAATGCTAAGTGTAAAATAAATAAAACCTAACAACAACAAAATTTTGCTGTTATTGCACAGCTGTGAACTTTTTACGCTGTAAAAATGTTTCTGAACAATGTTTAATTAAACACAGAGCTTAATTAAGCACAGAGATCCAATAGCCAATCACAGAACAGCACAGAGCTCCACCAGCCAATCACAGAACAGCACAGAGCTCCACCAGCCAATCATAGTAGCAGCACAGTGCTCCATGAGCCAATCACAGAACAGCACAGAGCTCCATCAGCCAATCACAAAACAGTATAGAGTTCCATGAGCCAATCACAGAACAGCACAGAGCTCCATCAGCCAATCACAAAACAGTATAGAGTTCCATGAGCCAATCACAGAACAGCACAGAGCTCCATCAGCCAATCACAAAACAGTATAGAGTTCCATGAGCCAATCACAGAACAGCACAGAGCTCCACTCCATAACGTCTTCAGGACAGAGGAGTTTACGCTTCTTTGCGGTTTCTCAGTAACACGACGAGCTGCATTTTTGTGTCTTATAAACTTCAGAAGAGAGAAAAAGAGAGAGAAAGAGAGAGAAAGAGAGGCTGCTTAAATGTAACAATAAACGGATAAAAAGTATGATGTTTCGTTTTTTTAAAATAAATAAAAACCGTAAGCAGCTTGCTGTGGTGTAAGAGGAATAAAACACTCGGGGACGTGCTGTTACAGGAAAATAATCCACTCCAGTGTGTGACAGTAACTCCGCTTCCTCTCACCACCCCGGTGTGGATTATTTTCCTCCAACAGCACGACACACACAGTGTTTCTTCCTTACAGACTCTCTGTATTCAGTTAAACGTGTAATGATTAATACAGGCTACAGCTCGTGTCACGCCGTATCTCACCACCCCGGTGTGGATTATTTTCCTCCAACAGCACGCCCCGTCCTGCGCTATTCCTTACATAATCGTCCCGCCCTTTTTACCCCGAGCTAAACGCTGAGGTAGGAGAGTTAACGGTTAAAGAGGTGGATGAGAAACTCACACTGCACGCCAGCGTCACTCCGAGCCTCAGTGTGTGTTAGCGAGGACGTTATTCCCCTCGTGTGTTTACTCCCATCTTCTGCTGTAACTCAAGCACACACACACACACACACATGACCAGAGAGCGTGAGTGACTCCTCCTTCCTCTCTTTCCCCTACTTCCGTACAGGGTCCCTCTATACCGTGAACACACACACACACACACACACACACACACACACACACACACACAGCCTCCCCTTAGACGGGCCTCCGTACAGCGCTCCAGTCAAGGCCTCACAGCTTCTTTCTACAGTTACATAAATGGCACACACACACACACATACACACACACACACGCCCACACGCATGCATTCCTACTCCTGAAATGAACACAACCACAATAATGACCCAAACATGAGGCCACGTTTCAATTACATCATTAAACGAGCTACATCAGACTGTAACCATGACGCTGAATCATTTCCAGCTCTCCATATTGTGGTTATTTAATAGATTTATATTTTATTTCAAAACATTTTTTTTCCCGTGAGAACGTCTCAGCGCGCCGGGACATCTGTGGAGTATCAAGACATTTTTAACTGCACATTAAAAAAAAAAAAAAAAAAAACAAGAACTAGAACAGGAACTAACAGGAGTTCATTTTCCATTCAAACGGCTGGACGGGATACGGTTACCATGACGACAGTTCGTAAGTTCGTAAGAAAACACACCCTCAACTCGGAATTCCTATACTGGACCTCAGGACGATCTCCTCACCCCCGAGTTCAGCAAGTGACCTCAAATCAAAATGGCCGCTCGCAGCATCAGCGAGTTACACAGTGTATATACACGTATTTAGCTTTAGATCAATCAACATACGGACGCGTTCACGTGTTAAATCTTTAACACTGAGTCTACAGGAGGAAAATATACATCACTCAGCACAGTTAGCTGGCTAGCTGGTTGCTAACAAAAGACAAACATGGAGACGTTTGTGTTTTTTTCTCTGCTTCGGGGCTCGGACACACAGAGGTAGAAAACGACGTAATTCCTGAGTTGTGACTTTCCGTTTCCGAGTGAAGCTGAATGCAGCATAAAAGAGTCGCAATCATCATCATCATCATCATCATCGCTACGGTAACAGTATCGGGTTTTAGTCTGACGAGTAATCGGTGCTCATTTACTCAGAAAAATACTGAAATCAATAGTCAATAATCCTAGCGTACGCTGTAGCGCTAATAAACAGACGATATGGTAAAATGCCAGCGATCTGGACAGATTTCCCGATTAATAATGAAAGCAAAGTGAAAATAGAAGTGTATATAATACATGTGTAAAGTGTAAATATCAACAGCATCTTTCTACAGAACACAAGTGATCAAACATCTTAAGCGTAAAACTCAGCACGAGGAGACCATCGCCAGCTAGACGAGATAAAACGTCACCAAGGTGATGCTAGGTGAGAGGAAATAACTCTCACAGCTCTTAGCCAGAGTGTTGTTCCTGACGATCAGCCGACAACGAGGGATTCCTACGCAATGAAAACAGAGACGCTTTTCCGCTTTTCTCCTCCGCTACAACCCGACTCCATCCATCCATCCAAACTAACTAACTAACTAATGTAGCTCGCTAATGCACGTATGCATCAGAAAGAAATCAGCCCCAGCCTCCATACTCACTTCTTCCTACCATTCTGTGTGTTTTAGTTACGACCTGTTGGTGCTGCTGTTGCGCTCACGTCCATAAAAATCCCAAATAATCTGCTTTAAGACATTTATTTTAACAAATAATCTGTAAATGAAACTTCTGTGATTATTAACGTCTTTTTTATTCATCGTTTTAGCCATGCTAGCACGTTTAGGCTGTATCAGTCACCAATCTTTCCACTAAAAGTAAAAACCCGGGGGAAACTGCATCCGTGCTGGTTTGCTTTTCATGGCTAATGCCGTTTGTTTGTGGTGAAAACATTGCTGCTGGATTTATTTATGTTGATTAAACACTTTAAGCTCGCAGCAGCACAGCCAGACTCGCCGACTGCTTCAGGAACCAACGCGTAGATCCAAACAAAGCTGTGCATGATAAGGAAGAAAATAACTGCTTCCATTTTTTCCCATATCGTTTGCCCCGCCCACTTTTCTTCACTAACGCTTGCTCCGCCTCCTGTTGCTATAAATAGTCTCTGAAACTTGAACGACTTTCAGCCACAACGATGCATCGTCACACTGAGGGATTAAAGAGGAACCCGAACCCAAACATCTGGAACTTCTGGTACTGGAACGAGAACAGTTCCAGGTTTCAGGTGCCAAAACATCTGGCACTTTGTACAAAGACCAAAGTTAATCTTGCACTCATAGAGAATGCAATAGAGAAGCGTACAGAAGTGACACACACACACACACACACATACACACACACAGTCAGGCTTCAAGGTTTCAACACAGCAGCAGCCGCTCCAGAGCCTGCGATCAGCACTAAACTAATGCAACTCAATAGTAGTGTGTGTGTGTGTGTGTGTGTGTGTGTGTGTGTGTGTGTGTGTGTATAGGGCTAATTTTACCAGCTGTTTAATCTCCACGAACACAGGTGTCAACTATTAAACACACACTCCGCATATTAATCATTACACATTTAACTACGTGTAGAGACACACATAAAGGTGAGGAATAAAACAGTGTGTGTGTGTGTGTGTGTGTGTGTGTGTGTGTGATGAAGCAGAGTTACTGTTACCATCCTGAACATGATTATTTTCCTATAACAGCACACCCTGAAGTGTTTTATTCCTCTTACACCACAGCAATCTGCCAACGATTACAATATCTGTTTAAACCTCATACTTTTTAATCCGTTTATAGTTACATTTAAACAGTTAGTACTTGTTCTCACGTACATTATAGCGGCTGTAAACAATCGTTCCCTCACTAGTCTCTCTTTTTATTCTCTCATCATGTTAAAGAAGCGTAAACTCCTCCTCTGTCCTGAAGACGTCGGAAAACTTAAAGTTACAGCTTTACCTCTGACTGTTACGAAGCGCTGACACTGGAGACTCCTTCCATAAAATGTTACATAAATGACACAAAAACGATTTATTTAATTTATAGTGTGTTATCAGTGGAGCGTCTGCTGTACACGTCCCCGTGAATGAGCTGTTGCTATGGAAACTATATATATATATATATATAAATAAACCTGCGCTACTGTCAGAGCTGCTGTTATAGAAAACTAATCAACACCTTCTGACCAATCAGAGTGCAGGATTAAACAGCGCTGTGGCGTAAAATGTAACTCAGATGTCTTTAACGGATATGATGATGATGTTTTTTTTAATTAAGTATTCATGTTATTATTTCCTTATTAGTTTACTGCATGTGATAAAATAACGCCGCTCACCGACGTGTCTCATAAGAAGTCGTTCTCTTTTCATCCTTTTAATCTGAAGATTAATAATAATATAAAAATAAAAATCGAGTTAAATGTAACGGCCGTCTTTAATGATTGTAGAAATGTTTATCAGGTACTTGATCGTGCGCTGCTAAGAGTTTATTATTCAAGTTGTTATTTAGTTATTTAAGCTGCAAACCTGATTAAAATAAAGACAATCGCTTTCCAGCTCAATAACGTAATTATAAAGTGTAAATAAAGTCAACTTCACTTTAACTTTAACACAGTGTACGTTTCTGCAGTGTGTTTGTGGAACTAAAAATACTCTCCTAATCAATCAATCAATCAATCAATCAATCGATAAGTTACGTATTTGCATAATCTGATGAATATTTGAATATTCATATTAAAAAGGAATCTGTAAAGAAAAGTGTAAATAAATCATTTCTAATTCAAATGTAATCTTCAGTTTTTTAAGCAAACACTTTGTGTTCTGTTTGTAGAAATAAAAAAAATGCTCTCGTAAAAGAACAAATAAATTAATGCAGAGATTTCTGTAGCTAATGAGGCAAAAATCTGCATATTAAAATAGTTTATTCATATAAAAGTGCAGTTTTTTATGCTGAAATAATGTAAATAATACTATTTTTAAAAAAGAACAAATGAAATAAAAGTTCATTTCTTATTTAAAGAAATATCTATTAATCTATTTATATTTATTATTACTTATACTATTTATTTATTCTTATTATTTATTTAAAAGTGATCATCTTTAACACAGTGTGTTTATTTTGTGTTCAGTTCCTGGAAATAAAAACTATCTTTTCTTTTTCTTTCTTTCTCTTTTAAGCGTGATGTGTTAAGTGTCTGTGTTTTTTTTAAAAAAAAATCATAAAATTCATCTGTCCTGAAATGTTTTTGTTTTTAAATTAAAGTCTCATTTTGCAGTAAATGTTTGTCTGAATGATTTCTAAAGTATTTTCTTTACATTTCTTTAAAAGGGAAGCGCGTGACATTTTCATTCAGTAAGACAGAGCTGTACTTTATTCAGATTAAACACTGAATATAAAGATGTCAGAAGGGAAGTTCACACACTCTGTGTGTGTGTGTGTGTGTGTGTGTGTGTGTGTGTGTACCCTATATGATGTCGCAGCTGCAAATGGCTGCAGGAAGCTGCAGTGCTAACAGGACAAAACACACACACACACACACACACACACGCTTGCTTTCTTACCCGAGTTCTTTTGCATTCCTCTTCACATCAGTGTGTGCTCTTCTTCCTCACTGTGTTTTTCCTTCTCTCGTTTCCTTGATGCTTGTTTTTTCTCTCTTTCTTTCTTTCTTTCTTTCCCGCGTGCACATGCATTAATGTAACCTACACACACACACATACACACACACACACACACACACGGTACACTGTGTGACAATGTGAAAGTTCCTCGTGTTTAGGATAGTAAAGTTAGGATACTATTCAGCGCGTGCCAGGTTACAAAAAAGCGCAACACGCGCGCGCACTCGAGCACGATTATCATTATCATTATTATTATTATTATTATTATTGTTATTGTTTCTTTATCTTCAGCACATCACAGCGCTTTTGTTTGCAGTCGCTTTGCTGTTCATGGCTCGTGGCTCCACTTTAATCCAGTTCAGTTTCGTACCGTGCAACTTTCTCTTTATCCCTTTTTCTTCCTCTCCTCGCGCTCGCTCCGGTTCCCTGGAACTTTTCTCTCGTTTTTTCTTTCGTAAACGTGTGTGCATGCGTGTGTGTTTATCTCATTCCTATGGCGAGAAGTTGGCTCCAGTGCTAGCACACACACACACACACACACACACACCGAGGCGTGGAGAAGAAGGAGAAGGAGGAGGAGGAGGAGAATAACGCGGAGACGCAGCAGAAACGATTTGCGCCGATTTCTTTCTTTTCTTGTTGCATCCGCGAGCGATAAAATGAAACAACAGAGCGCGCGCCTGCTTTCCGGAGCGTGTGAAAAAAACACACACACATGCACACACATGCAAACTTTGAACCCACGTCAAAAAACACACACACACACACACACACACACACACACACACATCAATACACGTACGCGGACAAGGGGTGTGTCGTGACGTCACGCACCGAAGAGGTAAACAACTCGCTCTGTGCGCGTGAGAAACCGAAAATTAAACTCAGTAAAATTACAAACTAATTTTTTTTTAAATGCACGATGTTTTGCATTGCAAAGAAAAAAAAAAAACAACGCTTCTGCTCCATGATTCAGTGTATTAAATATTAAAATAATAATAATAATAATAAGCAGGTTTAATAAACATGTGGGAGTCACGGGATGCGAGGCGGAGTTGCCAGATCCGCGGATTTACCTCACTTCCGAAATCCAGCAGCAGAAGTGTCCTATTTATACACACTGTATACTGTTACTGTATATTACATTATTAATTCCATCCAGGATCACTGGCACTGTAATTCACTAGAAATAGAAATCATAGCATAACAATAATGATAATAATAATAATAATAATAATAATAATAATAAACACTGAGTTCTGTATAAGTGACGTCAAATCAACATGGCCGCTCTCAGCATCAACAGGAAATAAAATCCTGCTTCATTAGTGATAGTTTGTTGCTAACAAAAGACAAACATTTTCTTTTCTTCCCCCCACATTGTAGCTCGAAGACGCAATAAACACACGAATTCCCGCTTCCGAATTACGCCGCTGGGGCGGTGCGATGAAGCAGAGTTTTATTCCTCTTATACCGCAGCAATTTACCATCAAGTCCATTTTGTTATTTATTAAACAAAGCAAAACAACTAACACCTGCAACATGTGTGTACCAATACAGACACTTTTTTTCTGATAAAATCCTAAAAATTCCTGAAAATCACACCACAGACTCATCAAACTGACCCAAACTCTTCTATAAAATAATAAATCCTTCTTTTAATGCTCCATTGTTATGGGTTAAACACAGGGTTGCCAGATCTGCATCACAAAAACATCCTCTATACACTAAATGATAGGGTTAACGTTTATCATTCCTATCATCACTACCAAATGTATTAAGTAAGGAATAAAACACTGTGTGAGTGTGTGTGTGTGTGTGTGTGTGTGCTGTTATAGAAATGTACTGAAGCGACAGGGTGGTGTGATGAAGTGGAGTTATTCTGATTGGTCAGAAGGTGTTGATTAATTCTCTATAACAGCAGCTCTGACAGTAGTGCAGGATTATATTAATGCACTTGTTCTAATACGTTATTGTTTCTATAGCAACAGCTCATTCACAGCGACTCATAAAGCGGAAGCTCCACTGATGAGAAACGGATTAAAAATAGTTGATATGGTGAAGATTTCTATAAGGAGACGTTTATTTAACATTTATGGAAGGAGTCTCCAGTGTCAGCGCTTTGAAGCTGTAACTTTAAGTTTTCTTCAGGACAGAGGAGTTTACGCTTCTTTGCGGTTTTTCTGTAATATGACAAGCTGCGTTTTTTTTGTCTTATTAACTTCAAGAGAGAGAAAAAAGAGAGAGAGGCTGGTGAGGGAACGAGTGTTTATAGCTGCTATAACGTAAGTGACAACAGGAACTAACTTTAAATGTAATTAGAAATGGATAGATAGAAATTGTGACGTTGTTGTTTAATATATAAAAATTGTAATTGAGGGAAAAGTGCTGTGGTATAAGAGGAATAAAACACTTAGGGACCAGGGATGTAGCCTGGCCTGAGCGTTTAGGGTGATAGCTCCGAAGATTTTTCCTTTAGCCCTGAATATTTCTCCACTTGGAGCGGTTTGTCACTACGTAACTGAACGTCAGTAAAAGAAGATGGCAGTGTTGTAATTTTGTATCTTCAGTGAACGGAGATAAAGACTAATCAGACAGGGTTTAAAGGAGAATACGTGGAAATTCTCGTGTCTTATTAGCTGACGGATCTCAGTTCTGCCGAACGCTTGCTCACGCAGTCAGTTAGCGTGAGGGGAAAAATGGATATACGCCGATTTTTTACCAGTAAAAGAGTTGAAACTGAAACACTAACATCCTCTCATGCTGAGTCGGGAAAACAAGCTGTGTAAATGTCTATATGAGTCACAAGTCACCTGAACATGATATGAGCAGAGCATAAGCACAGCTAACGTACATTAGCTTTAAACCCAAACAATGCTAGCTTAGTCGTGCCTCTCCTTGGCTAGCGACACCACACTAGCCTAGTCTCGTATTAGAAAAGTTTTAGATTTTATCAGTCTGGTACTTTGGTATCTGATATGACGCTGGTTTGAGACATTCGAGTGGCGGGATTATTCATGTGCAGATTATATGGCAAATCAAATCCAAACCCTTCCTTCCTTCTCCAATTTTTTAAGCAATTAGACTTTAAATGCAAGAAAAATTGTACGCAAACGGCCTATTTAGAAGTATGTTTTTAAAAGTTTTTTTGATGGAGAAGAATCTGGGCTCAGCTCCGGATGATTAACAGTCCAGCTAACGCCCCGTTAGGGACATGCTGTTGTAGGAAAATAATCAACTTCAGTGTGGTAACAGTAACTCCGCTTCATCACACCACCTCTTTGTAGATTATTTTTCTATAACAGCATGTAATTAACACATATTTTTCTTATAAATCTGACCACACCTTCCTGTGTATAAATATGACAACACACTAAAGCTGAGTTGTACTTTATTAATTTGAGTTTTGGTTGAATATTGTGCTGTTTTTTTAATACAGATCTGGCAACCCTGGGGGGATGTTTTGAATGTGTGCTGATGTGGGTCAGTGCACCGATGGGCTTCTCTTTCACATGGGTGTGTCCATGCCTTGTGCAATAATGCAGTCCTGGAGGTATGCGTCCGTTTGGGGGGCCTAGCGTGTGCATGTGTGAGAGTGTGTGTGTATGTGTGTGTGTGTGTGTGTGTGTGTGTATGTGTACACCCTTGCATGAGCCCCATGATGTGAATCAGAGAAGAAAATTGTCTACATGCATGCAAGCTTGAATTTATGCATGTATGTATGTATGTGTATACATGTTTGTATACATGTGTGTGTGTGCGTGTGTGTGTGTGTGTGTGTGTGGTGGGGTTACGCCAAGGGCAGAGCTGTTCAGTTTGGCGTGAATGTCAGAGCACGAGGTGAAGGGAAGAGGGAAAAAACAGAAAGAGCTGATGTGTTGGAATGAGAGGAAGAGGCCACGCTGAGGCGTGCAGCAAGCTACGAGTTGGTATTGTGCGTGAGGGGGGAGGGGAGGCGGCTTTCCGTTATCCTGTTTCCATCTGTCCACCACTCACCAGTGTGTGTGTGTGCGTGTGTGTGTGCTATTGTCTCGAGGCGTGTATGGATGTGTTTATGATCCCGGGACATCTATTACTCTAATCAGCCTGGCTTTTTAAAACGTCCCTTAAACATGTCATTTTAAACCTGTAAATATTTCATATAATATGATAATATGATCATAAATGAGTTATTGTGTGTTATTGATCCTTAAAAATACTAAAAATGGGCTAAAATCATCGCTACATTCACGCTAGAAGGCGACAAATCAGTCACGTCGCTTGTAGTTTGTCTGTAGTTTGTATTGTTTATCTTCCTAACGTCTCTATACACGTGTAATGACAAGTCGTATGTGACAGGATAAAAGAAAACCACGGTTACACGTGTTTCTTCTATTATTGCGCTTCAAATTTTAACGTTACCATGACAACCACCATCTACTCATCCCTAACGTTATCTTAGTCAGAAAGCTAGCTAGGTAGGATAGTAGTCACGTTCTGCGGGGAAATATTTCCGGTTAACATACAGTCATTTTCTAATCATTTGCATATTGGACGTGATTGGTCCAAAACCCCTTTGAGCCTGTGATTTAGTGACATCACAAGTTGAGGTTGTACATAGCTCCGCCCCCAAAATGGTGTTTTATACCCAGAGTTCAGGGAGTTTTTAATAAAAGCAGTAAAAATTATTCGTAGATGTTTGTAAGTCGGTGCATATAACATTTAGATTGAAATAATTTAATCAAATGATTTTTTTAAAATAAAATGTTTGCCAGTGGTAGAAGTATAATGATGTAAAAATAGTTGTAGTTTTATTTAGTGAGTGTTAGATATATATTATACAAATGGAACTCATTATTATTATCATTATTATTATTATTATTGTTCCACAAACATGGCTAAAGAAATAGTTCATAAAAATTGTCTGTTTTTTTCAAGACTTAAAAAACGACAGCGTACGTGCCGCATAAACGACTCTATACTGGCAGCCATTTTAAATCATTTTATAATCATTCATATACATAAATCCAAATCTAATCTGTTTATTAAATGATTTATGCTCATTATATTTTATATCCATGTTGCTTAGACGAATGTGTGATGATTTGATTTTGCTGTTTGTGCTGAAGAGCGTGTTTTCTCTTCCTCGGGGGAGGTGATAGTTTAAATTCAATGCGGTTTTATTTCAGTAAATTATATATCTGTGTGTGTGTGTGTGTGTGTGTGTGTGTGTGTGTGGATACTTGAATTAGAGTACAGCACTGTGACTCAGCTGTTTCTGCTACCTTTTTTTTAATTCAGGGAATGTTTTTGAATCTTATGTTAATAAAAAAGAGAGAATCATTTTGTCTTTAATGGTGATTTATTGATGCGCAGCAGTGTGTTGAAGTGATTACTGACACGAGAGGCACAAACGTTTATCACAATCCTTAACATTTTTTCATTAAAGGTGCAGTTTGAAATGTTTAAAAGTGTTTATAGTCCTGTAATAATCACATATATTTAAAGATACAGTAACAAAAAACTTGCCATATTGATGCCATATTGCTATACAATGAATCTCACTATTTCTTTTTTCATTTTCAGGCTTCTGCTTGAATTTTTTCCGGCCCGTAAATTAGCTCCACCCCCAGCTTAAACAGAAGTGCTTAACACTTGTTAATGTTTTCATTGCAATTGTAATTCACCTCCGAGGCACAAGAGGGCGCTAAATATTACAGAAAGCTCCTTTAAGAAGATGAAGATGATTTTTAATTAATTTCTTTAAAGCTGCAGTCTGTGATGTTGACGTCAGAACACTCCCGGCTTAATTGCTGCGTGTTAGTGGACGCGCTGCGACAGAGTTACACAGAATAATTGTGGAAAATCCGTTACGTGTGAAATCACGGGTTGGGAAGAATATTTAAACGAGGTTTTAGTGTGCGCTATTTGTTCTGGATAGCTGTTCAAGTTCAGAAGAAGTAAAACAGATGTTTATCAGATTGTCTTTAAAGATACAGTATGCAATATTTAGCCTGTGAAGTGAATCAGCTAGGGGAGGAGCCAATTTCAGGGCCAGAAAAAAGTAAACAAACCTGAAATTAATAAACTAGCCACATATGGCACAGGCCAGACATTACGAACCACAGTTTTAAAATGTAGCTTTAAAACTATAGGATTATTAAATAACCATGAAATATTACAAACCGCACCTTTAATATTAAACATTATGTCCACTTCCTGTTTTTTGGGTCTGGGTGAAAGAATTACGTTATCGACTAAATAAAATAAAATAAAATGACAGTCTGTATTTTGTGTCTTTTGGTGATTTCTTTAATCAACCTCATGCACAACATAGAATCATTTTAAAGCGGCGATTTGTAACTCCACAAATACTGCTTGGTGCTTGATGGGATTCCACATGTACTTATTTAGAAAAGCGTACAAACATTGCACATTTTATGAACAACCTGAAATCGAAACAGGTCTTTTTTATGTTGTTAGTTTGTGCATGTGATCAGTATCAGTCCCTCATAAGACAAAACCTTTTTGTCCAATCTTACGTCATGTATCATAGCGAAACACACGCACTGGTGTCGCGTTTGCTAGCTACAAAGCTACATCAACATGTCGGCCATATTGGAAGGTCCAGACTGGGTCCAGATTTCGATGTGATCATTCCAACTGATTTTCTTTGTTAAAAACGTCATAAATTTCAGTTTGTGGTGTAAATATGAAAATATTTTCACTGTCCATAGTTTTGACTTCTGAAAGCTGCCAATAAAGTAGCAAAAAGAGACAAAAATCATCATAATCCAGGCTTAATTGCGAGGTTTACTTCTTACACATTTCCATCTATAACTTAACGTATTAAAAAGTTATGTAAACAAAAAACATGAGTAAAGATCACATGAGCAAAAACTCTGCTCTTGAGACGGATAAACGAAGCGTTTTCATGACTTTTGTTTGTAAAAACCCCGTTCTCTCACTTCTCCTGATCAGAAGGTAGATGTGTTTGTGAATAAACAAACTTTTTTTTTTCCTCTGTCCACCTCCTGTGTGCGTGTTCGACGTGTGTACGTGATGCAACAGGCCGTGAACTCTGCAGAGAACACAAACACCACGCTGGAATGTACAGAGAAAACAGCTTTACAATGGGGTTGCATCACTGTGGGTCAAAGGTCAAGGCTGTCCAGCCAATCGTCACGCAGCGTGGAAGAGAGTGGAGTGGAATGTGTGTGTGAAGAAACTAAGCGAACTGGTGCACGTCTGTTATCACCCTCTTTACCAGAAAGCGCTGTAGAAGAGCCACTCATGAATGTCTGATAATTAGCGCTTAGAAGTAAAGAAGCAACGAGAGAATGTGTTTTATTTATTTATTTATTTTTTTTTTCAAAGCCGAATTGTTGTGGATTTACAGCCTCTGGAACTAAAACCACAGCTGTACATAAAAAAAAAAAAAAGTCCAGGAAAAGAGAAAAGAATGTCGCTTGTGGAGTTGGATTGTTCGTTTGAAGCCTTTGAACAGAAATAGCAAAGAAAACATCCTTCATGGGTCACGACTACAAACACAGAGCTGGTCACATGATCACTCAGAAAAAACAAACAAACCCCACAACCATAATCCCTTCTAACTGCATAAACACGGTAACTTCAATATAACGTAGAATGGGCTCTGAAGTTCATTATTTTCATCCCCAAGTGTTTTATTCCTCTTATAGCACAGCATTGTGTCAGCGATTACAATTTTTATTAATTAAATCCATTTATAGTTACATTTAATGTTACAGCAAACAAGTTAGTTCCTGTTCTCGCTTACGTTATAGCAGCTATAAACGGTCGTTCCCTCACCAGCCTCTCTTTCTTCTCTCTTTAAGTTAATAAGATTTCAACAACACTGTGGTATAAATTAGTATAACACATCAATGATGAGTCGTTCACTAAGGAATCGACTCTTTGAATCGACTCTTTTAAGTGAATGTTAGGGACTCACATATTAAAGGGGTCACATATCTAATAGATGCTTTCATTTTTTTTCTGATTCTCCAATGTTGTTAATCAGACACAGTGCAATCATGATCGAATCTTATTAGCATCTGATTTGTTTTGGTACAGAAACTAATTTTAGTGAGTCTAATCTAATCAGCTCATAAATAAGAGTCGATTCTTTCAGCTCCCAAAAGACTCCTTTTTTTTCCCCCTAAACCGGACATTTTGACCAGTGATCGTCCTCTTTTTCCCCAACTGTGGTTGA
>CM040455.1:955432-980432 GCA_022758105.1 Pangasianodon gigas | reverse complement strand
AACTCTCCTACAAGATCTGAAACACACCAACACACCCTGAGCGCATATTCACCCACACTAGCAATTACACTATAACTATAGTGAGTTCTGGTTGTGAGGTAAGTGTAAGCATGTGTGTAAGTGAGACACCTTTGTCTGGGATGTGTAGTTTGCAGGGCAGAGAGACAGGTGTGATGGAGTGCTGGTACACCAGAGCAGACAGAGAGCCTGCAAACATGAAGAAAACGTGGATCAGAAACAGCAGTCAGTTGCACCAACACTTCTTAACTAAAGTAGTTGGAAAGTTGTAGCTTTCACACCTATTAGTCTGTTAGCCGAGTCTAAACCAGAGCAGATTTACTACTTTCATTCATTTGCTGTTTGGTTTGCTTGGTTTCACATTGCAAAGATTTAAATAACCAAAAAACATACTCAGATAAGTTGTTGATTTATTATTCATTCGTTATTACGGTAAAAAAAAAAGGTAAATAAAGCTTTACCAAGTGAGCACACAAGTTACAATATTCACCCAAGTGTGGAGAACATGGAACCAGAAATAAAAGTAAAGATTATGTAATCCAGAACACATGGCATTTCTGCAGCACTATAGCTCCATCTTTGGGTTTGGTTTGGGCCACCCGGTTCAGTTTGGGTGCGCGTATCTACAAAAAAAAATGCTGCATCCCGAAACACATTGGCATGTTTGGTTCACTTCCTGCAGTCGGGTGAATTGCAGTGTTAATTAACTTTAAGGTTTCAGACATGAGAAAGTCTTCAAGCTGTAGAGGTTGCTGTTTTGTTTTATAAACATTTGAACATATTAACAATTTTGTCTTATTAACTTCAAGAAGTAACAAAAAAGAAAGGTTTGTTTATACTGTTTATAGGTGCTATAAGATAAGTGAGAACAGGAACTACCTTGTTTTATGAAGGTTCCAATACATTAAATGCAACTATAAACGGATAAAATGTAAGACATTGTTTTTATTCTTTTTTAACTCTTCTTCATCACACCACCCAATAACTCAGTATTTTAGTATGATAACATGCCCTGTTGTGTCCAAAAGATGGAAAAGCGTTAGCTATGCCTTTTCTATGTTGCTTAAATTTTACTAAGTGAAAGTTCAGTTTGCTACAAATTGATGCCCTCTGTCTTAAATTTACACCCCATAAATTCACTTATAACAAGGTGTAACTCATGTAGGTGCAACTGGCCCCAGACCAGCAGAAACCACCAGGATCAACATGTTTTCTCACCAAAGTACATTTCGTTCTGACAGCCTTTAATTTTCACTCCTTTTGCTCCGCTCTCAATCAGAAAGTGTCTGACCAGCTGCTCCTGTGAGTGAAAGGTATGGCCATGGTTGCTGACATGAGCAGGGGGTGTGGCCACTTTAAGAGCCAGTCCATATGCACCCTGGAATGAGCTGCTGTCCCTGATTAGAAAATAGCCAGGCTCTTTATCCTTCAAAACAGCAATTGCTAGAGGGCAAAAACAAATCATTTCAATTACAACCATTTCTAAGAAGATGCTTGGGTATAATGTAAAAAAGTCTCTTCAGCTTTACCTTGATCTCTGGAGATTCCAGGCTTGTACCAGAACTTGGAGGTATCCTGCACAAACTTGGCACTGACACGATTTTCTGGCTCTGGAGTCACTTTTTGTCTGGTATCTGCAGTCGGTAAGAACGTGATTTGAGCCTGGGAAGAAGAGGTGGAAGATGCTGTGGATGATCTGACTGAGGATGCACTTGTGGGAGAATCCTGGAGAGGACTGACACGCTGTTTTTCAGGGAGTGGGGGTTGAGGAGGGTAAGAAGGAATGGTAATTGCAGTGTAGCCAGTGTATGGAAGATGAGGCACAGTCAAGAGAGGGTAGTTGGGTGATGCCAAAGGGAACAAGGGCGTGATGTAGCCATCGGGCACTGGAGAGGGAGCTCTCAAATCACTATTACTTCCATCCTGATTGGATGAAACCCTGTCTGTCAGAGGCGTCAGGCTCTGTCCCTCAGAACTGGGGCGCAATAAAAGAAGTTCACAAGAGCTTCTTTCTGATGGGCATGTAGAGCTCTTTTCCGTCTCAGGTATTCCTGAGGTATCTGAGGTATTCCCTTGTACCTGAACGACAGACACAAGAGACTCTGCTCCCAGAGATGTCACTACTGGCTCAGAGGTTTGGCTGAGCTCACTCGCGAGGGTTGTGGTGGATGTGGACTCTGTGACATCTACATTTTTTGTCTCAGACTGTTGCGGCTCTTCGGTGAGCTCAGTTGAGGTACTGCTGTTAGGAGGAGAATCTCTATGTGCAACGTCACTATTGCCTGACTCTTCTGGCTCTGCTGATGGTCCTACACTGGAAAATCCAAAGGAGATTTGGTAAATAATAACCATTGACATAAATATTAGAACACAATTCCTAAAATTCATGGCACACATGGAGCTGCAAACAAAAGAATATGAAAGAAAATATTAATATTGTATGTACCTGTTTTGGACTTGCAGAGAAAGAGCATTATTACAATCTTCTTTTGTAGAAACATTATTGGGATTTTTCACCTTTGAATGTTCATCTGAGATTTCTGCAAAACAAGAAAATGTTGTGTTTAAATATTTGAAACATATGATCTTATTTTATAATAAATAGTGTTATATAGGTAAGGTCCATGGCTTGAAATTTTGAAATAGACAGTAACTCTCTGACTCTCTGACTGGTCACGTAACGCCAAACATGAAATGATACCAAGACTAAAGCCAACAAAAAAATCTAATAAAATGTGTTTTTAATGGTAAACCACTACAATGTACAGGATAGAAGGTTCTCCTGGACCAGGGTTGGGAACCTGTGGCCTAAACTGAAACTTGAACAAGCGTGGGAAAATGAACCAAAACTATGCTACCAAATGTCAATCATAGATCAGTGCTCATCAGGCTATGGCCATCATTATATATCCCCCTATCACATCCAGGAGGAATTTAGGCAGTTGTGTCACTTGGAAGGTTGATGGAGCCTGTGTTTCGTGTAGAACATCAGAATGGCACGTGCTTAGCCCTGACCTTCCCCGGTTGGCAGCTCTCATGTGATAGGTGAGAGCTAGCTACTGTAGCATGTAGGAATTGGCTAATAACCATACTGGGAGAAAATGGGGAAAACATGGTATGTGCTGGCTGCAATATTCTGTTTAGAATTGTTTTTGTAATAATGCAATAGGTCATACCTGTGTGGTTGATTTGGATATTGTGCTCTTTTCCAGACCTGGGGCTCTGAATGTGATGTTGGGTAACACTGGTCCTTTTTGGGGAAGGGGTGTGAGCTAGTGGAGATGAATTTGGAGACTGAGCCATGGAAGCATAGCCAGGACTGTCTCTAACATGTGGTGGGGAGCAGTGCCAGGGTAGATGGGGGCTGTGGTATCCACTGCTGTGGGGGCTTGGATATGGACTCGATGAGGGGTCTGGTCGGGGATCTGCTCCATAAACAGGACGGTCTTGTTTAGAGATGGAATGGCAATGTCTATGTCCATATCCAAAAGATGACATCATGGGTGGCATTACTGCTCTGTGCTGCCAGCAGTCTGGGTCTTGTGACTCCATATCTCCCTCTCTTGCCCAGTGTACAGCCCCCTCTCGTCTATATCCAAACCCTGGCTCTCGGTGCCAAGGGAGGTTTTCAAGTTGGCTCACTCTGAGAGAGTGGGACAGATCCTCCCGCAGGTGCAAGCAGTCCCTGCAGGAACAGGAAGTAGGTGAAGTCGTGCTGAAGCGTAACTCATGGTAAGGACTGGAAGGCAGGGATTGGTGGGAAGACTGAGGTGGTGGAATGTGGTTGTGGTTGTGGGCTAGAGCAGAGTAATGGAACATAGGGCATGCATCCCCTGAACAGTATAAGCGAGCTTGTACAGGAAGTGTGTGTGCATGGGAAGAACGAGTACGGTTATGGGCTTGTGCTTCTGGTGAGGGGTAAGGGCAACATGACCGAGTGCAGATGTGATGCTGACAGTGCCCTCTCTCCCACAGGAAGTCCGGCTGAGACCCACATGGCTCACAGACAGGCAGAGTGGAAGTACGAGTACAAGGCAGCGTGTAGTGTTTGGGATGGAGTTTTTGAGGGGTTGTTTTGGACAAATCAGGGCCCAAGTAGGAATGAGGGTGGGAATAAGGACGGCCACAGCAAGAGCGCTCCACCCGGAGATGAGAGCAATCGCCATCATCTAGTATAGCTGTCTCTCGATCCTTCTCTCTTACATTTGATTTATCCCTTCCCCCATCCCTCTCTTTGTCCTCCCTTTGGTGAAGATAATGAGATGAAGAAAGTGGTGGTCCCTCAAACTCAGAGCGAGTGGAACGGTGACTTGTGTCAGAGCTGAGACAGGGTAACTGACTGGGAGTGGAGGAGTTGACGACTGGTGGGTTGTTGGAAGTGGAGCCAGGTACACGGCGCTTCTTCACCTGGGCGTACAAACTGCCGTCGAGTGGGCCACGAGTGTGACAGATATCTACACAACAAACAGAGACACAGTAAGATCACTTTATGGATGTTCATATAGAATGGAGTTATATTTACCTAGGCAGTATGATTGGTATGATGTGTGCATTCTACTCTGCTGTAAGAGGACAGGATTACAGCATGGATTAGAGATGTACATCAGACCCGACAACTTCTGCAGACATTGCACACTACTCTCATTCACTTTCAGAGACTCACACCAGTCCCAGTCACTTTCACAGACACTCAGACCAGTCCCAATCATTTGCATACATACTCAGACAACTCTTACTCACTCCTACAGATACTGTGGCCACTCGTGCCTGCTTTTGCAGGTACCTTGGCCATGCCTACCGTTGCCAGAATCTCTAACACTTCCTTCCTATTCCTACAGATTCTATGACGATTCCTGCCAGTTTTCATAACTACTTAGACCACTTCCACAAACTCTCCTGCCTCATCCCACAGAGACTCTGACCACTCCCATCCATTACCTCACATACTCTGAGCAATCCCTTCCATTACCTCAGATACTCTGACCACTCCTGTCCATTACCTCAGATACTCTACTCTGACTACTCCCATCTATTCCCTCAGATATACTGACCACTCCTCTCAATTACCTCAGATACACTGAGCAATCCTGTCCATAACCTCAGATACTCTGACCACTCCTGAATAATTAAGGTACTCTGACCACTCCTGTCCATTACTTTAGATATTCTGACCACTACCACCCGATATCTCAGATACTCTAACCACTCCTGCCTGTTAGACCACTTCCACAGATACTCTGACCACTCCTTCCCACTTTTGCATTTACCCTGACCACGACCCCTGATCCCAGATACTCTATCCCAATCCTGATTCACACCTCTAATGTGCATATAAAGTGAGTGTATATATATATGTTGTGTGTACGTACCCTCTATACTGTCCTCATGGTGAAGATTAAAGTTTTCATATGAGTCCCAGCGCACTACAGGATCCGTGCAGCTGATATCTGGACTCCCCCCAGGGTCTTTCTTCTGAATCTCCTCTCCTGAACACAAACACACTTCAGTTAAAGGATATACTGGTTATACTGGGTATAACTGTTGACAGGAATGATGGATGATGTGGGTGATGAAATGACAGAATCAGCACCTCTCTTTTGCTCTGGACTAGTGGAGAACACAAGTTCTACTGTAGCATCAGCTGGATAGCGTTTATCTAAAAGAATAAATAACGACACAGATAATGTCACACAAATGCAATGTGTGCATGTGTGTGTGAGTTGGTTTTCTGTTTATTTTAACTTCTATACTTGCTGTGTGTCTGAATACACACCTGTGCATGCATGGTCCAGCTCTTTTTTTCCGAACCAAAGCTGTGATCCGTGAACTGTACATGTATGAAACTGCACTCTAAACACACACTCTCTTTCACACACACCTGAGCGCCGATGATAACACTTCACCTAGAGATGACAAGATAGAACTTACAGCTTTATAATTTTCTGACTTATAATGAGGTTATGCACGGCACAGTGGTACGGTTCATCATATCGTACCATAATGTCTCCCTTCAACAGTAGAGCCGGTTCTATTTTGATGCACAACATTCGGTTCCTGGAGCCGTTGGTTTCACTGCAACAAATACGAAAAAGTTTAATCCTTCAGTAGATATAATGATCACTGATCTGCAATAATGAAGCCATGAGACTCGACTCACTATATTCTTGAGGTGTAGACCAGTTTCAGGGACTGATAAATCTTCAGGAATGGTGCATAAGCTGAGAGAGAGAAATTTACAACCACGCTCAGAACATCAATACAATCACATATTTTACACGATGCTACTTCAATATTGATATTTTATCCCAATAAATGATATAAAAGTACACAAATAATATGCATTCATATATTATCCTATAGGTGGCAGACATGACACCACTGACACATGACACTGTTAACATTTCTTTTAAGAAATTTAAAAGATCTATATTTTAGAAATTAATAATTAATTTAGGAAATGTAAGAAATAACTTTTAGAATTTTTTTAGAATAAAATTTTTAGAAATATTTTAGAAATTAAAAAATTCATTTAAGAAACAAGGTTCAAGAAATATAAGACATTTCAGAAATGAATAAACTAATCTATGAAACAAGGTTAAGTAATACTTTTTTATGATTAAATTATCATTATAAAAATTAGAATTAATATTTTAATGATAAGTATATATAACATTTATCATTAAAATGGTATATAACTATATATACATTTTTAACAGGTCAGCAGGAATTCTGTAATAATTAAATTCGAACCTTTTAGGATTATATCTAAATAGTATTTAATATTTAAAAATTTATATAATAATTACAGTATTCATAAATTGATCATTAAGCTCTGATTTGTCAAACGCAAAAAAATTGGTCAAAGGCAACAGTTTTTGATAGATACCAAAACGTCCTTGTGAACATCGTGAAAGTCATCATTTTAATGGAGTTACAAAAAAACTCAAAAAGAATTTTGCCTTTTAAATGATAAGTAAAATTGATCAATCATGCTGAATATTACAAACAAGGTTAAAAGTTCAGGTTTGATTGGGTGGAGTTGGTTGGGAGGAGGGCTTGTCAGTATTTTTTCTGTAACTGCAATTTCAGGCAGAAGAGGGCATAAATATTACAAACTGCTCCTTTAAGGCTTTTTATTGAGATTGTATAGAGTGTAAGTACCTTCACCGGGCTCATAGTTCATTATAGCTGGAATATGAACCTGGTGCAGGAGCAGAGATGAGCTGTTTATCTTGATTGCACCAGACAGAAGCCCGGAAAAGTAATAAATATATCTGCGTGGGACAGGAATAAGATTCAGCATGAGGAAAAAAAATTCTTTCAATAAAATGCTTCATTATTATGATGTCAGATGTCAGTAATCAGGCTTGAGGCTGGTGAGGAACCTGCTCTGAGACGGCTGTAGAGAGGAGGAGATTTTATCCTCACAAAACTTCCTCATGGCGACGGTGGTGAGAGCATGATCTGCCCTGCGACAGAATCATCCACAGATCATGAAACTGAGTAAAGTGTGTAACACAATACGACTGCGTGAAGTGAATGTGTGTATAAATGTTTACCCGGCTGATATCTTGCTGAAGTGCATGTACGCTGCTATTATTACTCCAGTCTTGCCTCGGTTCCCCTGAGAAAGTCGTGTTATTAACAGTTATTATTAAAGTTGCTATTAAAGGTGGAGATCATTGTCCAGTAATAACCACATCATTTCAAAGCTCCTTATTAAACCTGTCATTTATAATAATTCCATCTAACAGATCTCATTTCTGGCCCTGAAATTAGCTCCACCCCCAATATGGAGCACATCTGCTCAGTTCTAAAGTTACTCAGTTCTGCAGGAGTAATGCTTTAAACCACATTCAAACGTTACATTTAGGAGGAACTTTAACACCTGACCTTGCAGTGAAGCACAACAACGTTGCGGGGGTCAGAGTTCAACCAGCCTTCCATAGTCTTACACATGGTGCATATCTTATCCAGGGGCGGGGCATGTAGATCCGGCCAACCAAACTCCTCAACCTGACAGGTACAGAATGTGTTCATGGTGACTTTAGTAATGATCTTGATCAAATCTGAGACCATTTTTGAGAGAGATATGAAGGTAGATGCTTTTTTGAGTGAGGAGAGACACATGAACAGTGCGGCCATCTTGGTTCAGCTCACTGAGTTTAATTGAATTTAGAGCGTCAAGTGCAATTTTTCCCAAAATCAGTATGTATGTTTTCAAGTTTGTGATGACTCTTAGAGTGCTTTCACATATGCAGTGTTTAATAGGTTTGAATAGAACCCTGGTGTGTTCTTCCGCTCACTGCAGTTCTTTAGGCATCAATCACACTCGGGTCTGAGAGCGTCTGAGTGAAGTGGCCTCGGAGACCAGACCCAGAGGGGTGCATTGGTTTGGTTTGGTTTAACACTGCACACAATTAAACAAATCAAAAAGCAAAAAAAACTTTGTCTGAGGAGCGTGTAATGCTGAAGATGTCCTCCTAAAACTCTTTCACTCATTGGTCAGAAACACGGTGACTGAAAAGTTAAACAAACCTTTAAACAAAAAGTGCGAGAAGAAATCACAAAAATCACTAGAGCATGGAAAAAGCACTAAATAAATGATTTGATCATTATATAAATAATACGTTTAAGACATCTTATTTGTCGCAAAATGTTTATTTTGTCATTTTATTGTTGTTGGTTTAACTCTCCAGAATACACGGCATTTCTGCAGTGCTACAGCTCTGTGCTTTGGCTTCGCTTAGCAGGTCACATCTATAAAAAAATGCGATCAGGTTTGCTTTACTTCCTGCACTTGAGTCGATTCAGAGTCTAATCACGTTCTCACTAGAATTTATTTGAAAGAGGATGGAGACCACCTCGCTCAGATGCTCTCAGACCCAAGTGTAATTGCTGGGTTCTCAGTTGCCTAAAGAACCACACCGAGGGGGAGAACACACCAGGGTTCCATGTGAAAAGCACCCTGAATCGACTCAACTACAGGAAGTGAGTCATACACTCGATTCATTGCTTCTACAGAGCTGTAGCACTGCAGAAATGCCATGTGTTCTGGAGAATTGGACTGACAAACAAAGAGAAAGTAAATGCTGGATGTGAGACACAAAGATTTTAAACTCGTTATTTATATAATGATCTAATCAATTATTTAGCAAATAAACCAAAAGAATCAATTTCATCCTGATTCGGACTCAACTGTCCAAGATAAGTAACATTTTAGAGTATTCAGATGTTCTCTATAAATCATACCTTGGGGTTTAATCTGCAGATGTCATGACGTTTCTCAGACAAATTGATGACCTGAAAGAGAAAAGGATGTAATTTAACCATCGGTACTGATTCATTGTGATATGGATTACAAGTTGATGAGGATGATGAAAATAACCAACCAGAAACTTGTCCTGATGTTTCGATTTCAACATGGCCGCCACTTCCTTCAGGTTGCTGCGATAGTGGTGTTCATCCAGGTCAGGTAGGAAGAAGACGGAGATGATCCTCTCGGTGATGTAGATCAGGTCGAAATCGTAACGGCTCTCCATGACGTTCTCCATCACACGCTCCACGCTGTCACTCCTTTAAAACAAAGAGCATGGCTGCAATTATTGACCATCAAAAAAACAAATATTCTGACATCGTTATATTGTCATGATTCTTCATACCTGGGAGGAGAGCTGCTTTGACTTTTAGATGGCTAAAAGAAAGAGAAAAAAAGGAGACAAAGTTGCCAAATAGATCTCATACACTCCAACTCTTCAAATGACAACATGCTGGACTTATGAGACTGTAGAAAATGGTTGATTTTGTACTTGTTATTTTCAGAGTATTCATAAGAGGAGCACAAGAGATGGAGATCTGAGAGACCTTTCAGAGATCTTTCCATGTTCCTGAACATTTTGATCATCTAAACAGCTACCACATGAGAGAAAAAACCATGATATTCTATTTCTATCACATATTTTTGAGACAAGTTAAAAAGCAGTAGATAAGACAATAAAAGGAGATGAAAGAGATGAAACTACTGAGATGAGAACATCTGAAATAATGATTACTGTCTACTTGATGCTACAATTACGTCTAAATTGAATCTTTTTATATAATGCTGGCTACTGAGACCCGTCCATCCAGGAGTGTTTCTACAAATTGTACAGTGAGAACTTGTGAAATGTGACTGGCCACCCCGATGACACACACACACACACACACACACATGATTCATGGTACCAATTTCAACTAAATCCCTTCATGCTACCACTTTTACCTGGGGATTTAACAGAAATTAAATGGAAAAAGTATTAGTCTTTTTAAAAATATTTTTCAATGTTAAACTGTATCTTGCTTTTATGTTATATCGTATTAAGTTTGACAGCAAAGAAAAAGAAGCTTGATCTTTTTCCTCAGTCCGCATTTTCTATCCCTAATTTTTTTTCGTGTTTAAAGGAGAGTGTCATCTCAGGCGCTTCTACTCCAGAAAAATCTCAAAATCTCCTGAACTACACACTGGTGATTTTAATAATCTGAATGCCGCATCTAGAAAATTGACTTAAGCATGTGCATAACTCGACTCTGAATACACATAACTTTCCCTGCATAAATTATATGACTTTTGGACTTTTATTCTTTTTTATGAAAGAAAGTAAGGATCTGATCTGTCTGGAGGAAGAGAACTGTGTTGTGGCTGTGTGATATATGGAGCTGGAGCTCGGTGGAGTGCAAAGCTCACAAACTGCCATAAAAACACACTTACATGCACACACACACACACACACATACACGCGAACTACACTAAAAGACTTTCAAAGCCCTCGGGTTAAATGTTAGGCAACTTCAACTCCCAGAGAGAGAACAGGAAATGTGTGGCAGAAGAAAGAGAGCAGGATAACAGCAGAGCAACTTCAAATCACAGGTTTATATTAAATATATAATATTCAATATATTTAATATGAACACTCGTTCTAATACGCTATCGTTTCTATAGCAACAGCTCATTCACAGGGATGTGTACAGCATACGCTCCATACAAACGGATTAAAAAACGAGTGAAATCATTGATATGGTGAAGTTTTCTGTTAGGAGACATTTATTTAACATTTATGGAAGGAGTCTCCAGTGTCAGCGCTTTGTAAGAAAGCTGTAACTTTAAGGTTTCTGACATCTTCAGGACAGAGGAGTTTACGCTTTGCGTTTTTTTTTATCTTATTAACTTCAAGAGAGAGTAAAAAAAGATGCTGGTGAGGGAACGACTGTTTATAGCTGCTATAACGTAAGCGAGAACAGGAACTAACGTGTTTCTACAACATTAAATGTAACTGTAAATGGATAAAGCGTATGATGCCATTCTTTAAGACATAAAAAATTGTTTGCAAATTGCTGTTGTTTAAAAGGAATAAAACACTCCAGGATGTGCTGAAAAGGATCAACTTCGAGGTGGTAACAGTAACACACACACAGAGTGGCTTATTCATAATTTAAAACTTAAAAACGAGCATAATTAATGTTAAATCTAGGTGGTAAACAGGGAGGGGGGCATTTTTTTTAAGCATCAAAATTCAAAACAAACTGTTCATTAAACATGCACAACAACAGCAGTATAAATGTGTATAATGTGTGCTATGTTTGTTTGATTAACAGCATGATTAATGTCAGTGACAAGTGCTTGTATTTATTTATTATTGTTGCCATAGTAACACAAACAGATGTGCACAAACACACTACTGAGTGTCCCTGGGTTTTTAAAGACATCCTCCTAGTTCATTAATTTTAATGTCACACTGGGAGACATCTGTAAATGTTTAACAGCAGTGTGTGTGTGTGTGTGTGTGTGTGTGTGTTTATCACTGTTTTGATATCAGTGATTTACTCTCTTAACCCTAAGCAACAATACGATGTGGGTTTGTTCATTTACACACACAATGAGTGTGTGTTTTTTTTAAATGTCATCTGAATGACATCAACAGAAACACTCCAGCTGACAAGCTCACAGTAAAACACTTAGCGCACTGTTATTACTAATTAAATATTGAAACACTGCAGATGTGCAACAATTTCTAAAAGTCAAAATAACTGGATCTCGGTTAGAAACATCATGAGGATATTTTCTGGGAGAGTTGTTTTATAGATTAACGCCTGACCTGCAGGTCACATGACCAACGCTACACATTTAGGAATTTAATTTCTGTCCCAAATGTTCCCAAATTTCTGACCCAAACAAACACAGAGATGGAAGTTAAGTTAGTGAGTTGAGTTAAAATAGTGAGTCGAGCGACACAAAGAGAGATAAAAAGAGAACTGGAGGACAGCTGATAGAGTGAGAGAGGAGGATGAGTGAAATGCTTACTGGATTTAGGGAACTATTTCTATAACTCTATTTCAGATGATCAGCTGGTCTTACCGACTTTCTGCGCGTGTAAATTTAACACTCGTCTAACACACACTACACACACTGCACACACTAAATACTAATGAGTGTAATATCTGCATTAGTGCAGTCTGGACACACAGTTCAGAGCAGACAGGAAACAGGTCCAGAGTGTGTAATAATGAGAGACATGAGAGAGACTTTACTGCATCCTGTCTCAGCAGGGGGATAAACTAATCCCTCAGACTCACTGACTGGCCTACTGACTTACTGACTCTCCAACTGACTCTCTGACTGACTTACTGACTCTCTGACTGACTTACTGACTCTCTGACTGACTCTCCAACTGACTTACTGACTCTCCAACTGACTCTCTGACTGACTTACTGACTCTCCAACTGACTGAATGACTCTCTGACTGACTCTCTGACTGACTCTCTGACTGACTTACTGACTCTCCAACTGACTGAATGACTTACTGATTCTCTGAATGACTGACTGACTCTCTGAATGACTGACTGACTGAATGACTCACAAACTGACTGACTGACTTATTGAATGACTGAATGACTGACTGACTTATTGAATGACTGACTGACTGACCGACTGATTTACTGTATGACTCTCAAACTGACTTATTGAATGACTGAGTGACGGAGTGACTGACTGACTCTCTGACTGACTCTGACTGACTGACTCTGACTCTCTGAATGAATAACTGACTGATTTACTGAATGACTTACTGACTTTCCACAAGAAATAGAAGAGAAGAGAAGAGAAGAGAAGAAAAGAGAAAAGGAAAGAAAAGAAGAGTGGAAATGGGAAAAGGAAAAAAGGGAAGGGACAAAATGAAAGAAATGACAGAGAAAAAGAAAAGAAAAGAAGAAAAAAAAGAAGAGAAGAAAGGAGAACAGATGAAAGAGAAGAGAAGAGAAGAGAATGATATATTAATGGATTAAATAGAGTTCTAATGGTGACAGATGGTTCTAATCTGTCATTTGGAACATTATGGTTCTATCATCAGAGCTAGATTAAAAGCACACAGGAACCGTTTTGTCTTTGACCTGTACATGCTACTACTCCACTATTCTGTTACTTCACCCTCAGCCTAAATAACTCACACCAGCAAAACATGAATTTCAGGTCAGATAAACAGGAAGGTGTTTTTACCTTTCAGATGGCTGGTTCTCCGCTCTGGTTCTTTTCCCTGACACGGGTTCTAACAGCGTTTAGAACAATCTCCGATCCTGTTCTCCCTCTCAGTGTCACTACACACCCCCCGACCCACCCTCTCTCCCACCCTCTCTCCCACCCTCTTAACACAGCGTGAGAGAAACCGGAGAACACTGAGATTACAGCAGAACAGCTGCACTCTGTGGTTTGGATCAGCTCCAGAAATATTGGCACCTTCCATTAAAATTAATATATAAAATGAATATATAAAATGAAAAGGTTAAGCAAGAAGTGATATTTTGAGCTTAGGCATGTGGGGACAGCGTCTAGCTTTTATTCAATCATTTATTTTTCAAACCAAATGTTGACTTTTGAAATGCTAGTTTAAAAAGTATTGGCACCCCAACATGAATACGTAGTACAAATGTTGGTGACACTTTAGTGGATCTTGAATGGATCTCAACTCTCCACTGTGAGAATCCTGAGACTGAGATGGTCATTGCAAAACAGTTTGGGATCATGTAATCTTAACCTCATGGCAGAGGCAACCAGTTTAGCCTAGTTTATCAGCCTCAAATCACTGATTCACCACCGGATTTTAGTCTTCATTTTTAGCTCCAGTAAGACTTGGTAAAGTTCAGGAGCTACATTTTGTGGGTTTCTGTAGGAACATCTAAAGTTTAGTCTTAGCATTTATGATTTATAACTTCTCACCACAGCAATACACCAACTGAAATCTACACCCTTCTGCTTTTTCAAATAAAGCAGTTGTCAGACGAAATGAGAATAAAACTCACCTGGCTGATTCACTGAAGGGGAAAGGACACAGGATGTGAAAGGTGCGTTTATTTAGGTGAATTTTGACCTTGTGAATTCATGAACCTCAAGAACAAACTGGTGAGGATTATATTATATATTTTGTATTTCTGTGTTCATATATCGGTCATTCAATAATAAAAGCACAGGGTAAAAAGTACAGTGAATATTTTTTAAAACTTTTTTAACATAGTGAGTGGGAGGGCCATGGTGGCTTAGTGGTTAGCATGGTTGCCTCGCACCAGAGGGTTGGGGGTTTGAATCTCGCCTCCACCCTGAGTGCATGGAGTTTACATGTTCTCCCTGTGCTTTGGGGGTTTCCTCTGGTTACTCTAGTTTCCTCTGCCAGTCCAAAGACATACCAAAGAGCTGACTGGCATCTCTAAATTGCCTGTATTGTGTGTGATTGTGTCCTGTGATGGGTTGGCACCCTGTCCAGGGTGTCCCCTGCCTTGTGCCGCGAGTCTCCTGGGATAGACTCCGGACCCTGTGTAGGATAAGCGGTATGGAAAATGGATGGATGTATTGAGCTACTGTATGTTCTGTGCTGTTCAATGTTTGTTTGATGTTTTTCTTGGTCAGTATAATCAGATTTGTTTGTTAATCTTGTTTTCATCACTAGAAGATCACTGCGGTGCTACTGCTGTTGTTTTCCAGACACTAATTAGAAGTACTGAACTTGGTTCTGGACAGATTCAGCAGTTTGATTTGTTCGTGTGATTTGTTCGTTTCAGGAATAATGTTGAATTGGTTATGTGAAAAGGGAAAAAGTAGCGGTGTATCACAACAACGCTACGCAACTACCTGGTGAAAAAGTCGCTCGTTACAGGAAAAGCTACATAATTTAGGGGAAAAAAACCTCAGCTACTGCCATGCTACTGAAAATGTAGTTACGCTAGTAGCTTTTTTTTTTTCATTACTTGTAGCTAGCTACTCCCGACAATACTAACAGCGATGGAAAACACTGACACGTATACTCAATATCTTAATAAGTGTGTAAGTGATGGGGATCAGAGACTTACCTTTGTTTCACTGTTACTATTAACTGCACTTTTGCATTCTGTAAGAGAAAAAAATCCACCATGTTAGAATGAACTATTTGTCTTTATTGTGTGTGTGTGTGTGTGTGTGTGTGTGTGTCACCTCTATAACAGGCTCCATCACTGTCCAAGATCTGTCTACACACAGCACACTGGTGTTTCTTCTCAATCTTTCCCCCTTTGAAAGACTGTGCTCCCACCTACACACACACACACACATACACACACACACACAGTTTGTTAATGAATAAAATTTTTTCACGTCAAACTTTTATCCGTTTATAGTTACATTTACTGTTCATTAAACAAGTTAGTTTCTGTTCTCGCTTACGTTATAGCAGCTATAAACAGTCGTTCCCTCACCAGCCTCTCTTTTTTTTCTCTCTTGAAGTTAATAAGACAAAAAAAAACCCCAGCATCTTGTCATGTTACCGATAAACTGCAAAGAAGCGTAAACTCCTCTGTTCTGAACAGTCAGAAAACTTAAAATTACAGCTTTACCTCTGACTGTTACAAAGCGCTGACACTGGAGACTCCTTCCATAAATGTCACATAAATAAACATCACTTTACAGAAAACTGTACAAAAATCAGGATGTCAATGATTACACATTACGGACGTTTTTAAAATCCGTTTCTGTGGAATGTCTGCAGTACAAGTCCATGACAATGAGCTGTTACTACGGAATCTAAAGATGTACTTTTGTTGGTTTGATAGAGAAATAAATAAAATGCGATGGCGATTATGATGTGCTTGATGTCTCTTGATCCCTAAAAGAGCAAATAAGACCACTTTCATTGCTCAATGGCGGCATCTCCTGAGCATGAACACACTGCTTGGGTCTGTTTTCTGATTCTGACTGAAAGACAGAAGGGATAGAAGTGTAATTTACACTGTGACACGCCAAGACGAGTGTTTCAGTGCGCTGCGTTACTGAGGAAACTTTACAGAATTCAGAGAAAACTAAAGAAAGACAGAAATTTAAGGAAAGAAATGTTTCTTTGGTTTAATCCTCGCCTCCACCCTCTTCTCTCTCTCTTCAGCCAAATCCCTGCTCATGACTAAAGTATTTCCCCCCAATACACACAGGGGCAGTGCTCCCTCTCTCTCTCTCTCTCTCTCTCTCTCTCTCTCTCTCTCTCTCCTGCTTAAGTTATCAGATTATTCACACAAATGTGTAACAATGTAAATGGCATATTAATCTTAATCTATTGCAGTATCATCAGATTAATCCTCTTATTATAGTTCAACAAAGCGAAATTTTATTCCTTATAATCTTATTCTTCAATGTTGATGGACACTTTCAATCTGATATCTTTAGTTTTTCTTTATAATCAAACAGAGAAAGAAGCTCCTTTATCTTGAACCACACAGACATATAGACAGATAGAACGACAGACAAATTAATAATTTTGATAGATAGATAAATAGATAGATAGATAGATAGATAGATAGATAGATAGATTTTTTTACACATATAATGTCTTTTGACATTGTACTTTTAAAGATATGGTTAAGAATGAAACTAATAAGGAAAAACATGTTCAGACATTATATTAAATATATATTTTATATACAAGTAGTATATTTTAAAATATAAAAATACTGCATCTTATTAGAAACATCTCTGTCCATAAAGGCACTTCAGGAAGCCCTCACTATCCAAACTAACCATTTTTTTCCTAAAAGTCTGAACATGTGCACAAGCAGAATCCAGGAAACTTTATTTTTTTAAAGTGAACTTCTAAATAAATATTCATGAACAGAGTGAGGGGAGAAAAACAATCACTAAAATCAGATTTTATGCAGTTTTTCAGATTTTATAGAAATGAATGTGGACTGCTAACATTCCGATGTGTGGAGCCACAAAAGTAGGCCCTTGTAACTGGAACTCTCAGACCACTCACTGTAACAGATGCACACACACACACACACACACACACACACACACAGACACGGAAAGTAAATATTCAAAGAAGCAGTAGACGGCAGCAGGTGGGAAACGTATGCTATGCCTCCAGGTTGGTATGCTTCCACCGTCCCAGAATTCCACTGTGTATTTTTATCCTGCCCGTGTGACCCGGGATAACGTGTGTGTGTGTGTGTGTGTGTGTGTGTGTGTGGGCTCGAATATCGGAATAACTGCCCAATATAGATAGGAAGTGTTTTGATCCATTAGGATACAGTGCGTGGAGGATTCTTCAAGCCATGTTCATCAGATCCACACTTCATTCACTCACACACACACCCACACACACACACACACACACACACACACACCCACACACACACACACACATAGGACATTTAGCCAAAGACATTATCTGAAAGTACTCTATGGAATGTTTTAGGCGCTCCATTCCATTAAAAATATTAATTCTGAGTTATTATTATTATTATTATTATTAGTTTTTTTAATTATTGTTATAATGACATAGATATTTCTCATGAACACTAGAGTCCATGTTGCTTCAGTGCTCCTGTGGGGCTTCTGCATGTTCTCTCTATGACCAAAGTGTCTCTGCTGCTGGATTAATACCCAAAATTCCCTCTGGGGATTTATAAAGTAAAGTAAAGTAAAGTAAAATAAAGGGGAATAAAAAGAAGTGAAATGAAGACAATTATAATAGCATCAAATAAAGTGAAGTACAATTAAAGTAAAGAAAAATGTAAAGTGAAGTAGAAGTAACGTAAAGTAATGTAAAGTATACTGAAGTGAATTAAACTAAAATGAAGTAAAGTTAAGTAAAGTGAACTGAATTAAAGTATAGTAAAGTAAAGTTAAGTAAAGTGAATTAAAATAAAGTGAGTTGAATTAAAGTAAAGTGAAGTAAAATGAAGTAAAAAAAATTAAAGTAAAATTAAAGTGAGGTAGAATAAAGTAAAGCAAAGTGAAAAGCAAAGTGAGGTAAAGTAAAATAAAATATAAATATAAAATTATAATAAAAATACTGAGAATAAATTTGAAAATAAAATTATAATAATATGAAATTGTAATAATAGTGATTGATAATAATAATAATAAATTAAAAGGATCAATCAAAATATTTATAAAACAATCACTCTGTGTGATGATGTTATCCACCTGCACTGATCTATAAACACACACACACACACACACACACACACACCTCAGTGAGGCTGAGGATCTCTGCATCCTCAGCGCAGTCCCGTGTTTGAGGCCCGTCAGTGAGATGGAGAACTCGTTCCTCGACTTCGCTCCGTTTGCTGAAGACACAGCCCATGATCTCTCTTTCTATCTTCTCTTCTTCTTACACTTTCCTCCAACTTTCTTTTCACAACTCCTGCGTTAGTCCTCCTTTATTTCCTTCACTGTAGACACTGTGTACTGCTGCTCACACACATTCTCTCTCTCTCTCTCTCTCTCTCTCTCTCTCTCCCTCTCCCCTGCTCGAGGTGTTTCCCTTCTGCTCGTCTCCTGCCGTCTCCCACATGCATTCTTACCATCATGCCTCTCTCTCTGTCCGAAGCTCCGCCCCTCTCCCCCCAGACCCTCACCTCTCGCTCCCTCAGCTGTTTTTGGAAGCCTTACGTCACAATCTTCCTCTCTCTCTTGGACACACACACACACACACACACACACACTTTCTTTCCTCAGGCCAAAATCTCCAAGTGTACAAAAAGAATCCTCTCTGTTTCAGAGATTTTTTTTTTATTTCTCAGATCAGGCATCATTCTCAGTCGGAGCACAATGACTGTTTCTGTTCTCGCCTCCTTGCCCATTTCCGCTCTACATCCAGAACTGGTCTTAAAGGACAACTCTGGTGTTTTTCAGCCTCATCTGTGCATTGCACACTGTAACAATGTGTAATAATAAAAATATTAAAATAGCAATTGCCTCAAAAATTTTCCAAAATATCCACACTGAAAAAAAAAAGATGAAGTGAAAATATCTTGAATATGAGCAGATTTGTGTGATATTTCTCATCAGGAGATTATTATAAACCAAACGTGAGAATGTTCAGCCTGTTCTTTAGATGCTTTCCCACATTTCAAGCTTCACATTTATTGTTCTATTGACAGATAATTTTGCTTCTTTCTAGAAATTAACACTTTAAATGACAAAAAAAAAAGTCTTCCAATAGAACAAGATTATTTCACGCTTAATAAAGTAGTAAAATTTGGTTTAATAATCCAATTAGGTTTAATAATCTTATATTCAGTAATCTTGTATTTAACATTTTTTCACTTACTAAGATGTAATTTTTTGCTGCGTGAATATTTTGGAGCTTAATAATAAAACTTTGTCTAAACTCATGTCACGGCAGCACAGTTGAATTTTGTTAAAAAATAAAATCAGTTATAAAAAGCAAAACGAGACACGTTTATAATTAAAATACTGTGTGACACTGATGTCGATTATTTTCCTATAACAGCACGTCCCCAAGTGTTTTATTCCTCTTACACCACAGCCGACAATTACAACTTTTCATAATTAGATAAAGACACGTCATAATTTTTATTCATTTATAGTTACATTTAATGTTGGAGAAACAGGTTAGTTCCTGTTCTCGCTTCTGTTATAGCAGCTATAAACACTCGTTTCCTCACCAGCCTCTCTTTATTCTCTCTCTTCAAGTTAATAAAAAAATTTAAATAAAAATGCAGCTTGTCATGTTACTGAGAAACCGCAAGGAAGCGTAAACTCCTCTGTCCTGAAGATGTCAGAAACCTTAAAGTTACAGCTTCACCTCTGACTGTTACAAAGCGCTGACACTGGAGACTCCTTCCATAAACGTTAAATAAACATCTCCTTACAGAAAACTTCACCTTATCAACAATTACACGATTATTAATCTGTTTATTATCAGTGGAGCGTCCGCTGTACACGTCTCTGTGAATGAGCTGTTGCTATAGAAACGATAACGTATTAGAACGAGTGCATTAATATAAACCTGCACTACTGTCAGAGCTGCTGTTATAGAAAACTAATCAACACCTTCTGACCAATCAGAATCCAGTATTTAACAGCGCTGTGGGATAATAAGTAATTTCTTTTAGATTAGTAGATTTTATGAGTTTATTTACTCATCCGTCTTCATCTGAGGAACAAACCTGAGTTACCTTCACTGTCTTTTTAAAGTAAAAGGAGATTATTTACAGTCCTGAATTAGCCACAGACTTCTACAGCACTTCTGAGCGAGTAATGTGTCTCAGCTGTCTCTGATTTTTTTCTCTACTATTTTAAAAGTCTCTCTTGGACCATGTGCTCGAAGCACCGAAGACTAAACAGCTAAAACATTTGCTTCTCCTTTTTTTGTTTATGTCTCTGCTTTAATTTTCTGCACATTTAAATAAAAAAAAAAGGACCAGTATTGAAAACTTCACCATGTGTTTCATTCTTTTATACCTAAATTTATTTATTTATTTTAGATATTTTTGTTGAGTATAGATATATATATCTCATCAAAGTTAATTAAGAGTTAAATTATTCTATAGATTAACATTACATCAATAATATCAGCTCTTAAAGCAGAATGTATCATGTTTTCCAGATTTAGAGATTATTCTAACAGTGTGTTATTAGGTGATAAATTCTCCAGATTTTCATTTTGCAGATTTTTCTTTCTCTTGGTTTGTAAGAATGTCATTATTTTAACCTACAGATGACGGCTAAGTGATATCTGCTACAGTTGCTTATTTCTCACTTTCAGTGCGTCAGTAGTTAGAAACCATTAGAAATTTCTACTGGCTTTTACACCACAACGCTGCTGAGTTCTGGATTCTGATTGGTCAGAAGGTGTTGATTAATTCTCTATAACAGCAGCTCTGACAGTAGCGCAGGTTTATGTTAATGCACTCGCTCTAATTATAATAAGTCATCGTTTCTATAGCAACAGCTCATTCACAGGGACGTGTACAGCGGACGCTCCACATAAACAGATTGATAATCGCGTGTAATTGTTGATGTGAAGTTTTCTGTAAGCAGATGTTTATTTAACATTGATGGAAGGAGTCTCCAGTGTCAGCGCTTTGTAACAGTCAGAGGTAAAGCTGTAACTTTAAGTTTTCTGACTGTTCAGAACAGAGGAGTTTACGCTTCTTTGTGGTTTCTCGGTAACATGACAAGCTGCGTTTTGTTTTGTGTGTGTATGTGTGTGTGTGTTTTTTTGTCCTATTAACTTCAAGGGAGAGAAAAAAGAGAGGCTGGTGAGGGAATGACTGTTTATAGCTGCTATAACGTAAGTGGCAAATGGAACTAGTTTAAATGTATCTTTAAATGGATAAACAGTGAAATTAGATATTTTTCCACTTAATAAACACACACTCTTTACAAAATATAGAACTGTGACACACGTCATAATGACACACAGAACTTGTGAACTGGGCGGAGCTTAAAGCTGAACGTTTCAGGTCATGTGGTGGTCATCTGTGTCTGAAAACTGTGAAATAATCATGTTTTGTATGAAACTAGTGTAAAAAATATATATATATATTTATACTATAAATTATTCCTGAACTCCATTTAAGGTGTAACACGGTCTAACACAACCTGAATGTGAACGTACGGGTAATAAAGAAGAGTTGATTAAAAATAGATTTTGAAATAATTTCAAGGTTAAAATCTCTGGAATATTTCTGAGAAGTTCTGTGAGGTCCCTCAGCTCTGAGACCTCCACTGAGCACCAACTGCCCTTCAGCGCACAAACAACAGCTCTGAGCAGCGAGCACAGCAGGAGAGACCTGTAAAACACACACCGTATACATCTGTCACCGGGGCTGAAAACACAAAACACTCATTTCTGTCATCTTCACTGAGAACGCAGCCCGAAATATCAGGAGGAACTTTCATTAGCCCTAAAACATTCTTTTAAAATGACTAGAAAATCAATATACATTTCTCAACTTAGCAGTTTTGCTAAAAGCTTCAGACAAAATAGACACACTATAAAAGCTACGATATGTTTCAATATTTCCTTCCATCCTTCCTTCCTTTCTTCAATATTGCCTTCCTTTCATTCAATATTTCCTTCCATCCTTCCTTCCTCCCTCCAAGAAATGGACTTTGTTAGCAATATATGAAGCTAATTTTTTTTTAAAAAAAGTGACTATTAAAGTCATTCCTAAGAGAGGTTGAGGAAAAAGAGAAGAAAAGAAAAGAAATGAAAAAAAAAAGTTTATATTTTAAAAAGGAGAGAAACGAGAAATAAATATTACACGCATTTGCATGTGACCTTCAAATATAAAAAGAAACCACAATTTGTTTCTGAAAAAAAAAAAAAAAAAAGAGTAAAAAATACAAAGAGAAAAGAACAACACTTCGGTGGAAAATGAAAAATTCAAGCATGTGTTACAGTTATCGAACTTTAAAATATAATCACTGTTTTCTATTTTTTCCTTCTTTTACCTGACAGGATTTTTTTTAAGCAGGACACTACAGGACAAATAAGTCTTTCTTTTTTTTTTTTTGACTATACACTATACACTATACAATATTTAACAATTAATTGCTGATATTCGTAGAAGTATTTTGTATTGGAACTTTTTCCAAAAATGTACATTTATTTATGGAAACAAGGCTTCATCTAATTAAATATGTGAAAATTTGAGTTGTTCTTGTGAGATGGTCTGGATTTTACTCGGACTATTCTGAATGGTTCAGTATTAATATGAATATTAATATTACATGTTCTGGGTACTTCACTAATAAAAAAAATTTTTGAAAGCTGATTTTATTAAGTAAAAGTATTTTGCAGGAACTTGCAGCTTCAACAAAGTTCCTCTTACACACTTACTGCAGAAATTTAAAAATAAAAGTAAAAATTTGCATCAGAAATAATCTCCATAAGCCACTGGGTTGGTCACATGACCTGGTGTGGATTAGACCGCAGGCTGTGTTTGTAAAAGCCGAAGCCGCTCTTATAAACACGAGGGTGGAACGTCTGAGAGAAGCGCCAGAGCAGGGCATAGTGAAGAACCGGCTCGAGGTGTTTGTTTAAATTTTTTTTTTAACCGAGTGTCTCTTTATAGCCGGATTTACATTCCTCCATCACTCCGTCTAAACACACAGTGAGAAGAACACTGTCCAGGAGCTGCAGGGAGGCAGCACGAGTTCCTTCTGATCCCTCAGAACCTCAAAAACACTCACTGCAAACACTCAGAGGAACAACTACACTGGACTAGCCCTTTGAAATCCATACTACACGCTTAAAATAACCTGAACTCTTCAGAGTTCTTCGGTTCTCTCCGAGGGAAGCCCTAAAGGTACTGTGTAGAACACTGCAGCGTGGGCAGTGGGTCAGGCTCCGGCCTGCGGATCAGAAGGTTGTGAGGTTGAATCCCGATACCACCAGGCTGCCAGTGTTGGGTCACTGAGCAAGCTGTTTAGTTTGTAACGCAATGAAACTCACTGTAGCTGTATTCAGATTTAAACTCAAAGTGGGCGTGGCCTAAACCTAAAACTGAGTTACCTCAGAAGAGGGGTGGAGTCATCACAGCTAGCCAGTAAAAACAGTGAATGGTGTTAGTCAGTGTTATAGATTTAACAGGTGAATATCTGTATGTTGATCTCAGTATAACTCATTTAAAGGGAAGAAGTGCTGCTGTGGTTATATTTCACGCTGTGAGTCGCCATGTTGATTTGACGTCACTTGCTGAACTTGGGGTTGACGAGACCGTCCCGAGTTCCCGAGCAGGAATTCCGAGTTGAGGGGGCGTTTCCTTTGCTAACATAACTTATAAATGAATGAGAGATGAGACGACGAATGAAGAAACACGTAATGGTTGCCTGCTACGGCAATGACGCATTGGACCCGGTTCACATCTGTACTTAGTGCTGTTCACTTACGACCCAATGCTAACCGGAGACTCGTCTGATTTCATAAAATGGATGTAGTGAGTCCAGAACACAACACAAAACAATGAATAAATGCACAGACTTCATTTTTTTTTTTTACATACTTTTCAAATTTATTTATAACAACGACTTGCAAATTACTCAATTTTAAATTCCTAAATGCATGTACGAGCGTCTATACGTTTATAAGCTGTTCTTTACTGTTACTAATTAAAACTAGTCAAATTTTGGATTACCTTTTTAGAAAATTTCAATAAACATTAAAGAACAGCTCTGAGAACTCATGTGACGGTTCTCCTCAGTCTGTCACCACCTTCACTGCAGAAACCGGTAGAACCAAAGTCTCAGCACGCATTTGATCATTTTTTTTTAAATTCAATATTATCCGCATTTGTGTGTGTGTACTCTTCTTTCCTTCTTTCTTGTTTAATCCTCAGCGTCTTCCTCCTCGGCCTGCTCACCGTCCATCAGCAGCGCAGCATATTTACTGGCTGAGCTGAATTTCTGAGAGAGAAATAATAAAATTTTTTTTTTAAAAATTAAAAAATTCAAGCAATCAAGAAAAAAAAAAAGAACTGATAAGTATATAATATGAAAACAAGAATGATTTCTTAAATCCATTTTTTTCTTTATGCAGACGGTGATAGCCGTACAGGACAGACGGTGGGTGGTGTGGGTGGTGTGGTGGATGTGGTGGATGTGGTGGATGTACAGGACAGATGGTGGGTGGATGTACAGGACAGACGGTGGGTGGTGTGGTGGATGTGGTGGATGTGG
>CM040455.1:921093-934938 GCA_022758105.1 Pangasianodon gigas | reverse complement strand
CTCGAGTGTCCTGCACAGAGCCCTGACCTCAACCCCACTGAACACCTTTGGGATGAACTGGAACACCGACTGCACCCCAGACCTCCTCGACATCCCAACATCAGCGCCTGACCTCACTAATGCTCTTGTAGCTGAATGAACACAAATCCCCACAGCCACGCTCCAACATCTAGTGGAAAGCCTTCTCAGAAGAGTGGAGGTCATTATAACAGCAAACACAGGGGGAATAAATCTGGAATGAGATGTTCAACAAGCACATTTGTCACACAGAACCATGACAGACATCTGGTAGACATTCTGTGCTTCTCATTTCCAGTAGGAAACCAAACACTGTATACATATTTTATATTTGTGTGTCAACATATCTGACTCAAGGTTTATGACATAATATGTTGACACAGATGTATTACAGCAGGCAAGCCACAAGCCAAATTAGATAATTACATGACACACCACTACAGGAATGACATTTAACCAGTGACATGACATTCCTATGTCAAAACTAATTATTACAGAAAGGGAAATGCTAAAACATCTTATAGTAAAATGCTTCAAAATAAACAACAACACATCTTTTCGAGAAGTCACTACATGAAAAACAGGACTCGCCCATCTTACGTAAAGGCATACAGGAACAGCCATAATAACACAGCTTACGATAAAGCAAGGCAAGAAAAACAGCTCTTATTCAAAGTACTCATTACAAAAAAGTCTCTTCTTCTCTCATCCAGCTAATCACTGTACGCTATACAGCAGTTGCATTTTATTTACATTTCATTTTAAAGCATCCAATCATGCTCATCAATGTAAAAAAAAACAAAACAATTATGCCAATTTGTCATCTGCTGCAACCTTCTCATGCTACAGTGTAGTTAGTGCTATAGCTATCCATGTGCATCCATCCATTTTCCATACGGTTTATCCTACACAGGGTCACGGGGAGCCTGGAGCCTATCCCAGGGAGCATGGGGCACACCCTGGACAGGGTGCCAATGCATCACAGGGCACAATCCCACACACACACACACACAACGGTCAATTTGGAAACCCCATTCAGTCTACAAGCATGTCTTTGGACTGAGGGAGGAAACCGGAGTACCTGGAGGAAGCCCCCAAAGCATGGGGAGAACATGCAAACTCCATGCAAACACGCAGTGGTGGGATTTGAACCCCCAACCCTGAGGGTGTGGGGCAATAGCGCTAACCACTAAGCCACCATTTTAACAAGCTGGAGTAAGTAAAGACTCTACAAATAAAATGATTTGTATCCTTTCCCAGCTTAGAAGGCATGAACTCCAAGTTCTCTAATTTGCTAAGATTAACTGGTTATATTTAATTTAAGCCTTAACCAGGTTTCTTTGCTAATGCCAGATTAGACTAGCATTGATTCCAATTACCAAGGTAACCGGCTAGATAGCAAATCAAATTCTAGCTAATGGTAACTATTTATTGTTTACAGGATATTTCATTTCTGATTAGTTCATTAGCAAACTCATTCAGCTCATCAGCTGAAACTTAATAGCAGCAAAACTGAATTGCTGTTCATCCCAGGTGATTCATCCCCATGTCAGGATCTTGCGATCTCTGTGAACAACTCTCTGATCTCACCTTTGTTAAGTGCACTCAACCGTGGGGTAACCATGGACAATCAACTGTCCTTTTCCTCTCTCATTGCTAATCTGACACGCTCATGTCGGTTTCTCCTTTATAACATCAGAAGGATTCGTCCATTTCTGTCCACACAGGCCACTCAGGTGCTTGTTCAGTCCCTTGTCATTTCGAGACTGGACTCCTGGCAGGTCTGCCTCTGAGTGCCATTCGACCTCTGCAACTGATCCAGAATGCAGCTGCATGACTTATTTTCAACCTTCCTAAGTTCTCCCACACCACCCCATTGCTACGCTCCCTCCACTGGCTTCCTGTAGCTGCTGCATCAGATTTAAAACACTGATGCTCGCCTACAAAGCCAAAAATGGACCAGCACCCACTTACCTCAAAGCACTTATCACACCTCACACTGCACCACGCTCCCTCCCATCCTCTAGCACTGCTCAACTGATCCCACCATCTCTCAGGGTACAAGGAAGACCTGCATGAAGACTCTTCTCTGTTCTGGCACTGAGTTGTTGGAATGGAACTTCCCCTAGATTTCCAAACTGGTGAGTCACTGGCAGTCTTCAAATGACGTCTAATGACTTACCTCTTCCTAAAGTACTTAAATTAGCACTTAAAAAAAAAAGAAAACTTGTATTGTCTGAGTTACATCCCCAACAGAGTTTTTGGACTGATGGTATTCTTAGTTTGTGACCTAGTGAACCAGTATCAAAATATATTTATTGATAGAGACTTCAAAGCACTTCTGTAAGTCGCTCTGGATAAGGGCGTCAGCCAAATGCCATAAATGTAAATGTAAATACAAATGCAAACTATTTTGTGTTAGTTATGCATATGACCAGCAAACTTACAGAGACTGAATGGCATAGTTGCCTTATCACATAGATAAGTAACAAAAGTTGGTTTTGATATGAAAACATAATAGTACTTAATTTCAATTTTACTTTTTAACACCTGAGTACATTTACAAGTAGCAACCTTTTACTTTTATTGAGTACATATTCGGCTGGATACTTCCATTTTTAATTGAGTAAGATTTTGACATGCTATTACTATACTTTCATTTAAGTATAATTTCTCAGTACTTTTTCCACCGCTGCTGGCATAAATCGCTTCCCAGGTTTGCATGCTCCTGCACATCCAGTCATCTGATGGTGCATCTGAGGACTTTTCTAACCACAGAAACATGGGAGGTTGTTATCGGATGCACTGGAAGAATGGGAAAGTTGTTCCAATAGACTCCAATCTTCCAAAAAGACAGCATTTTCCAACTTGGGTTGCACCAATTTTTTATTTTTTTTTTTACCCTCGGATTGTTGGGGACACTGCTGACCCATAACTTTGGTTTTATGGTTATAGTCATGCTTATACCTATCAGTAAGTCAGTTCAAACAAGAGGTTCATGCAGGTAATAATTATTTAACTGTCAGTAGTTAATTAAGTAATTAAGGTAAGATGATTACAGTAAGAATATGTAGGCTGGTGTATTTGTAGTACCATACAAGATTCCATACATTCATTATAATTACAAGAAAGCTTAAATACAAGGGCTAAATATTAAAATGTATTAACCCATTGAGCACCTCTGGAATGAACTGGAACAATAACTTCGCTCCAGACCTTCTTGCCAGACATCAGTGTCTGACCTCATGTGCTCTTGTGGCTGGATGGACAAAAATCCCCAGAACTACAGTCCAAAATCTAGTGAAAAGACTTCTCAGAAGAGTGGAGGCTGTTATAGCAGCAAAGGGGGAGCAACTCAATATTAATGCCCATGGCACGATCAATATGTGCTGATGTATCAAGTGAATTTGTTATCAACCCTCAAAACAAAGGCTTTTTAACTGCTAACAGTCCACTTGAGTACCTGGTTTTGTAATCTTTGCTCTGACAACAATGGGATGAGCCAATTTTCCTTGACTTTGCTGGCTTCACCACATCTCACTGACTGGTTCCTTGTTACAAGCAGAATTTTCTGATGTGTTTTTATCTCCCCTTGATTACAATGACCTCACAGAGCAATTTTTAGAAATATATCTGCTAAAGCAAAATATAATTGACCCCAAATTGCTCACAAATAGGCCCCACATTCAATTCAACTCAATTTTATTTGTATAGCGCTTTTAACAGTGGACGATGGCAGTGAAGGTCCCTGAGACAACACGAGGAAGAAACCTTGAGAGGAACCAGACTTAAAAGGGAATCCATCCTCATTTGGGTGACACTGGATAGTGTGATTGTAAATTATTTCCCTTCTATAACTGTGTACTATATAGTCAAAAAGTGCAATTGTGTAACCAGGAACTTATGAATGAGCATCAGAGTCATTTCTGAATTCATTATAGTTTTAACTTGAAGTCTATTTTGTTGAAGTTATCAACTGCTCAATGATGGAGACTTGAGTGCAAAACTGTTTGTAGCAGTTACAGGCTATCCAAGGAAGAACATCCACAGCCATCCTTATAGTTTCTATATGGTACTATCCACAGTAATCTCATGGTGATCTTTAGGCTGTCCATGTGGGGCATCAGGATGGATCAGGCAGGTTTGGAGAGCAGAGGCAGTCAGGATCACTGGTATCTCAGGAGTAGCATGTGTAGATCAACAAGGAGAGAGAGAAAAACACAGATTATTAGATACGCTCATTGTCACGTAATGGTTAAAGACAATGTACATTGCGTGCAGAGTGCAAGCAGGGACTCTGGCAATAACTAGCTATGACAGCATAACTAAAAGGGAGAGCCAGAAGGTAACACAGATATAAGGGCACCCTGGGACATAAAGCAGTCAGCCACTCCGCTGTCAACCAACCTGAGTGAACGCAGGAGAGTGGGGGGGCGACAGCATCCAAACATCCCAGTTCACCACAACACTCTATACTAAGAAATGACTATTCACAAAAGGCTTGACTAAACAAATGTTTTCAGCCTAGACTTAAACACTGAGGCTGTGTCTGAGCCCCGAACACTAATTGGAAGGCTGTTCCATAACTGTGGTGCTTTGTAAGAGAAAGCTCTACCCCCTGCTGTAGCCTTCACTATTCGAGGTACCAACAAAGAGCCTGCACTTTTTGATCGAAGTAGGCATGGCGGATCATAAAAGATCAGAAGTTCGCTCAGGTACTGAGGCACGAGACCATTCAGTGCTTTATAGGTCAATAGTAGTGTTTTATAATCAATAAGAACTTTGATCATGAGCCAATGCAGTGTGGATAAGATTGGGGTGATGAGGTCATATCTTCTACTAAGGACTCTCACTGCTGAATTCTGGACTAACTGGAGCTTGTTTATGCATCTACTGGAACATCCAGACAGCAAGGCATTACAATAATCCAACCTAGAGGTAACAAAAGCATGAACTAGTTTTTCTGCATCATATAGTGGCATTACATTTCTTAATATTATCTACAATGAAACTGAAAGGCCATCCAGAGTTATTATGTAATCAGAAAGCTGACTTCTAGCTGCAAGCGGTCCTAGTACAAGTACTTCTGTCTTGTCAGAATTAAGTAGAAGGAAGTTAATAAGCATCCAGTGTTTAATGTCCTCAACTTTATTAACGTGGTGTCTGTCATCTGGCTTTGCTGAAACATACAAATGTGTGTCATCAGCATAAGAGTGGAAGCTAATACCATGTTTATGAATAATTTTACCCAGAGGTAGCATATATAGAGAGAAAGCAGTGGGTCTATCCTTGTAGATCCTTGTGGAACACCAAACTTAGGAGGCATAGAGAAGTCACCATTTACATCTACAAACTGATAACGATAAGTCAAATAAGACCTGAGCCAGGAGATCCATTCCCTTAACACCAACAACAACAACTATTCTATCACGGAGAATAGTATGATCAATGATGTCAAAAGCTGCACTAAGGTCAAGCTACACAAGCAAGGACACACAACCCTGATCTGACTGTGGGGTCAGACGGTGATCCAATCAAAGTTGATAACTCTGGGAGATTATTGCTAAAACATTGTGCAGTAGCTGACGTGAATGTACGTTTTATGTGTTAGCGTGGCAAGGTGCATATCTTATGAATAAGATACATTTAAAATGAGATTGGGTAATGATCTGAGAATGTGACTATATTTTCTGTATTCAATCTGATAGAGTGTTTATGTTGTGTAGAATGTTTTCTATATTTAATCCACATGAAATGATGACTCACCAACCAAGAGGTTTATGCAGGTAATTACTATTTTATTATGTAAGTAGTTCATTAAAGTGATTACATTAAAAATATGTAATCCCCAGTACATATAGGACTATACAAGATGATTATCACAATATTCATCATTATTACAACAAAGCTTAAATACAATGACTATGTATAGATAATTTATTAGATACATCTCAGTAAAAAAAAATAAATATAGACCTGTATAGTAAAACATATAGACACCTTATGTTACATAATAAATGCTGTTGTTAAATTAAAATGCTTTCATTTTGCGTGATCCATCAGAACTGCCACCGGTCGTCCCACTGTGTTAATACCTGGCAAGACACAAGAACACATTATGACCAAGAAGTCAGTGACTCATGGCCTGAGTCATATATGTTCATGACCAAATAATGTCTTACTTGATAAAGCCAGGCAGATTTTGGTTGATGATGCTGGATATCCAGATCTGGTACTGGGACACCAGAGTATAAACACCAGGTGAGTAGGGCTGAGCACAGCCCTTACCCCAGCTAGTGATACCAGCCTGAATCCAGACTGCACCCAGCTTAGTCACCATAGGACCTCCAGAATCCCCCTTTTAAAAGAGAAATAACTTTTGTTGTTTTTGATTGTTAAGGGCCATACACAATTCTATTATGCCTTGTACTATTCAGATACTTGTTCATATTGTATGTGTGACTCTGTGTGTACCTGGCAGGTGTCCGTGCCTCCTTGTAGATAACCAGCACAGATCATGTTTGCAGTAATGGATCCAAATCCCAGTAGAAAATCACAAATATATGTATTGACAGTGGGCACCATTGCCTCTTGCAGTACACCAGGAGACGGCAGTTGCACTACACACAAACACAAACAAATACAAACATATTTTATAAGAGTAACAAATTATACCCCAGATTGGCTGCCAGAACCAACCTATGCCCCTATTTGCTCTGCTTTCTCGAGCCCAACTCCTGGCTTCAGGACCGTGGAGAGCAACTATTCACAACCTGTCAGCTCAGCCCATGAGGAATAGAGTCACCAGATAGAGGAGTGCCTGGCAACCTGGTCTAGAGTAGTTGTAGCCACCCCAGGCAATTTCAGGATCCTTACACAAATTCTTGTCTTTTGTGTCAATGATCAGCAACCAAACCCTGAGCACCTCTACTTCTACTGAGACACGTACATGATGATGCAAATAAAACGCCTCTGTGGTTGAAATTGGCCTAATAAGTACAATATGAGTATGTTTACTTGTGCACAGAGACCTATGTTTCTGTGTGTGTGCCTGTGTAGGTATTTTACCTCCAGAGGCAATGCTTCCCCATCCTGAGATCCAGCAATTGGTGCCATCTGGAAAACTGCTGCCTTGACCTGCCAGGCACACTGGTCTGATGTAGTTTGTGAAGGTGACAGAGGAGTTCAGACGTAGAAGGGCGATGTCATTGTTTTGGGTTGCGTTGTTATAGTTGGGGTGAAGGACTATCTGTGTAACACCTCTTGCAATTTGATTGGGATTAGAGCCACTTAGAGACTTTTTCCCCAAATACACAGTCAGGCCAGAAGTCTTAGTGCTGAAGAAAAGAAGTAAAAAAAGAAATTGCGTAAGAAAAGAAATAAAAGCGTTTAGTCATTTGTTCAATTACTTCTCTGAGTAGTGTCAGTACAGTGTTATGTGCAGAAATGTGTGTGAAATTAACCTGGAGAAACAGTGTGCTGCTGTCAGAACCCAGTCTTTGTTGATGAGGGATCCTCCACAGAAATGGCCGCCGTAATAAGCGGGGCTCTGTAAACTAACCTGCCATGGCCACACCCCATCTGAGGCACTCTGTCCACCCACAATACGAGTGTTAAATGGTGCACGACCACATACTGAAAAAAGAGAAACATCAGTTACAGTCCCACTGTCACCAGAATCTGACTGAGCAGAACAGAGGAAAATAAATGCCTTCAGCAAAAAGTGGGAGTGATTAAGATTAAGAGAAGTACCTACCATCAAGCTGGGAAAGGGAACCTGAAAAGAGAGAAAGAATATGTGTCAAAAAATGCAATGCTGACTCTGTTGTTATAGAATCTATGGTCTGTATTCAGAGTTCAGTTATGCATGCATAGTGAGGATTTAGTACTGATAATTGCACACATCAGTATTCAGACCTCAGACATAACTACAGACTTAAGTCCTATTCAGACTTTACACCAGAGCTATGCATGCAGGATTGAATCTGCCTAAAACCGTGGCCACATTTGCAGTGATTAATATGATAATTACAACTATGACTTTTCATGTAGTAATGTTTTTCTCTTGAACAGTTTTGTGTTCAATTTACCATCATAGTAATTGTAAAAATAAATATAAAAACATTTATCAGCTAAGAGATCATTGCAAATCAGCTAAGAGTGATAATTGCAAATACCTTACCTTTTAAATACAAGACCAGGGCCAGGACCACACACTGCAATCTCATCATAGTTGCAATCAGCTCGCTGTCTCTGTCTGTGTAAGTCAGCAGGTGTCCTTGTCCTCTCTCAGCACTCTCTTATATCTACCCAGTAGTGCCGCAACTAACAATGTGACTGGTTTAACCTGTTACAATCCTGGAATGCCCTGGGAAAATAACCTTTTACGCATCCAGTCAAATTACATAGTTTGAATTCTATAATTCTGAGAGTACAGCATGTACAGGTCAAAAACACAATCCCAGGGTTTGTGCAGTGATACAATCCTTACTAAAGACCAACAGGTCATGATACTTTGCCAGGATCTCTGTGGAGGTGGGGCCACATTGAAACCTGCTCCTCTACAAAGCTTTGTGCAGCTTGGTGACCAGCTGATTATCTTCCCTCTTGACCAGCTTATCTTTTAGTTGTGTTTCTACAACCATGGGAGAAGTAGAATGACAGATGGTCCATGTGAATCAACGACAGAGAGTGAAAGAGACTCAGAATGGTTAGTTTCAATCTATACAGTTAGTTTCATCTATACGGTCTCTCTGTGCCATTGATTCACATGGATATTCTGTCGTCCTAGTTCTCCCATGGTTTAGGAAACATGACCACAGGATACAGTGGTTGACAGGGGAGAGAATCAGCTGCTGAGACGAGCTGCTCAAACAGTTGTCTCATTTACATTCACCTCATTTTGCTGACAGTTTTATCCAAAACGACTTACAACTTATACAGGATGCAACTGAGTAGTTTTGGGTCTTGCTCAAGGGCCCAACACTGGAAGGTTGGTGATGCTGGGATTTGAACTCATGCCCAGGAAAGTACAATAATGTGCTGGCATGTGTGTTGTCAAGTGCTACACTCGAGTTCTTCGTATAGACACAGGATCCACTGTAATGCTGACGAAGACAAAACTCTTATTGGAAAAGAAATTTTGAAAAATTTAGATGTCTTAATATGGCTTTTGGAATGTCATTTTTTAAATAAAATGTCTTTGACTGTTATTTAAAAAAAGCGTAGTAATTTCTTGTCTCTGTTTACCCCTGGTAAATTATAGCATTTTTAAAATGTATTTTCTAAAAAGCAGAAGTGCTACAGTGCTACTGAATTTAACATAAGGTGTGGAACGTTCCCTTGTTATAGTTCAGGAAGTGTATTTTTAAAATCTTAATTTTGATTTCCTGCTCATCATGATGATAATTGCGTATCAAGTATGTAGACTGTAAATGCTGCAATTGTCATTGACCTGCTTCCAGCCAGCAATCAGACTCAGAAACAGAATGTTTTTATTCCCAAGTACAGGGTGTACAAGAAATACAAGAACACTGCCATTTCAACAGCCAATAGAAACAGTTAATACCTGGTGATGCTATATGGCCTGGCCCCAGCTGTTTTTTTACCCCAGTGATTCATAAATTACAGTCCCTCTTCCATCCTCTTTTGTTTTTGCTATACAATGACATCATTTGGGTTTGAGATCAAAAGAAGAATATAAGACGATTGATCAGAATTTCAGCTTTCATTTCCTGATATTTACATCTCGATGTATTGATCAACTTAGAACATGGCACCTTTTGTTTGAACCCTCCTATTTTTCAAGTGATCAAAAATTCTGGAACATGTGACTGACAGGTGTTTCTTGTTGCCCAGGCGTGTCCTGTTAGATGATTGTTTAAACAATTAATAGCTCTGAATGCCTACTCTTGGTTTGAGCCCTGGGTTTTGCCTGTGAAGACAGTATTTGTTGTTAAAAAAGGATAAACCAACATGAAGACCAGAGAACTGTCTATGGGAGAAAAGCAAGCCATTTTGAATCTAAGAACAGAGGAAAAATCAATCACAGCCATTGAACAAGCATTGGGAATAGCCAATACAACAAAATGTCCTGAAAAAGGAAGGAACCACTGGTGTACTAACAACCAGACATGGAACAGGTCAGCCAAGGAAAACAACAGCCGATGATGACAGAAACAATGTGAGAGCTGTAAAGAAAACCCCAAAAACAACAGTCAGTGACATCAGCAACAACCTCCACAGGAATGCATTTTTGAGCAATTGTATTAACTAACCAAGCGAGCTATGCTGAAATGAACATCACCTTGATTATCATCAGTATACAAAGAAAGGTAATGTTAGCTGGCTAGCTAAATTAGTCAAATGCTGCTGGGGTTTTAGTAGCTTGCTAGCTAGCACATGTTTCAGCTAAATAGTTAGCTATCTAGAAAATAAGCCCCTTACATTTAATCCTGAACATATCCTACATGCTGTAGCAGCACTGAGACATACACTACATGGCCAAAAGTCTGTGGACACCTGAGTATTGAACATTCCATTTGAAAACCATGGGCATTATTAATGAGTTCCTTTTTGCTGCTATAACAGCCTTCAGATAGATGAGATAGATTGATCAGATAGATTAGCATGGCTATGGGGATGCAAGTGAAGGAGGCCATCATTAGGAGGCCAAAAAACAGACCTATCAGAGAGATAGCAGAAACTTTAAGAGTGGCCAAATCAACATTTTGGTACATTCTTAAAAAGAAGGGATGCACTGCCGAGCTCAGCAACACCAAAAAGGCCTGGAAGACCAATTAAAATGAGGATGATCCCAGAATTCTTTCCTTGGTGAAGAAAAACCCCTTCACACCATGTAGCCAAATCAAAAACACTCTGGAGGAGGTAGGCATGTCCTTGTCAAAGTCTACAATCAAGAGACGCCTTCATGAATGTAAATACAGAGGGTTTACCTCAAGATGTGAACCACAAGTTATGGAACAAGATTCTTTGTACAGATGAAGTCATGATTAACTTGTACCAGAATAATGGAAAGTGAAGTGTGTGGAGAAGGGAAGGAAGGGCTCATGATCCAAAGCATACCACATCATATGTCCAACATGGTGGAGGCAGTGTTATGGCATGGACATGTATGGCTGCCAGTGGAACTGGATCACTGGTGTTTATTGGTGATGTGACTGCTGATAGAATTAGCAGGATGAGTTCTGAAGTGTACAGAGCTATACTTTATTCTCAGATTCAGTTCAATGCTGCAAAAATGATAGGACAGCGCTTCACAGTACAGATGGATAATGACCCAAAATGCACCATGAAAGCAACCCAAGGGCTTCTTAAGGCAAAAAATGGAATGTTCTTAAATGGCCGAGTCAGTCACCTGACCTCAACCCAATAGAGCATGCTTTTCACTTACTGAAGACAAGACTGAAGGCAGAAAGACCCACAAACAAGCAGCAACTGAAGGTGGCTGCAGTAAAGACCTGATAAAGCATCTCAATGGAGGAAACTCAGCATTTGTTGATGTCCATGGGTTCCAGATTTCAGGCAGTCATTGACTGCAAAGGATTTGCATCCGAGTATTAAAAATAATCCTTATATTTATAATTATGTTAGTTTGTCTAACTACTTTTGAGCCTGTGAAAAGGGAGGGACTCTGTAAAAAATGGCTGTTCTTTATTGCCCCTTTCCTAGACTTACACTCAATCTGAGCAGGGACATTGCTGATCCATATCCCTCAGGTTATGGTTATATTTGGTTTGAAAGCAAATCTTTGTAGGATTGTATCAATTTGTCAAGTGTTCACAAGTGTTAGGCAACGCATGAAAAGATGACACAGCAACCAAGAGGCTCATGAAGGTAATTATTATTTAATTATATGTTAATTGAATAGTTAATTAAGATAGGGTGATTACATTAATAATATGTAATCTTGTGTATGTGTAGCACCATACAAGATGATTATCACAATATTCATCATACAAAAAAAAATAAATAAATACAATGGCTACTTATTAGATTGATGTCAGTAAAAAAATAAATAAATATAGACCTGTACAGTAAAATATATACATTACATTTCATGTAAAATAATAAAGGCTGTTATTAAATTAAAATGTTTCCATTCTTCCTGATCCATCAGAACTGCCACCAGTCCTCCCACTGAGTTAGTACCTGGCAAGACACAAGAACACATTATGACCAAGATTTACTGAATAGCCGTTAAAGCCAGTCAATGACTCATTGCCTGATTTTGTTGTATATACTCATGATCAAATAATGTTATACCTGATAAATCCAGGAAGGTTCTGTTTGATGATGCTGGATATCCAGATCTGGTACTGGGACACCAGAGTATACACACCAGGTGATCTGTACTGACCACAGCCCCTACCCCAGCTAGTGATACCAGCCTGAATCCAGACTGCACCCAGCTTAGTCACCATCGGACCTCCGGAATCCCCCTTTTAAAAGAGAAATAACTTTTGTTGTTTGTGATTGTTAAGGGCCATACACAATTCTGTTATGTGTTCACACTAGAAGGATGAGCTAGGCTGTATTATTCGGATATTTGTTCATATTGTATGTGTGACTCTGTGTGTACCTGGCAGGTGTCAGCGCCTCCTTGTAGATAACCAGCACAGATCATGTTTGAAGTAACGGATCCAAATCCCAGTAGCAAATCACAAAGATATGTATTGACAGTGGGCACCATTGCCTCTTGCAGTACACCAGGAGACGGCAGTTGCACTACACACAAACACAAACAAATACAAACATATCTTATAAAAGTAATAAATTATACTCCAGATTGGCTGCCAGAACCCACTTTTGTATAGAAACCTAAGTTTGTGTGTGTGCCTGTGTATGTATTTTACCTCCAGAGGCAATGCTTCCCCAGCCTGAGATCCAGCAATTGGTGCCAACTGGAAAATTGCTGCCTTGACCTGCCAGACACACTGGTCTGATGTAGTCCGTGAAAGTGACGGAGGACTTCAGACGTAGAAGGGCGATGTCATTGTTTTGGGTTGCGTTGTTATAGCTGGGGTGAAGGACTATCTGTGCAACACCTCTTGCAATTTGATTGGGATTAGAGCCACTTAGAGTCTTTTTCCCCAAATACACAGTCAGGCCAGAAGTCTTAGTGCTGAAGGCATAAAAAAAGAAATAAAAGCGTTTAGTCATTTGTTCAATTACTTCTCTGAGTAGTGTCAGTACAGTGTTATGTGCAGAAATGTGTGTGAAATTAACCTGGAGAAACAGTGTGCTGCTGTCAGAACCCAGTCTTTGTTGATGAGCGATCCTCCACAGAAATGGCCGCCATTATAAGCAGGGCTCTGTAAACTAACCTGCCATGGCCACACCCCATCTGAGGCACTCTGTCCACCCACAATACGAGTGTTAAATGGTGCACGACCACATACTGAAAAAAGAGAAGCATCAGTTACAATCCCAGTCATCAGTATCTGATGGAGCAGAACAGAGGAAAATAAATGTCTACAGCAAAAAGTGGGAGTGATTAAGATTAAGAGCAGTACCTACCATCAAGCTGGGAAAGGGAACCTGAAAAGAGAGAATGAGTTGAGTTAAGCATAGTGAGGATTGAATACCAAAATTGCGCATATGACTATTGTAACGCTGAGTCAACAGAATGGGGATCCATTAGCAGCGTTTTAATAAAAGGCAGACACAGTCGTACAGGCGTGGTCGGGCAACAGCGAAACAGGGTAATCAGAGGCAAAACAAAGGCAGAGTGATCAAACAGGCAGATGGTCAGGGCAGGCAGCAAGGAATCAGAAACGAGAAGAAACAGTCCAAGGTCAAACACGG
>CM040455.1:905295-920993 GCA_022758105.1 Pangasianodon gigas | reverse complement strand
CCGGGGCAAAACAAGACTTCGCAATGAGTGAGCGAGAGGCGGAGGCTTAAGTAGTCCCGGTAATAGGCTGCAGGTGAGCTCGTAATCAGTGCTGGGTGCGGGGTGATGGGAAATGTAGTTTCGAGGGGAAAGTCAATACTCTGGTGATGGTGACCTCTGGTGACGATCAGGGGGAACCACAGAGGCCGGATTCGTTACAACTATATAGACTTCAGATGTTACTACACAGGAGCATCTCAGTTATGCTCAGTTCTGACCTTGAATTTAAGTCCAGCTTTCTTGCTCAATACCAGCTTGAGTGAGGAGCAGCATTTAAACAATTCAATTCAATTCAATTTATATAGCACTTTTAGTGATGGTGATTTAGTGATTGTCACAAAGCAGCTTTACAGAAATCTGGCTATAGATATACATATAGATTTAGATTTGTCCCTAATGAGCAAGCCAGAGGCGACGGTGGCAAGGAAAAGCTCCCGGACACGACATGAGGAAGAAACCTTGAGAGGAAAGAGAATCCAGCGCCACTGACAGTTTGATGGAACCACGAAATCTCGTATTGAAATTTATGTTTTTGGCTGTAAAAATTAATTATCATCCCTTTAAAGTTAGTGAAAAGCTTTTTTATCCACATGGAGGACATTAGAGACACATCTTACTCAGAGACATTATCTCAAGGACTATAAGAGATGAATGATCAGTCAGCGTATGCTTAAATTGATGTGCACATTTTCTTTATAGAAGTTTGCATTGAATTATCTAGAACATTTGCATTATTTTATTAATTTGACAACTCAAAATACAAATTAAAAGAGTGATAGCCTACATCCTGCACACACATTATGATTTTATTATCTTTATTTAGTATCTTTTGGCTTCCTTAAATTGTGTGGACAATCAATTGTCATTGCATAATATAATAAAATAAAATGCAAAGCTACAGGATGCGCTAGATCAAGTGCTGTTTTATAAGCTGCTGAACAATAAAGGTGGAAGCCATACGGTTAAATTACAGCAAATTTTCTGTGATTAATGTGATAATTACAACTATAGCTATTCATGCAGCAATGTTTTTCTCTTGAACAGTTCTTATGTTCAGAAATATAGAAACTTTCATCAGTAATAATTGCAAAAGCCTTACCTTTTAAATATAAGGCCAGGGCCACAGCCACACACTGAAATCTCAGCATCTTTGCGTTCAGCCCTCTGTCTCTGTCTGTGTAAGTCAGCAGTCGTTCTTGTTCTCTCTCGACACTATCTTATATATTCCCAGTCTTCCCATAACTAACAATGGTCTGACCTGTTACATCACTAGACTGCCCTCCTTTACTCAGGAAATAACATCTGTGTTACTGCACCACTTACAGAATTTCCAGTCTTCACTCATAGCATGTAATTAACTTCATGACAAGAACTCCAGGTACGTGACAGAAATTTTAAAAATAGTACTTCCTCAACTATAGCAGGGCAAATTCTGCACCTTATTTCGAATGCAGTACAGCGTAGCACTATAGCTCTGCTGCTTTTTAGAAAATAAATAAAATATTTGCAAAACAAATCTTAAACAATTGAAATGGTAAATGATTATTCACAAAAAAGCAATATTTTACCATTACCGAAAAAAAAACCCACCTGCAATGAACTGATGTCCAGGGTGTAATCCGACATGATTGGCTTATTGAATGTGCTTTTGGTAAATACTTTTAATCTTTTATATAATTTATTATCTGATAACTTTTAATATTTTATTCTTTATGGGGATCCATCACTCATGAGAGCAAGGGGTGGTATTTCTGAGGGGACAGCATCCTGCAGGGGTCCTGGAACTACAGGGTTAAGGAGAAAGACATGGATAGAGGGTGATGTATGGCCTAGTTGACACATTTATGCAATGGTGAATCTTAAAAGCCTGACATAGCATGGATAGGAGTCTCAGATATAGGCCTTTTGTGACCACACTCTCTCTTGTTCTGTTTTCTGGGCCCTTCCTGCGATGGCGATCGGCCTGTGTCTTTAGTTTTAGGACATCTCGCCCAAATACTTAGAGCTTACCGTATATTGCTGTATTCAAATTCACTCATCAGACAACATGACTTTAAACAATGTTATAAGAACTATGTCTTTTGGACGCTGGCCCAAGGTGTGGCTGATGATGACACATAACCTTTCCATCAGTAGGAGGGGAGAGTCCAGACTCTAAATGTGATCTTAAGCCCGCAATGGAAAACAATGTATTCCACGAAACTGAATTGGAGAAATGCATTCAGGGCAGACCTGGAAGAGAAATCAGACAAGCATTAGAGAACTGACCAGAACCAGTATGTTATGATATCACAGGAAGTCTGATATCACTGAATGATATCACTGAAAGGTGTGTCTGTGGCCTTTGGGCTACTGGTAAGAGTTCTAGGTTGCCAGCAGGTAGTTGTCTGGGAGTCATGGCATTTCTATACATCGGCACGTAGACTAGGCCTCCAATAATGTCTGACAGAGTATTAGAGTAAATACATCTGACAATCATTTAAACCAATCATCAAATTCTCACTATCGAGTATCACTCAGAATAGGATGGGTTCCCTTTGAAGCTGGATCCTTACAAGGTTTCTTCCTCATTCCGTCTCAGGGAGGTTTTCAGTGCCACTGTTGCCTCAGGCGTGCTAAAAAGGGACGCAGACAAAAATAGTTCTTGCTTTTGCTACCTTGTTGTCTGGATTTTCCCATGGGTGCATAAACAAGCCCCAGTTAGTCAAAAATGCAGCAGCCAGAGTTCTTACTAGGACCTGAAATTTTCAGAGATGTTGCTTACACATTCATGTTCATGAACCCAAGGCTCATTTTCTGGCTATCTATGATTTTTGACATCAGTCCATCCGTGTGTCCATACATCTATACATCTGTTCAAGATGCTTAAATGATGGTATGCAGTAGTCTAGTCTGCAATGATCTGACATACAATCCCCTCTGAAAGTACTGGAATGGCAAGACCAATTCTTTTTTTTTTTTTTTTTTTTTTTGCTATACCCTGAAGACATTTGGGTTTGAGATCAAATGATGAATATGAGATGATAGATCAGAAATTCAGCTTTCATTTTCTGATATTTACATCTAGACGTGTTAAACAACTTAGAACATGGCACCTTTAGTTTGAACCCACCCATTTTTCAAGTGATCAAAAATATTGGAACTGACAGGTGTTTCCTGTTGTTCAGGTGTTTAAACAATTAATAGCTCTGAATGTTTACTCTGGGTTTGAGCCCTGGGTTTCTCCTGTGGAGACTGCATTTGTTGTTAAAAAGGATAAACCAATGTGAAAAACAGAGAGCTGTCTATGTGAGAAAAAGAAAGCCATTTTGAAGCTGGGAAAAGAGGGAAAATTGATCAGAGCTATTGGACATAGCTAATACAACAATTTAGAAGGAGAACTGTGAAGAAAAACCCAAATACAACAGTCAGTGACATCAGCAACAACTTCCACAGGGCAGAGGTGAAGCTATCACAATCCACCATTCAAAGAAGACATATTTCATGAGCAGAAATATAGAGGCCATACCACAAGATGCAAACCTCTCATAAGCAGTAAGAATGGACTGGAATTTGCAAAGAAATACAGAGATGAGCCACAAATGTTCTGGAACCAAGATTAACCTCTACCAAAGTGATAGAAAGGCCAAAGAGAGGAGAAAGAATGGATCTGCTCATGATCCAAAACATACGAGTTCAACAGTCAAGCATGGTGGAGGTAGTGTCATGGCTTGGGCTTGCATGGCTGCTTCTGGAACAGACTCACTAATCTTTATTGATGATGGAGCTCATGATGGTAGCAGCAGAATGAGTTCAGAAGTCTACAGAAACATTCTGTCTGACAATTTACAGAGAAATGCATCCGCCTGATCATCCACATTCTTTTATTTATCGTCAAATAACTTCTATTACGCATTTAATGTTAGGAATAAATGCATAATAGGAGTTAATAGAAATATTCAGGGAGATATCAGGATCAACTAAACTTGTAGTCCCAAAAATAATTTGTGGAGCTGTAACTTAAAACAAAAGATTGCCACCTGTCCCATTCACTAACATGGGAATGGGCGGGGTTAAAAATTGTACTCCAGGCAGTCATTAGAGGACATGATGACATCATGTCTGACCATCCATTTAAATATGTCCTTTGGTTTTACCTTCACAACAAACTCATAGAGCAGGGCTTTTGTGTAGCCTGATTACTGAACCTTGTGCTTAGTTATTGGCTTACATTTCATCTTAAATCCTTCCTTTCCAGGAGTCTGCAGTACTTCATCTCACAATCTGAGGTGGTCTTCAAGAGTGCCCCATGTGGATACAAGAATGTTTCCTTGAATTGATATTAGGACCATTGCCACAGATCAGTTGTAAACAGCTGGATTATTATGGAAGCCCTGTGGAATTCTCTACCATGTGTACTGTATGATTGACAGTAAATACTAACTGACTGGAAGTGACAAAAAACCGTTTTTGCAATCTTTAAAACCATAAACCAGTTAGCGTTTGTTGTTAGCACAGTCGGGATAGAGGGATTAGCAATAATTGGTGCAGCTTTGACCAGCACCCCGTTAAGATTTTGATAGTCTATCCTAAAGTACCATGTCCCCTGGCTTTGGTAAATCAGAGAGTTCATAGTAGAACTACAAACCCAATCTATGTCCCCGGTTTCAAGCTGTTCCATGCCAAAAGTAGACAGTCAAATTTGATGTAGAGAAAAACTTATGACAAAGTCACTTAGACAATTAGGCTTTGGAGAATCATTTATACAACATTTATACTTCACCTATGGCCTATGGAGTTAATACTAACTGACTTATATCACAAAGTTTCAGATTGTGCATATGTGCCCACTCTCCCTGTTTAAATTTTACATTTTTATTGAACTTAGCTGCAATTATTTGCCAAAATATATACGTCAACGGGATTCTGATATCTAACATACAACATAAAATCGGCCTATATGCAGATATTTTATTCTTCCTAAGGCTGACAATCGCATGCCTGCTGCCCGACTTTGCACCTGACCCCCACCCTTCATCTTGCAAGTGGTGAGTCCTCAGGACTCCATATTGCCAGTCACCATGTGCTTGCCTGTGGACACCAGCCCAAGGCCTGGCTCCAAGGGATGCTCTTTGTCTGATCTCTCCCCTCAGATCTGTGCACCAAAGATGGCCCTACTGGGAGCATTAAGCTCCTGGTGACCTGGCCCTGTGGTACACATACCCTTTCACCATGACAAGGTCTCAATCCACAAAGGAAGTCATACTTTTATTGCAGTAAAAAGCTTTAGTAATGTATCTGCTTGAGGCAAATTGTAATTTATCCCAAATTGTTCACAAATAGTCCACAACTGAAATAAAGACTCAGCAACTGAGACATTCATTCATGTGTCTGCAATTTAATTATGATAATAAACGGATTACATTATTATTACAACACTGCTTAAAAATAACAGCTATATATCAAAAGTATTAACTTCATCTCCAGTAAAAAAATATATATAGACATGTGTAGTAAAAAAAATCTCATTAAATAATAAATGCAGTTGTTAAATTAAAATGCTTTCATTCTGTCGCCTCATTCATGTACTGCCGCCGGTCGTCCCACTGCGCTGGTACCTGCCAAGACACAAGAACACATTATGACCAAGATTTAGTGGATTGCTGTTAAAGCCAGTCAGTGAACCATGACATGAATTTGTTATATATATATATATTCATGACTAAATAATGTTATACCTGACAAATCCGGGAAGGTTCTGTTTGATGATGCTGGATATCCAGATCTGATACTGGGACACCAGAGTATACACACCGGGTGAGCTGTGCTGATCACAGCCCTTACCCCAGCTAGTGATACCAGCCTGAATCCAAGCTGCACCCTGCTTAGTCACCATCGGACCACCAAAGTCCCCCTTTCAAAAGAGAAAATACATTTTGTTTTAATCTCAGTGTTTTGTAGACGCGATGCAAAGGACCACACAATTCTATTATGCATTCACACTAGAAGGTTGATCTAGTTTATTATTATATTATATTATTATATTAGGTTATGTACCTGGCAGGTGTCCGGGCCTCCATCTAGATAACCGGCACAGATCATGTTTGCGGTCATGGATCCAGGATTCAACAGATAATCACAAACATATGCATTAGCAATGGGCACCATTGCCTCCTGCAGCACACCAGGCGAAGGCACTACACACAAACAATCACACATAAACATCACTATCTATTAAAAAGGTACTAGATTATACTCATATCTCTGTGTGTATGCATTTCTGTATAGTTACAATGGCCTAATGGAACCTACTTCTGACTTCCCAAACCCAAAACTTAGTTTCTGAGTCAGTTGCACCAGTTTGATTGTAAGTCTGGGATTAACATTGGTCCTAAACCATGCCTTGAGAGGAGTTAGTTTAAACTAGAGGAGTGTATAATACAGGTTGCACCACACACACTTAAGGTGCTTCACAACCAGTAATATATAAAGTTATCATAGATGAAAATGTTTTCAATGTCAAGACACAAGTGTTAATGTCCATCTTTTTTCATTAATTCATTAATTTTTTCTTCTTCAGTACTGCTTTATTCTGGTCAGGGTCATGCAATGCATATCCTGGGTGCATGGTCAGAGAATTCACTCAAGATGGGACACCAGTCCATCACAGGATACCATGCACACACATTTACACAGTCATTTACACCTAGGGGCAATTTAGAGCAGCCAAGCGACCTACCTACATGATTTTGGACTGTAGGAGGAAACTGCAGGACCCAGAGTAAACCCACACAAACACTGCACAGAGAACATGAGAAACTCTGCACAGACAATAACCAGAGCTCAGGATTGAACCAGGGACCCTGGAGGTGTGAGGCAGCAATGCTGCCATCTGCGTTAATGTGCTTCCCATATTTTTTTTTTTTTTGTGTGTAATTATATATCCAGTTTAAACTTAATCTGCATTTGAATACACTGAACAATGATATAGCTTAGCTGGACTTATGGTCAGCTGATGCAACTGGCTGCTGGACCACAGAAAGCAACTATTTGCAATACTCAAGCTCGACAGCCTTGGAAATCAGGAGGAGACTGGCCAGATAGAGGAATGCCTGGCAATCTGTTCTGATATACAGTTGATCCAACCCCAGACATGTTAAATTTACGATTTAATGGTCAGCTCGTTAGGGTCTGGAGGCTGTCTGAGTATTCTCTAAACACTTCCTAATTCAAACACTCGAACAAGAGAAATCCAGCATGTTTTTCTCAGACGCTCATGGTCAGTTGCCTATGAGTTTTAGTGTTACTCTAAAGAGAACACACTCACTGTACTTCTTGTGCATGGAGCCATGGATTTGTGTATGGATTTTACCTGTAGAGTTAATGTTTCCCCAGCCTGTGATCCAGCTTATGGTGTCATCAGGAAAATTGCTGCCTTGTCCAGCCAAGCATACTGGTCTGATGTAGTCTGAGAAGTTGACAGAAGCGTGCAGACGCACAAGCGCGATGTCATTGTTTTTGGTTGTGCTGTTGTAGTTGGGGTGCAGGATCACCTGTTTAGCATGTCTGGTAATCTGATCGGGATTGAAACCATTGAAAGTCTGTTTCCCCAAATACACAGTCACAGCAGAATTACTTTTCCTGAAAGAAAGAAAGATGTTTAGTCATTTCTTCAGTTACCTCTCTGAGTGGTGTCCGTACAGTGTTACGTGCAGAAATGTGTGTGATGTTAACCTGGTGAAACACTGGGCTGCTGTCAGAACCCAGTCTTTGTTGATGAGGGATCCTCCACAGAAATGGCCGCCATCTTTACCAGGCCTCTGTAAACTAACCTGCCATGGCCATGCCCCTTCTGAAGCAGTCTGTCCACCCATAATGCGGCTGTTAAAAGGTGCACGACCACAAACTGAAAAAAGGAGAAACTCTATTACAAATGTATTTTTTATTTTTTAATGCTTGAGCAGAACAGAACAAAATAAATGTGACTTAAGATTAAGGTAGGTACATACCATTGAGTTGGGAGAGCGAACCTGTAGTGTGAAAAGATCACATAGAATATGCATTACAAAATGTTATGCTGACTCTGATATAAAAGTTATTGTAAATTACAATGTTTACATGCAATGTCACGATAAAATCCATAACTATTAAACAATGCCTATTCTTATTAGTAGGACACAAAGGTTTTGAATCTGTTTAAAATTCAGTTGAATATTTCATATTTTGCTGGCAAAATGTTTTTATACTCTGATTTCCTATACCCTGATCTCCTTTATTCAAGCAAACAAACACAAATAAATATAAAAACATTTATCAGCTAAGAGTGATAACTGCAAATACCTTACCTTTTAAATACAAGACCAAGGCCATGACCACACACTGAAATCTCAGCATGTTTGCATTCAGCCCTCTGTCTCTGTCTGTGTAAGTCAGAAGGTGTACTTGTTCTCTCTTGACACACTGTTGTATCTACCCAGTCTTCCCACGGTGCTATTTGTCAGACCTGCTACATCACTGGAACGTCCTCCTCAATTATGGAAATAACCTACAAGCACATTTCCAGTTTAAGCACATAGCACGCAATTATCTTCACTTGCTTCAGTTTGCTTGACAAAACAAAACAAGCAGGAAATACATGTAATGGGATTAAAAAAAGCACCTGAACTGTAACGGGGCAAAATTCAACACCTACTGTTGAATGCAATACAGTGTAGCACTATAGATTGATTTTATTTGTATAATGCTTTTAACAATAGACATCACTGCAGAAATCCAGATGTAAATTTTGATTATAATGAACGAGCCAGAGATGACAGAGGTGAAGAAAATTCCATGAGACAACAAAAGGAAGAAATTTTTGAGACGAACCTTAAGAGGACCTTAAAAGGGAACCCTTCCTCTTTTGGGTGACATACTGGGATAAATCATTACACTATACAGGTGTAGAAGAGTAAAGATAAACGGTACTAAGCGTGTTGAAAGGATGTATGAATGAGTCCTGGGATGAGCACAGGACAGTCTTTCTGATTACAGCAGCAGTTTTCGGTACAAATCTAAAGTATCTGGCTATGATTATCCAGTGATGTAAGGGGGACTCTTGGGCATAAACTGATTTTGGGGAGGGAAATCTTTAGGTGCTCATGTGGGACCTTCTAGAGCAGCAGAAGGTGAGTCACAACTGCAGAAGCTTCAAGTGGAAGTAGAGCATCAGGATAAATCAGGCAAGTCCGGAAGTCAAGAGGACCCAGAGCAGTAGAAGTGTGTAAGGTTCAGACATCGGCATCACATCAGGCAGCAGAATTCCAGTGAAATGTAATCCATCCCGGCCAAATCTCATCTATCCTTACAGCCTTGCCACTATGGAGGCTTCTAACTGCCATAGGAACCTCAACCACAGAGATGTACTACAAAACCCCAGAGATTTCTGGTCTGCTGAGTTAAGGAGTTCCTCAACATGCTCCTTCCATCACTCAGCAATATCCTCAGTAGATTGGTTAGAGTAGAGTAGAGATCAACACTCTCCCACACTTGCTCAGCAGAGCTTGTGCATGGCCTTTTGCTTTTGCAATTGCTTTTTTAAATCCTACACCTCTTAATTTAATCACGAAAGCCCCAATCTCTGACCTCTGACCAGTAAGGTGGCACTACTAGGACCACTAGTTCATAGCATGGTGTTCACTGAAGTACATAAATAATGAAAAGAATAATGAAAAGAAATAAACAACTAATGAAAAGAAAAGGGCCATGAACTGATACCTGGGGAACACCTTGAGTAGCAGATATTTGTTTGCCAATTGTGAAAAAAATGATGTCTGTTAGTACAATAAGATTTGGACCAGACACGAGCTAAACCTGTAATCCCAATACCTGAGAGATGGGAAATGAGTGCATCATGATTTACTATATTAAAAGCTGCACTGACATCAAAAATGAATAGAATGGTGATGGCAGTAGAGTCAGAGGAGAGACGAAGACTATTTAAGACACATAAAAGTGCAGTCTCAGTATTGTTCAGTGTTTGAAAGCCATTATTATTATTTGGAACTGTGAGGCTATAACCATTTCCAACACTTTAGCCAGGAAAGGTAGATTAGAAATAGGTCGCTAGGCGGGCTACTGAGTGTTGTAACGTTAAAAAAACAGAGATTGCAGGTTTGAACTCAATGCTATCTTTAGCCAGGAGTCCGAGAGAGCTGGTCTTGGTTTCTACGTGGGAAAGATGGCATACTCTATCTCCTTTGTCAATGAGTTCAACACTAACCAATCATGGGCATCTTAGGGCAGTTAGCATTTTTCTCCAAGTGTGTTCTTCTGGCCAGCGACGTTGCATGTGCAGCAGTTTGAAAAGATGTAGAGGTATGCTTTACATCGCTGTTGGTAGAGGTCACGTGATAGGGGATAGCTAGCTAGATAGCTAGTGGGTGGGATTTGGCAAATGAATTTAAAAAAATGGGTTAATAGTTTTCCAGTAAAGCAGGGCCATGATAAGCATTACATACCAAATGACTGAAAAAATCATGCTGACCTTATTTCGATGATTTGCACTGAATGGAGTCAGACAAGTTTGTGTAGTTCTGCTGATAACAATCAAAATTATTGCAACCACTTCCTGGTTACATCACATTACAATCTCATCACATTTATTGATCTGGCTGATAAGTTTATGCAAATATTCTGTTAAGCTGAGACAGAATATAATCCCCAACATTCACAGTGTTATTTTTCAGACCTGTTCCTTCATTATTTTATTAAATAACCTCTGTCTTACTGCATCTATTAGTGTACCAATTACTGCATTTCCAGGTTATACACATGTATGTATGGTATGTAATTATCTGCTGGAATTTCAGGTCAGGAGCACTAATCATGATCCTGTTAAACAGAAATTCCTGGAGATAGAATTTCACCCCTGTCATAGGCATGTTCTGTTTATAATAATAATAATAATAATAATAATAATAATAATAATAATAGCTTTTTTAAATAATTGTTGACAAACTGTGTATTTATGCCATCTTTATCTCTCTGTGCAACTGTTGTGGTTCTGACCATAAAATCCTTCATATAATAATATTTCTCTGATCTCTAGAGGCAAATTTAAATGTTGGTCAAGAGGAGTGTGTGCAAAAATTATTATAACAAATGAATCATAGGAAATGCTACAGCTGTTAACTCTGCCCTTCACAATTTCAGTCCTAACTTTTCATATCAAGTGGCTCAAACAAATTCTTACAAATACTATAATTGTGACACTAAGCTGCCCCGCTTTCATTATTTTATATAAATTACTTACCAGATTATGTGTACTGTAAATAGTTGTCAGGGCTCAAAACACAGAAGTTCACAAAACACAAGATACAAATGGTCAAACAATTTAATTAAAGAATGTACAAATGACTCAGAATGAATATGCACTAGAGAAGATACACTAGCGAATAACGAGACTGGGGACACCAGATCTGATCCTTCACAAGTCATCTGATCCTTCCTTCATAACTCCATGAGTGGCAATCTGCTCCACTCTCCTAACTTTAATCTCCTTTTGTGTTGCACACCAGAGGACTGGGGTGGATTTGTCCCAGGTGGTGGACGTGGAGGGCTGCTTGGTGTTAAACATCAGTTGGAAGCTCTCAGCGTGGGAGTCTAAGTACCACTGAGAAGGAGGTTCTTGCCAACAAGCAGGTGGTCTTCACTCTGTGGTACTACCTACTGAGTCACCCAGTCACACCCGGGCAGCTCCCTGGTCTGCGTTGAGGGTTCTGTGGCAGGTGGTTTAGTGGGAATCTGCAGCAGGAGGGTGGTGTATGGAGATTAGCTGATTTGCAGGGCACGTCAAACATCTATCTTCCTTGCTACGTATATTAAAGAGCTGTGTGTGTGACTTTCTCTAGCAGTGAGCTGAGCATGTGTGTGTGTGTGAACATGAGTCTGTCGAAGCAGAAGCAACCAATTAAACCTGCCAAGATTCATGCTATTTACTTTCTTCTGTTTTTCTTTTTTTCCCACACCGACATGCCACAGACACATGCCCAAAATAAAGAAAGCTCATGCGAGATCTCAGCCTAATACACGTTATTTTTGTATTGAATACTGATACAGATACTCAGCTTTTGAACATAAAATATTAAAGTGCATGTGTGTTATTAATGGCAGTTCATGATAAAAACAGCTTTGGTCATGAGCATATAAAATTGTGGAGTTTGTATAGCTCTTCATTCACAAACAGTCTGCAACAGGTTTGTGTGAGTCACCAATAGTTGTAAACCATATGAATGGGTCATATATCCATCTCAGTGGTTTTTAAAACCTTGCCAGAACTTTGCACATTAACCCGTGTCCAGTTCTTTGTCCATATCTGCAGTTACCCGGACTCTCGCTCTTCCTTGATACCAGTAACGATATGAAATACAAATGTTTTTGTTATGTTTAATAGTAGAAAACTTTGTGACCAAAAACCCCTTTAGAGCTGAAAGTGACCTTTTTGTGGACTCTAATCAGGTTGAAATTAGGATTGTGCAGAATGTTTGAAGTGATAAAACTTATAAATGATGAATTTCAGTGCATGAACTTCTCACCACAGTAGTTTCTCACCTCCGCTGAAACAACAGAGCAAACAAACTACATTTCCTACATGACTCACAATCAGTGTATCCACGGTCAGGGTTGCCAGATTTCTGATCACACTTTCCTGCAGCCAACCAAATAATCACTTCCTCGATATAAACCATTAACTGTGCATTCCCCAACTAACATGCTTTATTTCTTTATCAGTAAATTTTCTACTTCTTTGGGTTTGCCATGGTGAACTTTTTGCACATCGCCCAAACTTTCATCTGTTTCTGTTTTTTTTTCTGTCTTGCCCCTTTTTTAGATTGCTCTACCTGTTTCTTCAACCTTTAAAAGTCTGTCTGATTTCTGCAGCACCATGAAAGATCATATCCTACATATTGCTTAATAATTTAGGAATTAGTTCGCATTGAGATTTATTTTACATTTCATCTTGCTGAAGAGATCAGTGGCTTAACTGTAAAAAATAAAATCAGAATAGCAAATTGTGATTTTCCTTTTACTGCAAACCAGCAGTCTGCAAAGGTTTCATAATTTTATTTATTAACTGTTTCATTTTCAAGGTGGAGCTTAGCAGGCTCCCAATGGTTACAAGCAAGACATTTTGATCATGTTTTGTTATTTAAGCTCTACATCAATCAAGTGCAGGAGATTCCTGACACCTTGTGGTAGGAGTAAGCCGAATGTGTGTTACTGATGGCAGTTCATAATAAAACCAGCTTTGGCTCTGGACATATAGAGTTGTGGAGTTTGTGTAGTTCTTCATTCACAAACTTTAATAAAATTCCATCTATCAAGTCTGTGCATTCACGATAGAGCTTTTACTACAGACTTCTTTTGGATTGAGATCGATTTTTTTTCAGTGGCGAGGCAAAAAACAACAACAGCAACAACAAGCTTGGCCTCAACCCTTTTGAAAAGCATTAAACCTAATATTTAATTAAAAAACTATAATATTGGTACTATCAGCATTACAGACCAAATGACTGAAAAATCACATTAACCTTCTGACGATTTGCACTGAATGGAATCAGACAGGTTTGTGTATTTCTCAAAAATATTGCAGCCACTTCCTGATTGCTCATCACCAATTACGTCACGTTTATTTATTTAGCCGACCTGATTTTTTCAAACCTGTTCCTTCACCACAAAGTCCTTGTTATTCATTATTTTCATAAATAACTTTTGTATTACTTCATCAGTTACTGCACCAGTTACTGCATTTCCAGTCTAAACACATGGTATATAATTATCTGCTGGAATTTCAGGTCATGAGCGCTCACACGGTAAACATCAGGGTAAGAAAGGAAATGTCTGATATCTTATTAGTGATTATAATCCTGTCAAAAAGAAATTGGAGATATTTCATTCCTGTCATGCACATTTTCTGTTCATAATAATAATAATAATAATAATTGTTTTTGTTATTATTACACTATTTATTAGAACTTTAGCACATTCTATTATCTTTATAAACTTTATAAATTTTATACCAACAGAACACATTGGGTCCAAGTTGACATTATTTATAGGCTTATCATTCATAAATACATCCGTTTTGATAAAAGTGGGTTGTGATTTCCATCGTTATAACTAAAATTTTAAAAATAACAAACTCACTTGCTTTGCTTCATGGATCTCCGGACCCCATTTTGAGAACCACTGCTGTAAATAATCAACAAACGGAAGAAACTAGCACTACTTACAAGCTAATCATAGGATTGCAACAGTAAATTTAGCAATAGATAACTTATTTTGCACACTGTTAAACAACAGCACTGTTTCATACAAAATGATCAAATTTAGAGAATTTTAGTAAGGAGTAACAATAGATAGGACTTCAAACTCACACTATTGAAACTCACACTCATCATGCAAAATGCCTGTAAGCATACATAAGGTATTTATATATAGATATAAATTCCACATAAGGATTAAAAAACACAGGGAAAATAAATGACCACAAGCCTTGTTAAAAAAAAGAAAGAAGTAAAACTCAATTACATGCCATGCCATGTTTATAGGTGTATTTTAATACAGTACAGTATACTATGAACAATGTTTAGGAAAACCGACTAATTTAAATATCTAAAACTGTGATCACGAACTGCTTTTTTTCATACTGCTTTAGTGTAAAATGTATTATCATGGCTTTTATTGTAAGCAGAAGAATGTCACTCCACTGGTTAAATGATGTTTCTGTAGGATGTAATTATGAGATGATGCAATACAGCTTGTTGTACATATAGATTAGTTTAATTAATTGAGTACTGAATTAATTAGCTAAGCTGTTTATTTATTAGCTAATTGTTTGGTTAATTGAAACATTTGCGGTGTACATGTTTATTACATGTAACTGTAATAATAATAATAATAATAATAATAATAATAATAATAATAAGGGGATAATAGCTGTGTCGTTCAGCAGTAGGAAGCTCCTGTTTCATATTCGCTGGCAGATATAAGCGCAGGGAAAAGTGTGTGAGTGCGACATTTTTAATAAAATGAAATATCAGTTGAATGTCTGAAGAGTGAAGTCTGTAAACTGATTGAAGATTTCAGGAGCAGAGCTGAACTGCCTGTCTACAAATGACATAACCTTGGTAGGTTACATAACTTGAAGTAAATTAAGCCTGTAAATTACGAGGGTAATCATTTTGACATCACTTCTTGTGCAGTTCACACCTCCGAGCCGTGAGGGAAAGTCAGTTTTGGCATGTTAATAATTACTGGAATAAATGAACAAGCTCTGCAGCCATGATTACATGATTGACCTTTTAGTACCAGGAGCTAAAACAAAACAAAAACTTGTTCGCTAAATGTTTGTATTCAATGATCAAAGCGAATACACGCCTGTAAGCATATTCATTAAATTTGGTGACACTAAAATCAATACTAAGTGTTCTCTTTTCAACTTGGGCTATATTCAGTGTTGAGTTAAGAGTGTGTAGTGAGGATGTGCTGGATCACGTGCTATTTTATTTGCTATTTAAGCTGCTGAATAATGAGGGTGGAAGCCATATTGTTAAATTTAACCAAAATTTCGCAGTGATTAATGTGATAATTACAACTAGGATCCATCATCTTATTCAAATAGCAAATAGATATATATA
>CM040455.1:884434-899130 GCA_022758105.1 Pangasianodon gigas | reverse complement strand
GCACAGAAATAGGCATGAGTTAACCACACATAACCACCTCCACAACCGCTCCTTCTCCTTCCAAAGCCAATGCTCAGCCATGCCTTTGCTGCCACATGGGATAAATACAAGCAAGGATTCGCAACTAGAGTCTCTTTAAAACCCAACATTTGTGGAAGGATGATGTGACATAGAGGCAGGCAGCAAGACCTGAGCTGAACTGTGTGTGTGTGTGTGTGTGAGACTGTGATATAGAAAGTGCTGAAAAGCACTCGCAAACAAAAACAAAAGGAAATAAAGAGCACTTTTATATTGTACCAAGTCTGCCTCTTGTTTCCTCATTTTCCTCGCAACCCACGCGATTGTCACACACATTAATCCCTGGTTCAATTTAACAATATGGCTTCCACTCTTATTATTCAGCAGCACATAAAATAGCACTGGATCCAGCACATCCTGGGTCATATTCAGGAACTAGTGAGTCATACAGTGAAGATTTAATACTGAACTTGTGCACATCAGTAACTCCAGACTTCAGTGCTATTCAGATGATCTACACATGCAGGGGTGGAGTTTGTCTAAAACAGAGACGTCTCTAGTTACATGATACTGACCTTGAACTTGAGCAATTAAGGGATTTCCAAAGCCGCTGTGGTTGTTTGAAAGCTACTGCAGAGCTCTTTTTAATCATTATAATGTGGTCATATAACCATATAACGTATGATACGTGTTGGTCTTCGCAATCCGGAGCTATCAGTAAATATACTCAAAAATCTATGGGCTAAAATAATGCCTATATTAAAAAAACAAATATGGCACTATCAATTACTTACTTTCTTACTTACTTAATACTATCATTCCTTTAATATCTACACAAAACCTTTTTTTGTTTTTTACACAGAGGGCATCAGAGGAGATGCGTCTTATTTGAGATATTGCTTATCCCAAGTAGTGAATCTTAGTAGTTGCATCCCACAAACCTTATGATTTCATCACCTTAATTAAGAATCCAGTGACTTCCTTAAGGTTTGCTCATAAGTCATCCTGTAGTTCTGCGTATTTCCCTGTACACAGCAGACTGTTTTACCAGGTTTAATTCTTTACATTTTTTGTGAGAGGAAACATTACTGTATCGATAATTGTGAAAAATTTTTTTCTTAAAAAAGTATTGTACTGTATGAACTGACATTCACTCAGCTACACTGCTATTGTTTGTTGTCAAAAGTTTTCTGTCATGACTCTGCACTAAACCTTACATCACTTCCTATTAAATGTGCACATACAAAATTTCCCCTGGTTGATTGTCATTTTACACCTGAAATTCCTGTCCAACCAGTGACCACAATGACTGGAGACAGTATAAAAGTGTGCATGATAAGGCATTACCTTATCTTGAGTTCAGAGCATTGCCATGAGTGCAAATATGCTGAAGTCGGGGTGTGTGCTCTTGGCACTGCTTTTACTTGTAAAAGGTAAGACACCTTTGTGATATCACTAATAAGATTAATTTATCACTGTTGTTATAATGCCTGAGAGGAGAACTGCTGCGACATATTCCTCAAGAAAATGTTTGCAATTTTATTAGTTTATTAACTTGAACAACAACAAAAAAAGAATACTAAATAAAAATATAATGATAAAAATACAAATCATCATTTATCTTGCATCTAACAGACCATCTCCTTGAGCAATCGTAACACATGACTTCAGAGAAGTATTTACCGTATTTTATTTACAGCGAGAAGACAATTATGTGTCAGTTTTCCACTGAACTATACAACTAATCAACTGAATAATAATAATACTAATAGTAATACTACTACTACTACTAATAATAATAATAATAATTCATTATTGGCTAGAAAGATAATAAAACTGACAATTTTAAACACCACATTAAAAAAATTAAAAGAAATCAGCAGAAAGCTCTCACAACATTAATAATTAAGTGCATTGCAGGTTGAAAATGATTATACTATTATCATACTCCTAATTAAAGAAAAAGCTGCATTTTAAAAAAAACATATGGTTTCCACCTCTGACGTCATTGTTTGGTATTTTGTTGGTTCACATATTTCTTAGTCTGATGTGCTACTTGTCTTTCTTGCTTGTTCCACTGAGAGTTCATTCCTCTGCATTCAGGTGACAAACGACTAACCAGAGGAACGAAAGATTTCAAATCCAAATTCAAATTTTATTGGACTCAAATTTTATTGGACACACACACACACACACACACACACACCAATACACAGTACAACGTGCAGTGAAATGCTTTTTACGACTGTCCATGACATAAAAATAGAATGTAGATAAAGCAGAATGACTTGTATACAGGTAGAAAAGGAGGAAAAGGAAAATGAAAAATATAAAAATAATATGAGATTTTTTAGACAAAGTGTTATTTCCATGAAAGACAAAAGCCATTTCAGGTTAAGTGTCTTCTCGCAAAAAAAAAAAAGTACTTTTTTCAGACAAAGTGGCATCTCACAAAAGTATAAAGATGTTTTTTTAAGGCAAAAAAGTGGCATCTTATACAATTAAGTTTTTCCAGACCATCAAAGTGGCACCTCATCAAAAAATAATGTTTTGTTTTTTTTGTTTTTTTGCGTTTTTTCTTCTGGACAAAACAATCTTCTGGAATCTCATAAAATAATCTCTTTTTTTTTCCTCAGATTAACAAAGTGGCATCTCATAAACAAATAAAGCTTTTCAAGTTAGCATCTAACAACAGAATAAAGTTTTTTGAGAAAAAATCATGGCATTTCTGAAAGACTCTAATTCATCTAAATCTAATTCATCAGATTAATAAATTGGCATCTCAGAAAATAAAAAGGTTTCTTTGGCCTTAAAAAAATACATTCCACAAGAACAAGAAGTTCAAAGTTCATTCAAGTTCAGACAGAATGGATTCGTTGTACTCCACTGAAGAGTGTGTCATGTGCCACTGGGAACTGGAACACCAAAATCCACTGATATGTCACATGAATGATGTAGTATTAAATTCTTACTGTTTTCTGTCTTTCATTGCAGGTTCTCTTGGCCAGCTAAATGGTAAGTGTTTCTCTTGGTCTTGGTCTTGGTCTTGGTCTGGTAATAAGAATGTATTATAATTAAAAATTGCACAGTGAGATTTCGCTCTTTTCTCAGTATGTGGTCGTGCACCTTTAAACACCCGTATCGTGGGTGGACAGAATGCCTCAGCAGGGGCGTGGCCATGGCAGGTCAGCTTACACAGCTCTGCTTACGGCGGACATTTCTGTGGAGGTACCCTCATTAACAAGAACTGGGTTATGACCGCAGCGCACTGCTTCAATAGGTTAATATCACACACATTTACATCACACTACACTAAGAGATCTAGCTGAACAAATGACTGAACATCGTTTGTCTTTGTCCAGCATTGGCACTTCTGGCCTGGTGGTGTATTTAGGGAAGCAGACTCTGGTGGGTGTCAATCCCAATCAAATCACCAGATCTGTCACCAAGCTTGTCCGCCATCCCAAGTACAACAGCATCACCAATGATAATGACATCACCCTGCTGCTTCTGAGCTCCTCTGTGACCTTCACCAACTACATCAGACCCGTGTGCCTGGCTGGTCAAGGCAGCAGTTTTGTTTCCGGTACCCAGTGCTGGATCACAGGCTGGGGAAACATTGCCTCTGGAGGTAATTTGCATTCATGTACACTTAGCTGCATTGTGTACAATCAAAGGTGTTTCCCTGGGGTTGCCCTCTGACAATTCGTTAGGCCAATATCTTAGAGAAATACATATATACATAATACAATATGTGGTGAGTATCAAAAAGTTTGTCCACTGATGTGGCGCTTATCAAATATGCTCACAAAAAAATCAGAAATTCAACATTGTTACATTATCATTGTATATATAGACAAATAGTCCCATACACTTGTGAAAATTCATTCACAGTTCAGAGTTGGCTGCAGGTTACATCAATACTTACTCGTGGAAAATAATTCATAGCCAGAGTAAGGTAATGCAGAGCTCCACATGCAGATTATGTAAATGACCTGAATGTAGTTCATCCCTCCAAGCTTGCTATATTTTTCTTGAGTAAAAATGTCTGAGACAGGTTTTTAAAAAAGACTAACATGATGATATATGAATAAGAAGATGGTGAGCGGTGAAATTAATCAATCAATTTGATTTAATTTAACAATATGGCTTCCACACACATTATTCCGACATGCATAAAATAGCACTTGATCCAGCACATCCTGTTATTTTGCAATATGTTATTATATCATACTCTGACTGTCACTCATGAGTACAACTTGAAGTCACAAGATAGAGAATCAAGGTCATGAAATTGTAATTTGTATGTGTACGATGTTGGTGATGTTATCAGACTTTTAAGTCACTATTTTGAGTTGTTGAATTAACAAAACAATGTCAATGTTTTTGTTAATTTAATGCCTTTTCTAGTAAAGAAAATGTTCCTATGGTTTGATAAAGATAAGGGACGATATTATCAATTAATTAACAGTCATATTTACCATCAGAGATGATAAATCTTTACAGTATACAGGTGTAGAAGAGTAAAGACAGACAGTACTGAGTTTACAGGATGTTCAGCATATTGGGAATAAAAGTCAGCACAGGACAATCTTTGCAGTGGTTTTTAGGTACAAATCTACAGTATCCAGGTGAGATGATCTGTTGAAGCAAGGCTGAGACTTGAGCATAAACTGTTGTTAGGAAACGCAATCTTTAGGTTATCCGTGTAGAAGCATCCACAACAGGGGAAAGTGAGTCACAAGTGCAGGAGCGCCAAGGATGAATTAGTATCAGGATGAATCAGAGAGCATGAGACACAGCAGGAGAAGGGCGTCAGTATCAGGAAGCAGGAGTACACTTACAGCTCAAGAGAGAGAGAAGGAACAGACTATTAGGTATGTTCTCACCCTACAGTTGTGTAAAAGGGTGTACATCGTGATTAGAGTGCAAGCAGGGACTCCAGAAGGTAACACAAGCATAAAGGCATGCTGGGAAATAATGTAACACACAGCAAAGGTTAGTGACTTCTCTGTGTTTGCGTTTGTGTATGTGTGTAGTGTGGCTGCCTTCTCCTGGTGTGCTGCAGGATGCAAAGGTTCCCATCGTTAGCAAAACTCAGTGTGACAAACTACTGGGACCAGGAGTCATTACCAACAACATGATCTGTGCTGGATTACTACAAGGAGGCAAGGACACCTGCCAGGTACACCCACATTCCACCCAGAACTACTCAGCAATTTTAGCCCACAGTAAGATCCAAAGTATTTGATGTTTTCAGTTCAAGTTTCTCTTTCTCTATTTCCTGAAAGGGAGACTCTGGAGGTCCGATGGTGACTAAGCAGGGTGCAGTCTGGATTCAGGCTGGTATCACTAGCTGGGGTATAGGATGTGCTGAGAAAAATTCGCCTGGTGTGTACACAATGGTGTCCCAGTACCAGTCCTGGATAACCAGCATCATCAAAACAAACCTACCTGGCTTCGTCAAGTTTCCCTCTGCAGGCTAGTCCAAGGTAAGACATAACACATATGTAAACCTGTCTGTTACAGCCCTTTTTTAAACATTAAAACATCAGGCTCGTTGTGACAGTAAGAAGTGAGAAGTGAGGGCTATTCCAATAAATAAATAAATAAATAAATACAAAGAAAAATACCTTTCTTCCCTTTCTCACTATCTAACAGAAAACAGGAGAAAAAGGTTTGAGGGATGGTATATATTGTAAATGTAGTAGAGAGAGAAACACATAAAGTCAAAATGTGTCCAGGGTCATAAGAGTTTCTCAACTAGTCTTAGGTGTTTGGCACTACAGCATTATTCAGTGGGATATAATTACCTTTTAATGCTCTTAGAACAGAACAGAATCTTATAGCCCTTTTTAACAACAGAGATCGTCCATGTTGTAGCAGAAGCCAGGGATGCTGACAAAGATGAAACCCTGGGAGAAACCAAGACTCCATCCATTCTCCTCTGGCCAGCTGTGCGAAAATTATTTTTACATCAAATAGTCTAGGAATTCTAATTTATATATGGTTTATAAAGATATAAATCTATTTGTTATCAATAGAATCAGTATAAATGTTACCTTTAACAGCAGGTAAAGTCACTGGTCTATTACTGAAGAAGAATCAGGAGCTTGTTGTCTGCCATGACGCTGTCTAGAATGGAAGAGCAGATCTAGAAACTTCCTATTGAGTCACTAAATATCATAAAATGCAAAATTGCCACCAGAAAGTAACTAAGTTCAACACCACGCACTCATCAAATCCATCTCAGAGACTTTCTTATTCTAATAATAATGTGTATTTGTGTCTCACCAGGTGCTAACTCAGTCAATGGAAGACCGAAGATGTGCACATTTACTCCACTTTTAACACATACTTGTATATTGATTTGTTTTTCTGTGATGTAAATGTAAATAGATGTAAATAATGAGTTTTAAACTACATGTTTGGATAATGTGATAATCTTGTATCTACTAGATCTATACCTGATATTGGAATTTAATATGTTTATGCTGCCATAATGACTCATAATCACTGACATGAATAAAACTATACTACGATTACCCTCTCGTGTGTGGTGTGTATGTGGGAAAATTTAGATCGTTATCAATCGTTAACCTGAAAACACTGGGCATAAGGCAGGAATACACCCTGGATGGGATAATAATAATAATAATAATAATAATAATAATAATATATTTTATTTGTATAGCACTTTTCATACATAAAATGCAGCTGAAAGTGCTTCACATGTCAAAACATAAAAACATAAAAAGAAGAAAAAACAAGAAACAAATCAAGAATAATAAAAATCAACAAAGAAAGTATAGTGTAAAAACTAGGATATAATAATAATAATAATAATGATAATAATAATACTAGAAATACTAAAATACAAAATTGGAAATAATAACTAAAAGACAATATATTTTAATTAAATGATAACTTAAAAAGATATGTCTTCAAATGCTTTTTAAAAATGTGAATATTTGGCGATTGTCTAATTTCAGTAAAAGGTTCCAGATTTTTGGGGACTAAAAGCTGCTTCATCTGATCTCTTAAGGTTTATTTTATAATATGTCAGAGACTCAGTATTGGAAGACCTCAAACTACGAATTGCAGCATATTTTGATAAACAGTCAGTAAGATATGAAGGTGCTAAATCATTCAGTACTTTAAAAAACATCATCAAGGACACATCACACCCAGGCCACCACCTGTCTGATCAGATCCCTAAGAACAAGGACCACTCGCTTTCAGGACAGTTTTTTCCCTAATGCTATCAGGACTATAAACTCACAAATGCACTAAATGTAAAATGTCAATGTACAGCACTCCCTCTGATCACTGTGTCCAACTCCAGTGACTTATTTCATCAATCTCTACTTTTGTCTACACTTGCTGTTTAATATCATATGTAGAATGTCAATGTGCAATACTATCACCTGATCACTTTATTTATCAGGACTCTAAACTCTCAAATGCACTAAATGTAGAATGTAAATGTGCAATTACTGTCTCTGGTCACTTCCTCAACTACAGTCACTTATTCCATTTCAATCTGTACTTCTGTGTGTCTTTACTAAACTGGTTACACCAGTGTAGAGGTTAATGTGCAATACTATCACTGCTCACTTATTCAGAATGTTATGAATGTTCAGTGTGCAATATTATGACTTAGTCACTTGCTGTATATACTTTATACTGTATACTTGCTGTACATACATACATACTTTTGTACCATACAGTATACTCACTTTATAGTCTATCTATTGTCTGATGTTATATGTTTGTTTTTATAACACCAGTCAGAAGCAGTGATCCTAATTTCGTTGTATACAGAGATATACAATGACAATAAAGGCTTTTATTCATTCAAAAACCAGCAAAATATCCTTAAACTCAATCCTGTGCTTAACAGGTAACCAATGCAAATGAGCTAAAGCAGCTGTAATGTGATCTCGTCTCCTGGATCTCGTAAGCACTCAAGCTGCAGCATTTGGCACCAGTTGTTGTTCATTCGAACAGTTCTTAGGCATGCCGGTGTAAAGTACATTACAGTAATCAAGGCGAGAAAAAAAATAAAAGCATGAATCAGTTTCTTAGCGTCATCCAGTGAAACAAAAGGTTGAATTCATGCTTTATTACTAAGATGATAAAAACAGGTCTCAGTAACATAATTTATGTGTAACTTAAAACTCAGTTCAGAATCTAAAATTACACCAAAGTTTTTAATCTCTGTCTTTAACTGTAGAGCCAGAGCACGTAGTCCACAGTTCATTCCCGTGTTGAGACTTTATTCTTTCAAGAATCAAGCCGTTTTTCCTGTTTTTCACAAGACCCAACATCCCCATATATGCTTATGTTATTGTTTAAGGAAGGCTTACTCACTTAAATTTACAGCTTGTTCCTGCTCTCCCCACTTAGCAGGATACCGATGCCTATGTAAGGTCATATAGATCACATTCAGGCCTCCGTGTCACCTTGAGCACTATATCGGTTCCACACATCTACAACACTGAGGATTAAATATTATCAGATATGAGTACACATTTTGGGGTTAATGTTTTATGGTTACAATATTTTTATACTAGACCCAGGTCACAGATTATAGCTTGAGCTAACTCAGTGAAAGTTGACAATGACAACAGTATTTGGGCCAGGACCAGAAACCAGAGACCAGAACTGGAGCAGGATGGGAAACTGACAGTAGGGACCATGGACACAGGCGGTGGTGATGCTGAGGATGCTGCAGCACTCCTGACTTTCAGGAAGCCTAGTGCACACTACAAGATTTTAACCCCGACTTATTTCGGGGCTTAGCGACTACACCCCAGCTCGGCAACTATTCACTACATGCTCCTGTGGTGACTGCTCGTCTAGTGTTGCGTGCACGGTTCAGTAGCATGACGTTTCTTCGTCTGTGAGCAATCACTGAGGCTCCAATCTTTTAAGCATTTTTGAGAAACAGCCTATGAGAGTCCGAGAAGAAATCGAATTCATCTGTGCAGTAGATCACTGAACGCCGTTATTCATCCATCTGTTTGTGTGAGTGCACAAGGACAAAATGTAAGCACAAATACAATGCTTCTAGAAGAAATTATATGGCACCTCATACTCAAATAGCTGTTAAGAACAGGAAATATAAAAACAAACACGGTGTGATTCCTGGCAGTGCACATTAAAAAAACATAGCTACAGAAAGTCACATGATAGACAGCTCTTGTATTAATTTGCATGATAATGCCGCAATGAACTCAAAGGCAGCAAAGAGAAGAAATACTGAGAACTTTTTCAAATACTGAGAAACATAAGAAAAGAAAAATTACTTGCTAAACTAGTTTTGTCTCAAATGGCATATTATGTTTACTGTAGTACGAGGAGTGTGTTCACACTTCTGTGCACATGATGTGCTAAAATCATCAAAAAACTGTGTGGAACGATGGACAGTTTTGGTACTCAGTGGTGGAGCTTTAAGATCGATGCACCCAGCAAGGGGTATTTTGATATTAAATTATTAAATTAACTCAACTCTGAATACAGCCCCATGGATAATAATTATTATTATAATAATAATAAGTCAGGGTCCAGGAGATCATGTTTTCCCAGGACCTTGAAGGTCTCCACAGCCCTCACAGATTTGTGACGTATGGTAAGTAGTGCGGAGTCCAACTTGATCATATTCAGCTCCAGGCTGTTATGGTTGCACTCAAAGACTTCCCTTCTATATGCACACGCATTACCATCCTTAACAGAACCAATACTGATAACTCAATACCACAACTGAGGTGAGACCCTTGAGCAAGGCACCGAACCCCCAACTGCTCCCCGGGCGCAGCAGCAAAAAAGGCTGCCCACTGCTCCGGGTGTGTGTTCACGGTGTGTGTGTGTGTTCATTACTGTGTGAGTGCACTTGGATGGGTTAAATGCAGAGCACAAATTCCAAGTATGGGTCACCATACTTGGCCACACGTCACTTCACGTCACTTCACGTCACTTCACTTCACTTCACTTGTGTTATCTGCAAACATCAGGACCAAACAAACAGAGAGGTACAATGGCTCTGCCTTCTATCAGTAAAAAAAAACTCATGGTCCACTAACAGTTGATCAGACAAGAGAAAAAAAAACAAATACATTTTCTGTGATGCTGTGAGTCTTCAGCGGTAGCACACGGGCAGTTTATACCTCAGTGATGTCTCAAGGATCTTGTCTGGTAATTGGGACTTTGGTACAACATTGTTTTTAAATGATCATCCACAACTTCCAGGCATCATTCGGTACACGTGCTTTAATCTTGTCTGTGCTGTAATACACTGCCACTCCCGGTGAAGATTTATGACCTCTCAACCTGTAGTAATCAGATTCAGCTCAAGTTCCCTTCATGCAACCTTTATCTTGTGATTAATCAACATATTTTACTATTTGTTGGGAATGATTTAGTCAGTAACACCATGGGTACCTACAATCAGGAACTGAAAAAATATTTATAAAATTATAAAGATATGATATAAGATATAAAGAACATGTTACAGAAACCTGTGGGGCGTGTGAGTGGGAAGGAGGACTCAGGAGACAGGCTTTTGACACAATTTTGTGCACTCATTTGTGATTCACTGCACTTTTCAGTGCCCTTCCAAAAACTCAACACAAAATGCACTAACTGAAAAGGGGATATCACTAGCTCACAGCTTTTGCTCCATTCAAGTTGACAGGTGAAGATCATACTCTGCATGTGTGTGTGTTGCAGGTTCCACCAGCTATTTCTGTCTGTCTGTCTGTCTGTCTGTCTCTGCTTATGGAAGCTACTGAAAGCACAAGGGAACACAAATAAGTAGACTGGTGGTTATAAGACACAGGTGAGAATCATCCCGTGTTACCTGCCGCTTCACCCCACCTCGTCTACATCCGCAGCTGATAAGTATTAGAATGGTTCAGAAAGTAGCCTGCTTTGTTTAAAAAAGGTGGAGAAAAGGATTAAAACAGAATGCACTGTTTAAATTGTTGATTGAATAAGGTTTCAGTGGCAGTGAATAGTTATTAAAAATGGTCCCATTACATTTGGAAATTTAATTTGGTAACCATTAAAGAATGAATTTTAAAAGAATCACTTAGAGATTGTTGGAAATTGTTCAGAAGTTGTATGCATAATACTAATTGTGGTTTCCTTCCTACTCCCAAAAAACACTGGTGCAAAGAAGCAGAGGTACAAGTCTGGAAAAGCATCACAAAAGAAGCAACATAAGATGTGTTCTAAGCTGTTAGACATAGCTAGCTGTAAATATCAGGAAATGAAAGCTGAAATTCTGATCTATCGTCTCATATTCATCTTTTGATCTCAAACCAAAATGTCTTCAGTGTAAAGCACAAACAAAAGAATTGGCCTTGCTGTTCCAATATTTTTGAAGCGGACTATATTTAGTGTTAGAGCATTTTGTCCACAAGGTGGAGCAAATAGACTAATAATGGAAAAGAATATGTTTAGTGTTTTATCTGTTCCCTCAGGAAGGCTAAAGATCATAATCTATAAATTATGCATTAACATATTATGATATTATTTTCATTTTTCATGGAGCTATATAGGAGGAATTTAAATATCATTTTTCCCATATTTCCCCATATAAAGTTGGCTGTGAGCACAGATCGGGATCATGTCACTAGTCAAGCATTTGACAGTGATACAATTTTTGTAATTTTGCCTCTTTACACCACCACAATGGATTTGAAATGAAGCAATCGTGATGTGATTGACGTGTAGACTTTCAGCTTTAATTCAAGCGGTTTAACAAAAAAATATTACATTAACCATTTAGGAATTACAGCCATTTTTTTTACAGAGTCTTTCCATTTTCACAGGCTCAGAAGTAACTGAAGTGAACTGAAGTGAGTCAAATGATTCAAAATTGTATCACTTCTAAGTATTTCCTCTTATGAACAATCAAAAAAACAAATACTTTAGAAAGACTATATTAAAAATACAGGCTCCAAAATAGAAACTCAATGCAACAAAAGCGAATACACCCGTAATCACTGACACACAAGTTAGAAAACCTGTGACCATTGAAACAAAATTGAGCACATCTGTGATTTCCAATTAGCTTAATTGTATGAACATGGTTATAAAATCGCCTGTGAACACCAGAACTTTCTCAATTTTGGACCTATGGGCTGTGTCTTTCTGCATGTCTGCGTCATGGGTCTACATGGAATATAATTGCCAGAGGAATTGAAAAATCTGAGTGTGAGACTTCACAAAGATGGAAGAGGATACAGGAAGATCGGTGACCAACTAAAAATCAGACGAAGCAGCAGTAATCAGGAGGTGTAGAACGAGCCGATAATCAGATCCACAGTGGCCGTCCTCATAAAATGACACCGTAGATATGATACTTGTATAATATAGCTCTGAAAAACAGATGGGCAAGTGCTTCAGACTTGGTACAGGGATTATCAGTGGAAATCTGAGTTACTGTAACAGCTCAGACAGTGTGAAGGACATTGCATAACATCAACGTCCAAGAAAAAAAAAACCCTTGCTTGCTCTTTAGCACAAAACTGCAAGATTAAACTTTGCTAAAGAACATGGAAAGAAGTCCGATGAATATTGGGAGCACATTTTTTGGTCAGATGAGACCAAGATAAATTTGTTCTGCTCAGATGAGGTCCAGCATGTTTGGTGTGAACCTGGCCAGGACCACCATAGTGAAGGCGTAGTCCTGACAGTGAAGCACGGAGGTGGGAGTGTGATGATATGGCGCTGCATGAGTGCAAAAGGTGTTGGGGAGATGATGTTTATAGACAGCACCATGAATGCCTGTGGATATACAAAAATACTGGCTGACAAGATGACTTGCGGTCTCCAGAAGCTTGGCAGAAGAAGAATATTCCAGGCTGATAACGATCCAAAGCACACTGCCAAAATTACACAAGAGTTTCTAAAGAAGAAAAAAATGAAAACTTTGACCTGGCCAAGTATGTCGCCTGACTTGAATCCGATAGAACACCTTTGGGGTATTTTAAAGAGAAACGTAGAGCAACAGAACCCCTCCAGCAAAGAGCAGCTGAAAATTAGCGTCTCTGAAGAATATCAGAACATCTCTCCAGAAATTTGTGCAACACTGGTATCCTCCATACCGAGGATGATTGAGTCTGTTGTCAAAAATAAAGGTGGACATATGAAGTATTGAAAAAATGAAATATTTGTATCTCAGTAATGAAAGGTGTACTGACTTCTGTTGTATTGAGTTCCTACTGTGGGGCCTGAATTTTTAATATAGTAAATCTAAACTATTAGTTTTTAATTTTACATAAGAGCAAATAGCCAAATAGCCTACACAGGGGTATACAGTGCTGTGCAAAGGTCTTAGACACATGCAAAGAAATCCTGTAGAGCAAAGATGCCTTCACAAAAAATGAAACTAAATGCTTCTACATTAAAAAAATCCTATAAAGAGCAGTAAACAGTAATAAATGAAACAAAGTCAATATTTGGTGTGATGATCCTTCGCTTTTAAAAAATAAAACAGTATCTCAGGTGCAGTGTGTGCAGTTTTATAAGGAAATGAGCTGAAATGAGCTTCTTATTTCTGCAGCGAAACCCAGCAGCCTTCATTATGTTTTTATCTGAAAAGTGTCTCTTATGGAATCTGCTGCTTTCTTTACTGACATACAAACATTTTTCTGTAACATTTCATTTTGTGCTGGAAAACTAATGTTTGGGACCTAAAATGTTTTTGTACTGAATCAATAATGTAGAATAGATATTCTTCTACTGTATTCAGCTAAATAAAAAATAAATATTTTATACAAAGAGTTATTGTTAAACACAAACATTATTTATATATATATATATATATGTGTGTGTGTGTGTGTGTGTATGGGTGTGTGTGTGTGTGTGTGTGTGTGCAAGAATCTGTAGGGTTTTAAAATTGTCACATGTCATACTACACTAATATGTCAAGACTAATAAATAAGAATAATACATAATAAAAATGATTTAGTTACTATGTTAGAAAGATGGCATGAAAACTGAGTCATGTCAACAAAATTGCTTTTGCCAACTTTATTCATAAGAAACACACAGCAACAGTTCTAGTCATTAAAAAAATCTTTATTCACAAATATTGATTTATTGATTTAAAAATATCATAATCAAACATCTTAGATCATTGGGAAAGCAATACTGCCCATGTGGGTCACAGTCATGACTTAAACCTTATGCATAGGTAAACAGAACTGATAAACAGAAAGGTTTCAAAACCAGCAGTATTGCTTCGAGTCTTCCTCTTCATCTGTAGTAGTACCTGCCAAAACACAAAAACACACTTTAACAGACACATAGAGAGAGCTAAGACCTCACACCTGGTGAGGGTCAGATGTTGGGTCAGATGACCAATACTGGTCCTGCAACCTATACGACAATATTGAAATCATTAATGATACAAACATTAAACAGGAAGTAGCAGGAGGACTGCAGCTAGTTTTAATAGTCAGTTTTAATGTTGATGTCTGTGTGTGAACGTCTCACCTTGTCCTAAGGTGTAGGGGTATAGGTAACAAAACCAGGCAGATTTTGTTTGATGGTGCTGGATATCCAGGACTGGTACTGCGACACCAGAGTATACACACCAGGTAATCCAGGCAGAGCACAGCCCTTACCCCAACTAGTGATACCAGCCTGAATCCAGACTGCACCCT
>CM040455.1:817027-852763 GCA_022758105.1 Pangasianodon gigas | reverse complement strand
GTATTTAACAGGTAGCAGTGCAATGCAATTAAAAGGAGTAACAGGAGTAACAGGCTCGTACTTGCGAGTCCCCGTGAGAAGTCTGGCAGCTGCGTTCTGTACCAGCTGTAAACGGGAAAGGGAAGACTGAGAGACACCATAATAAAGCGAGGTGCAATAATCTAAGCGAGATGTTACGAAAGCGCGAATCGCAGTTTGATTGCCTACCCCAGATTCTGAGCAAATTTGGTCAAGTGTTGGTCAGAAGCTACGAAATCAAATCAGATTGTAGCGGATTCAGTGGTATTGTGCTTTTTGTACTGGGAGGTGTTTTTTTTAAATACTCAAGACAGATGAGTTCCTCAACAATGACAGAGGGAACAATAGGTTGTTCTGGTTTTTTTCACAGGTGCAGCATCTCAACAAATTATTGGAATTATTTTACGATTTCACAATACTATTCTAGAGAACATTAAAAACCAACACCCTAGTTGTTTGCTTCCACTGAAGAGAAATAAAGTGTGTATAAAGTTTGGAATCATGCCAGACTTAAAGGAAATAATAGGCGCATTATTAGACCTAATGTTAAATAGAAACAAATAAATGAAAGCATTCACAATGACTGCACCCTCTTTTCTGATGCATGCAAGATGCTGTCAGAATGAGATCTTTTTCCCCGTTCCTTTTGAAGTGACCTGATCTTAGTAGTGTCTTAGTTGTGCCCTATTTTTTCCACTTTGGTTATAATGGATTTCACAGTGCTCCTAAGAAGGTCTCCATCTTTGTTTCCCTTCACAACTTCACCTTGAAGCTTCACAGGCAGATCCTTGGTCTTCATGACAGCAGATCTGATCTGCCATTTTAGCTCTCCTAAACTCAGAGATATTTATTGTGCAATCATACAGTTGGACGCCGGTGGATTTAAAATGAACACAGGTGTACACTGTTTAATATATTCAGTATGAAAAATGAAATTCCAGCCTTAATTTAGATTACTAAAAGTGAATACTTACCAATTATGCAGTTTTTAGGTTTTTTTTTTTTTTATAATTCAGGGAACATCTACATCTACAGAGACAAATACAGTCTCAAGTTGAAGGTTTAATTTTAATTTTAATTTAAAAACAAAACACAAACAAGAACTATGGAACTCATGGCAGGGTACCAAGACTAGGAATGAAACAATAAACATGAGACTAGCAAAGACAAAAGCAAGACAACCAGTGCAGTGCAAACGTGACTTAAAAACTAGTGCTAATTAAAATGCAAAAACGTGAAACAGGTGAAACCAGACATGATCTGGTGCAGTGGCTGATGGGAATCTTAGTCTCTAGTCTTTTCTGGGCCTGTCCATGACAACATGTAAATATTTTATTTAATGTTATTTCTTTAGAGAGTCACTTCAAAATGAGCAGAAAAACATACCACTGTAATATATTTAAATTCGAAGTTGAAATACAGCAAAAAGAGAAAAAAAGAGAAATAATCATGGGGTTATGGGGTGAATACTTTCTGAAGGCACTGTATATGCTACAAGACATGTATACTGTAGCATACAGGATCTTTTACCACCAAAAATTGTACTCTTTATGGAGGTTTTTTATTTTTTTAAAGCTTCAATACCCATCCTGAGTCATGGAACACAAGCACCATTCACTGACGCCTTAAAAACTTACAGTGACCTAGTGGAACTGTTTCATTTATCAAAAAAAGATTACTAGAACCAGGTAGGATGTTATTTGTGTTCTAGGTAAAATAAAGAAAGAAAGATTTTCATGTGTTATTTGTTATAAAATGATACACATTGTTCGAAACAGTGCGATTAGCCTGGGACATCCTGCGTTTCCAGAACAGTAGCTGTGGAATGTAAAAGAACGAGTCAGCTGACTTCTTGGTGGTGTTGTAAGCTGGCACACGTGGTGCAGATTTCTCAGGCGGAAAAAGCCTTCAGACTCAGGCAAACTGAATATTTTTCTGCTTTATCTAAAATCAGCTACGTACTGATGCATCTCTAGAATGCAGAAGAACAACAACTTAGATGAATAAACAAGAAAACTTTTATCAGAAAATGGTGGAACATTCTGTACACAACAACAGGAAAAGTGCGCTCTTCCCTGTCGTACATATGCGTTTCAGAGATACGTACAACTGATCAAAAATGAGAAGTAAAATGCTCAGAGTGTCATGTGAGTGAATTTTTAGAATTGAGAAACTTTAAACAGGACGATTTTTTTTCCACAGATTTGAGGGTTTTTTTGCATAGTATTTATACCTACAGTTAATACAGTACTAAAAGACACAGTGGCATCCATCTTATGTGCAAACCTACATGCATGACAGAGTTTGGTTGTATTATTTGAGTTTGTCTGGGCACTGAAAGTGTGTGTGAGCAGTGAATATTTTATTTAATAGAGAATGGAGGTGATTGTGGAACTGAACGAAGATCTTCAGTTGAGGTTTTTGTTTAAAAACAGGATTTGTTCCACAGTGTCAGCGCCAGATTTTTTTTTTTTATTAACAATTTCTCCTGCTATTGAAAAAACACATTCACACGGTACTGAGGAGGCTGGAGTACATAAAAACGCCAGCACGAGTTTATACAGATGGAGATAAACAGCTTTCTTCACTGACTAGAACAGCAGTGGATCTTCAAAACGCAGATCTCTGAGGTACCACTGAACCTCAATGGTCACATCTGCTTTAGCATTTCAATCACGTGACTGTCCAAAAGATCCCACGTTTGTACAATTTTAACCGCATTTAAAGTGGAAGAAAAAAGAGAGAGAAGATCTGAAAATTGCATATTGCTGAAATTAAAGATGCCGGTTATTAATTTTTGTGTTATGGTATACACATTATTAATACAATTTTACAACCTTATTTGTTAATACTTATTTGTATAGGACATTTCCTACACATGCAAAGTGCTTTACGTAGGAGAAAAGATAATAAAATGTATAAAAAGATAAGAAAATTGAATAACAAAAAGAAATCAAACGTAGAATAAATGAAATAGAATCAATAAAAAATGAATTAAAAGAAGATTAAAACACAAATTAATAGTCAAACTAAAAATAAAGTGCCAGTCTTAGAGGCACAAGAAATATTTTAAATGATATATTCATCATATTATTATAATATATTCTTTATATTCTTGTACTTTTGGGTAGCTCAGCTAGTGTAGCAAGTGACTTTTTTTTTCTGATGTATTTTCAAGCAGTTAGCTATTTAAAATACTCCGAGCTCCGTCTTTACAGCGCCCATTTCATCAAGTAGCTAACTATCTTATCAGTGAAGTTACCGTGCTAAATAAGTCTTGAACAAGCTTAGCTTACTAGTTAGCTAACATACTTCATTTATATTGCTTTAACGATCTTACATAGCTCGCCGTTTTTGCTAATTTCAATCCAATTCCTAAATAAAAATCGTGATAGATTCACCAGTCTGATTATATAGCTATTACTGATAGCTAGCTAACCAAGTAGCATCAGGTTGCTAGGCTACTCGGGTCTATACATAGAGTGTATGTCAGAATTTGAATTAATAATTGAGTTTAAAAAAAAGTTTAATTTGTTCCATGGAAATATTATATACAATCAGACAAAGTACAACTCTCCTAAAGTGACACTTAATTAACAAAATAAAATTACTTAAACACTTTACACCTCTGCAGATCACCTATGATGAGAGGAAATTAGCTGCCTATGGGACTTTAGGATCTCATTCATGAACTGATCACTAAATAATAATGGAATAATTGGTCTAGTTTCAATAATATTAAAAGCATGTACCCTGTTTCTGCAGAATACACATCAACTTCACATCTGCATGTTTTTAATTCTCTACCACCTCATTGTAGGTATAAATTATTTACTTTAATATACTATAATAAGAGAGCATTTTCCAGTTTTCACTTGACACTTTCACAGTGACACTTCCAGTCTTTTTGAATTTGTTAATAAGTTTGGCGACAGTGTGGTGTGTGTGATGTGCTCGCCATGTTTCCTGTTAAAGTCCATCACAACCTTGTGACAGCTTCCTGATCCAACCATGAGAATGATTTCAATACCTTCTTCTTTTGTCCAAGGCGTTCTTAAAGGCTATCTGAAATAATATATATAAATATATATAATATAAACTAAGCATGAAACATTTTGGAAGACATTTTGTTAAAAAAAAGTGTTAATTTCCACTGTACTATGTACACAAAAAATGGGCCAAGCAAAAAAAGGGCAAAATATGAAGCTTTTATTGATCTTAACAACAAACCACTGGTCAGGAAATGAGCAGGAATGAAACAGATAGATAAAGGAGATCAGTATGGGAGCTTTTCCCTTTAATTTCTTTAAATGTTTAAGTCTTGTGGCTCTTGATGAGCTGCATCAGGTGCGGCAGAAAACCAAATAATCACTAATCTATTAAGAAAAAAAATCCCAGAAGATATTTTTGGAAAAGTTTGTACACCCAGACATGTGTTAGTTTGAATTTTACACCAAACATTTTAATCATTATCATGATTTTGCGTACAAGAAGACTATAGAAGTGAATTTCGCTGTTTCTAGCTTTTCCCCAAACAGCAAACCAGTGAATGGAGGCACAGGAGCTCTCAGGAGTGCATCTGTTTCATTCCTGCTCATTTCCTCACCAATGATTTGTTCTTAAACCATTAAAAGCTTCATATTTGCCATTTTGGGCTTGGCCCATTGTTTTGTTGTTGTTTTTTTTTACCCAGGAGTGTACATGCATATTCTGTAAATACAACACATGGTCCTGAACACATGTGGACATACTGCCCTCTAGTGGTCATGTGATGGCACATATTACTGTATTAGTATTAGCATTTAAACAACAAAAACAACATTTTACCTTTTTTAGTGGATGTCTGGGAATCTATACAATACAGGAGAACTTTCAATACAATGAAAAAGCACTTTGTTATTTAATTCCAGTTCAATTCCTGTTCAGGTTTAATAAAAGTAATAACCTCTGCAAGGTTAGAAATCATTTACATGCAAAAGCCTTTGGTTTGACTTTATTTTATTGTTCTGATTGAGACAGAGTGTGGGGAAGATGGAAAATATTATCTGGTGTAAATTTTACGTCAAAACCATTCAGAACCAAACAGAAGGAGTGTTGCTGAGCAGAGTTCACGATTGTAATAACCATCCGATGTTAAACTGTTTGAACAGCGTCACAGTCATAATCATAAACCTGAACACACAGTCAGTGTTCTTGTAATGAGCAATAACATCTGCACTGCTGAGCTCATAAACATTAAACTCATTCTTATGTAAAGATCATAATATTATGTAATATAATATAGAGCTCAGGTGTGGGGTGTGGATCCGTTTTTAGTAGGTAGCATTTTACTTATGAGTGTTTTTTTTTCTCTTGAGTTCATTCAGGTGTCTAATCCAGTTTCTGTGGCAGTTACCATGGCGACAGTAGCTTCTTTGTCCAATCACCAGAATGCTTTTACACATGGTGTTTTTTTTTCTCAACTGCTAGCACACATTTTGCAGGTAATCCTATTTAGTTTATGAAGTTTATATCTCTTACGAGTTTATGAAGTTTTTATCTCCCAACCAATCACGACACAGCTCTCAGAGCAAACAAGAAAATCCAACATGGAGGACAAAGTGCAGGTGAAAACTGTGTTGTCTAAATAAATATATTGATTTATTATATTTTGCGCTCGTTCTAGTACATTATCGTTTCTATAGTAACAGCTCATTCACAGGGACGTGTACGGAAGATGCACCACTTTATAAACGGATTTAAAAATCATGAAGTTTTCTCTAAAGAGATTTTTATGTAACATTTATGGAAGGAGTCTCCAGTGTCAGCGCTTTGTAACAGTCAGAGGTAAACTTTAACTTTTTAAGTTTTCCGACATCTTCAGGACAGAGGAGTTTACGCTTCTTTGCGGTTTCTCGGTAACATGACAAGATGCGTTTTTTTGTCTAATTATCTTCAAGAGAGAGAAAAACGAGAGTCTGGTGAGGGAGCGAGTGTTTACAGCTGCTATAACGTAAGTGACAACAGGAACTAACTTGTTTGCTGTAACATTAATGTAACTATAAACGGATAAAAAGTATGACGTGTCATTCTTTAGTAAATAAAAAATTGTAATTATTGGTAAGTGGCTGTGGTGTAAGAGGAATAAAACAGTTGGGGATGAAAAGAATGAAGTTCAGTGTGGTAACAGTAACTCTGCCACATCTACAGTAGATATGTTGCTAGTAAAAGGGAAGATATTTTGAATAGGCTTTGTGCTGAGTGTGTGTGTGAATTCCTCACCGGATGCTTTTGACACACACACACACACACACACACGTGCATCATACAAGAGTCATGAATGTGATACGCATAAAAAGAGGAAGGATTAAGAAATGTAGAGTTAGGATTATTGTAGTGTGGCATCACAAACTTTCCAACTTCTCTTAACTCTCTGCACTTTATAATAGCTGCTGTAGCCACTTCCTCGTTCCTGAGCTGGGTGCACTTCTTCATTTCCTTCTTTTATATCATTTTCTTTTAACCTTAATGTACAATACAAACCACAATTTAATACCCAGAATAACCACTGCCACAAAAAGATAAAACACATCCAGTGGTTTATTTATAGCCTGTATTTTCTTTCATTTTATTGTCACTTCCCTGCACTGAGAAAAGAACAGAAAACCTCCAGATTTGCTTATTATGAACATCTAAAAGCTGATGCTAAACACTGAAATTACGCATCTATAACACAGAAATGTAATCTGCAGCTGTTCCACAGGAACAATATCAGTGTTCAGATGAGACAGATGTGAGAGAAAATCTTCCCAGATCTGTTCTTATGGACTTTTATCTTTAACTTTCCAACACTGAAGCAATACAGTAAAAAGCAGTTACACTTGACAGGAAAAACTCCTGAAGGTTTTGCAGTATTACCACCGAAGACACACAACTACCACAGAAAAAGTAGTTCCATCATTGAAGGAAGTGATTTGACACATTTACCGCTTCCTTTATATACAAACACCTTTCATTTCTTTGCCACTCGTCAGAGAAACACAACCAAACACAACCTAAATACCTTTATACAGCTGAGCCCAAAAGTTTACATGCACATAGGCTAAAGATATTCAATCTTAGTTTTTTACAACTCCACACGTTTCACGTTACCGTGCATTTCTTTTGGAAAGTCAATTAGGGCGTCTACTTTATTCACATTAGAGGTTATTTTACAGCAATCAATAAGAGACAGATTTTACACCAATTGATAGACAGATTTATTTCAGCTTTTCATCTCAGAATTTCAGTGGTTCAGACATGAACATACACTACGTCTCTTTAAACAGTCTGGAAGATCCCAGAAACTGATGTGATGACTTTTAGAAGCTGCTGATTGGCTAATTGTCACCGTTAGGGTCAGTGACTTTTTGCTCTTGATGCCATGGGAAACTCCAAGCAACTCAGCCCAAGACTTCAGGAAAAAAAAATGCAGACCTCGACAACTCTGGTTCCTCCTTAGGAGCAATTTTCAAACAACTGAACTGTTGGTTTCTTCCGACTGAAGATGGAAGAAATGAAGCCTCATGAAACACAGAATAGTTCGAAGCGATTGTTTAGGAAATTGCTTCAAAAGGGATTTTGTTGTGCTGTGCTAGGGCTTTCTTACTACCCCAGCCTTTAAAAAAATTATTTACACTAAACAGATGTGGCAGACTTACACAGATACTTTTTTATACCATAATTAAGTAAAAGTTTGGATATACAGCTGATCTGGTTTTCCAGTTCTCCAGTAGGTCTTTTAAAGTCTTTTATCTTTTAAAATATAGGCTTTAAGCTGATATTGAAGACTCATTGTTACTAAGTAAGATGAATTCAGTGTAAAATAGTTGAAATGGAGCTTTTTTTAGTTTCATTTGGCCACCAGCTACATGGGAACAATGTATTGTGTTGTAAATGCTGGAATTTATGCATACCTTGTTTAAATGATCTGTTATGAGCCATTACAGTTGGATTATCTGCCTCTGTAATGCCAAGGATGAGTATCTCAAATGGTCATCATTGAAGATATTGAAGTTATTGCAATAGGAACGTTGTCTATCACAAATTGTGCATTGCACCTTTGATGGGGACTGCAGGTGGAAATAATTTCACACTGTAGACTGTTGTCTTTCGGATGCACTTTCCATAAAATTGACACCCAAACTCAAATTTGGATGCATCCGAACCACTTTTAACAAAGCGTTCTCACTCCCAACGCACTATTAAACATTCTGAGAGTTTGTGGGCAAGACCAATTTGGCTTCAATGGACTTAGAAACTGAAATCAAAACTTGAGCCGCTGTTACCACTGAAGCCTTTCAAACCCTCGCTTCCTAGTGATCACGTGACGTGAGAGTTTGAACAACACCTTCAAAACAAAGTTTCAAAACAACAGCGCTTCGAATACTTGAGACAGCTTTGAAACTTCAGTACCAAGCGCCCATCACTAGTACAAACAATTGTATGCAAATATAAAAATCTTGGGATGCAGACACTGCATCGTTCCCGAAGGAGGCACACATGAACTCCCAGGGATGAATGAGCTTTAGTCATAAATGTTCAACTGAACCCAAAGACTGCTGAAGGAGTTGGAGGCATCAGGTACCAGAGTATGTACATCCCATCCACCTTTAAGACATCGCCATGGCTTGAAAGGCTGTCATGAAAGGAAGAAGCTCCTACACTAAAACTGGCGTAAAAAAGCCAGACTGAAGTTTGCAGGTGATCACCAGCCTTTTGGAGGAGTGTTCTCTGGTCAGATGAAACAAAATCCGAAGAACACCATCCCAGCTGTGAAGCATGGGGGTGGTAGCATCACATTGTGGGTTTTTTTTGCTGGAAAACTGACTGGTGCACTTGAGGAGAGAAGATTATCTAGAAATACTGAAGCAACACCTCAAGGCATCGGGCAGAAAGTTAAAACTTGGTCGCAAGTTGGTCTTCCAGAAGGACAATGATCCTAAACAAACCTACAAAGTTGGCCTAAATGGCTTAAAGACGTAAAAATCAAAGTGGCCATCACAAAGCCCTGACCTGAATCCTAAAGAAAATTGGTGGACTGAGCAGAAAAAGTGTGTCTGAGTGAGGAGGCCTACTGCTGTGAGAAGCTTGTGGAAGGCAACTACAAGAGTTTGATTCAAGTTCAAGCAAATAAAAAGCAACAACACCAAATACTAAGTTTGAAATCATCTCTTATGAAAATAAAGTAAATACCCTAACTGACTTAACACCGTGTATGGTATGTATGTATTATAGCTTCTAATTGGGTTTCTTTAAAGGTTCATTTGATAATAAAGGGTTCTTAGCTTCCAAAAAGGGTTCAAATTTGAAGTATAGAAAACTGGAATATCTATCAGTTCTAAAGTGCTTTAAATGTAAGTTATGATTATCGTGAGATGTTTCTAAACTGGATCTTTGACCAGGTGTTAATCACACACACACACACACACACACACATAAAGTTTACTGCTTCAGAAAAAGCTCCGGAGTCACAAAATTAAATCACACGCTGGACTTTGATCAGCTGTAAAATACAAAATTAAATAAAATGTAGTTTTAACCATAAAGTTTACACACTCAAATTATTTTCCAGCAACACACCTGACAATACAAAACCATGTTGTAATGAGTAAAAGTTACACAGTTCTCCTGTACTTTCTACTTTAACTGCTGAGACGTGAGATCTTTCATGTTTACTGTTAATGTTAATTTACATATAGTTACAGCAAAAAGCTCCCATGATGCTTTAGTGATCTCCTGACTGCTGAGAGCTGACGGATTTGCAACACAGTGGATTACATTCAGCACAACAAAATGCTTCTTAGTGCTTCAGCTTTCCGTCAGAAACTTGGTTGTACTTTTGATCAAATTATCACTTCCCTCACAGTAAAGGTCCTCTTCATGACTGGAAGTAGAAGTTTAGTGAAGTTTAGAGAAATAGCTGGTCGGGATGATGAGGTATCGGTTTCTCCCCCCTATCATGTTGCTTCACACAAAACACTCCGACTCTAGGATAAATAAGATCACAATCAACTACATTAACCTGAATAATTATGTGTGTAGCTAGTGGGTATGTTGCAGCTAATTTATATATATACTGCACACTTACGCAGTTAATACACACACACAGGGTTTAATAAGATTTTATTGGATAATAAAGGGTTCTACTTGGAACCTATAAGGGTTCACCCAGAGAACTGAGGAACTCATAGTGTGCCATATAGTCTGTGGTTCTGAGATATTGTAATAAACATGATGAGGGTTTGAGCTGTACCACTTCCTCGGGTCTGTAGATTCGCATAATCAGATTCCTGTTTTTGTTTAAAAATCCTTTAAAAAGAGAAGTGTGTGTGTGTGTGTGTGTGTGTGTGTGTGTACAGATTAAATGTAAAGCAGATAATGCAGTCCTTCCCCTCATACACACATCCATCAAACTTCACTATACATCATTGCAGATGAATAAATGCTGCATTCAACTAAAGCTCCTAAAGCTCGTAACTCGGAATTTCTGACCTCCGACTAGGAAAAACTAAACAAAACGCAGAATTCCTACTCGGAAAGTCAGGAAAGCATCCGCAACATTGAGCTGAAGGTCTAAACCTTGCAAGTCGACATTTATTTATAAATAAAAATCATTTCACTAAGTTTAACTGAGTTTATAGTCGTTTTTACTCTAGATTAATCATCACAGACACATTAGTGGGTTAAATCTATAACTCTGACCTACAGTTCACTGTTCTGAGAAAATAAATACATTATAAACTCATTATCACTAAAGTTAGCTTATTGCTACAAAGACAGCCATGTTTTTCCGACTTTGTAGCTTAAAAATGACATAATTCTGACTCAGACTTCACACTTCCTGAGATGACTAAAGCAATTATTCATGTAAGAATGGGAAGGAAGAAAACATGATGAAAGTATAAACCACAACATGAATATTCTGGATTACAGTATTCTTTCACTCATTATTAAAATATACAAATGAAAATATACAACGTTAAATATAATATAATTTGTGCATTCACATAACATTTCAGAATTATTTTTACTTTTAATTGGATTATTTCAAAATTTCAAATATTCACATATATGATAAGTGCAAATTTTATATAGTATAAATTACGTTAAAGGATGTGGGTGTTCATGGTAATAAATAAATAAATAAATATTGTTTAAAAGATTAATTAATTAGTTAACTAATAAAATGATTAATTGTATTTTTAAAATTGTTGGGCTTCTGTCTGAAATATGAAAAACATCTAAATTTTGCTCATTGTAGAGAATACAGTTACCATAAAAGTATACAATTAAAGCTGTTATATGAAAAATGAGAAAAAAATCAATGTTTACACTTAAAATAGCTTATTGTCAGTAAAATTGTTATTTTTGCACATTTGTCTGACCTTAAAACCTTTTCTTTTTTTCTTTTTTTTTTTTTTTTGAACAGGATGTATTAGTAGGTCAGCTTCCGGGAAAATGAAACAATATAGACTTCTGGGTAATGCCAGTGGTTTACAAAACCTTTAGTTTACTGATCCGCTGAGAAAATGTTCAGCTTGTAGTAAGTTCGTTTCTCACGGTCAGATACGTCGTGCTGGAGGAATAATGTACATGAATAAATAACCGGTGGAGATGTGTTCTTCTCTGGGATTATTGTGTTCCTTTAAACTCTGGGCTCTAAGCAGTGAGGAGTTTTTAGTGGTGACGTTGCAGCGGCCTGAGAATAATTCACAATAACAGAACCTTTGTGTAAGTCAGTTTTCTGTACACTGTGTTCAGAGTCACAACATGGACGTTCCCTCATGGAACATTGTGTTCTGGTGTTTTTCAAACCCGTCACACACCGAGTAACGTCACGGTGCAGTGAGGAACGTACAGATTTATACACAACACAGCACATTCCTCAGGTCAGGACTCAGACGCTGGCTTTAGAACCCTTAAGAGCTCTTTAGCTGTCCGTCCAACAACGCTACAACACAGTGTTTCCTTTTCAGCGAAGGGTTACAAGAAGAACCATTTTGGGAGCTTAAGAACCCTTGAAGAACGCAGATAAGAAGGTATGAAGGTAAATGTTAAACTCCGGACAAGTTCTAGGTATTACAAAAAAAATAGTGAGCAGTAATCTGGAGTTTGTACCACACACTTACCCAGTTAATACACACACTCCTAGAAAAAAAACGGGTTCTTCAAAAGATAGTAATTAAAGGTTCTGAAAAGTGGAACCCTTTCTGACTGGAAAAGAGAGTTCTCCCTCTGGAGGAACCCTTAAAGGTTCTACATACTGTATAAGAATCTCCTAGTAAAAAGTATTTTAAAAGCTAAGAACCCTTAATCATTTAATGAACCCGTGAAGAACCCGTTTATTCTAGGAGTGTGTGCATTAACTGAGAACGTGTGTGGTACTCCAAACTCCAAATTACTGCTCATTACTTTCTGCTCATTAACATTTCACTTATTAGTACACTCAGAAAAAAGATGTAATTAAGGGTTCTACTCTCTGCCGATAGGAAAACACTTTGTTGTAGGGTTCTACACAGAACCTTTAAAGGTTCCCCTAGAGGGGACAACCGAAGATCTCTTAAAGGTTCTACATTTTTTATAAGAATATACACCGAAAGGATGAAGGACACTAATTTTAGAAGAACCATGAACACATTCTGGACAGGAACAAAAGGGGTGTCTGAGGCAATAGCATTCTGGGATATTTACCCCGATGCTCCATTCGCACCTGTACTCAGGTAGCCACGCCCACCAATCAACACAGACACTGAAACCATTTGAGATTTTCTTAAACGATTATAACATTACAGGACAGCTGCAGTAACGTCTAGCCCACACTAGAGTAGCATTTCTGTTAGCACTTCCCGTACAAACGCCGAATTATCGCTCATCGTTTTCTTTTTAATATCTAGAACGTCAGGACTGACACTCTGTTGTAGTACAAGGTTCTACATAGAAACTTAAAGAGCTCCCCAAAATGGACAACTGAAGACCCTAAATTAGCAAACGTTCGCTCGTTAGCCACTTATTTAGCAGACATTAGCATAAGTATAGCTATGTTTGAGTTATTAATTTTATTATAAATCGCTGGACTTCATGTTCTAAAAAAAAGGGGAAAAAAGACGAGTGAAATGAAGTAAAGCTGATGTGAAACATTCGAGACACTTCCTCATGATGCACTAACGCTGGTCACAAAAAGGCCAGAGAGGAAAAGGTTTATATTACAACTTTATTTATTTATTAAACTTTTTATTAGCTCCACATCATGTTCTGCTCAGGATTTTGAGATGATCTAATTTGCCATGCAAAGCAGAACCGATCATTTCAGGGGGTTTTTTTGCGGTTCTTAACTGACCACTCAGTGTTTATAAATATTTATCCCCCCCATGCCTGGAAAATTCAGTCTTTCTAAATGAGACACATGTTCAACATGACTTCCTTCCAGTATTGAGAAATAGAAATGGTGCACACACACATAACACACACACACACACACACACACCTCGGTATTTTATGAACTAAGACGAGCCGAGTGGGAGGAGATAAGAGAAGTGAACAGCAGAACACTGAGAGACGAGTTAATCTAAAGGTGAAGGGAAAGATAAACACAAAGATCTAAAGAGCCCTGGAGAAGAAGGTAAGATTTTATAATTCTCATTCTTCAGGTTCTTGTTTAATTTTCTGTTTTGTCATATTTTTTTAAAGCTAAAGCAAGTGTCTCAGTGTTCAGTTATACAACTAACCCTTAAAGAACCCTTGAAGTGCTAAATCACAGGTTCTAGGTGTTAAGAAGAAAACAATGAGCAATAATTCAGAGTTTGTACCACACACTTACCCACTTAAAACACACACACACACACACACACATATAGAGAAAAAAAAAAGTTTCTACTTGGAAACATTTTCTTAAGGGTTCTTCAGATGTTCCTCTGGGGGAGGCTATGTAGAACCTTACAGCAGAGTGTTCTTGGGTTCTTCAAGGATTCTTCGGACATCTAAGGGTTCTTAGCTTCTTAATTATCCAATTAACCCCTTAAAGAACTCAAGTATCAGCTAAATGTCAAGCTCCTGACAGGTTCATGATATTAAGAAGAAAATACTGAACAATATCTTGGAGTTTGTACAGCACACTTACCCGGTTAATACACACTCTTAGAACAAAGGGTTCTTCAAGGGTTCTTTGAATAACTAAAGGTTCTTAATTTTTATTTCTTTAAAAGTAATATTACAGATAGTTCGTAGTTTGTGTCTACATATAAGATATAAAGTCTGTTTCATTCTAAAGTTGTTCGATGTTTAAAGTACAGGATTATGCAGCATAAAGTGATACGCCAAAAAATTCCAGTTTTAACTCCAAACCACTTCAGTGTTAAAGCACGCAGCTGCTTTGGAGATAAATATCTGGTACTGAGAAACAGTTGCAGTGCCATAAAGAGGAAAAGAAGAAGGTAAATATTTGAGAGTGAGCAGTGTTTGAGTCACAGCAGGGTTTCTAAAGGGCAAAAAAGATACACGTTTTAAAGCAATCAGATTATTCTGATACTAAAATTCCTAAATTCCAACATAATATTTATGTCTCCAGGGGAGGAGGAGTGGCTCCTGAGTAAAGAATTTATTTAATCTAAAAAATAACAACTCCAAGAAGCCGTCAGTTGGTCCTGATTTACTCTTCTCACTCTCGTAACTACAGAACCGTTAATGGTTCTTCAGAAATCAGAAACGATTCCAGCTAGAACCTTGTAAAGGGAGCTCAGATCAGAACCCTAAATTATGCAACGCATCCTTAAAGAACGTATCTTTTGTATTAGTTTCACTGTAGTTATTAATTAAATAAATCATAATTCATTAATAATTCTAAAATCAGTAAAAGTGATTGTTACTTAAAATAAAAAAACAGTTCCTTTCTTAAACTTTTTTATATTTTATACAGAATTTTTTTTCCTTTTGGTTTATTTTTTTATTTGATTATGATAAAATAAATGATTATTTATTTACTAAAACATTCGTAACTACACTACAGGCACTTAGAATTTTGCTGTAATAATTGTGTTGTGTAATGAGTGTTTATGTTGAGGGTTTAATGAGAAAATGAGCTTTTCTGTGCAAAAACGTAATGTTTTATGGAATTGAATTAAACCTAAGATTAATATTAAAATGTTTAAGTGTCTTTAATGAATATTACAAATTGTTTAATTTTGTCTTTTATTTCCTTAAAGACTACCATTAATGTTTCTTCTGTTTCATCCACCAGGATGTTGCTAAACACCACAGATCTCTATGGAAACGACTCATTTTCCTGCGCCTCCCCCTCGGTGGAAGGTTACCGCTACTTCGGTGTGTTCTGGGGTTGCGTCGTGACCGTGGTGGGAACTCTGGGGAACGTCCTGACTGTTCTAGCCTTCGCCACTGATGCCCGTCTGCGCACTCGCTTCAACGTCCTCATCGTGAACCTGGCGCTGGCCGACATCCTGTACTGCACCATCCTGCAGCCAGTGAGCGTCGACTCCTACCTGCACCTGCGCTGGAGGGGCGGAGCTACCTGGTGTCAAATGTTCGGGCTCCTCCTTTTCCTGTCCAACAGCGTGTCTATTATTTCATTGTGTCTCATTGCTCTGAGTCGATACCTGGTGGTTGCTCATCGGAATTCACGAGTCGCTCGGCTTCTGCTGTCTCACCAGGGCGTCGCTGTGCTCCTTGTAAGTTCCTGGGCACTTGGTCTTGGCAGCTTTGCCCCTTTGTGGCCTGTCTATGTCTTCGCACCCCAGGTCTGCACCTGCAGCTTCCACCGCATCAAAGGTCGCCCTTACACCACCATCTTGCTTTTTATGTACTTCTTCCTCGGGTTGGGATTCGTTGGACTTTTCTACTTTCTGATCTACCGTAAGGTGCGTGTTGCCGCAAAGGCGCTGATCAAGTACAGGCCAAGTCGACGTTCCTCGAGACGCAAACAGCCTGAGCCTGAAGGCACGGATGGGGACGATAGCGGGATTGGGATTGGGACTGCAGCAACTCAGAGCAGTGAAGTCAGTGAGCAAGCCAGCGAGATACACCACAGCAAGACCAACATGAACGAGCCTCAAACCATCTCCAGTGTCACCAACGCTGTTAATGTGGCATCAAATGGAACAAAAGATTCACCCAAAGCGGCAGTTCCAGCTCCAGCTGCAGCACCAGCCCAAGCAACATCCTCAGGAGAAGACAACGAGTTTAAACGTGTAACTCGGATGTGCTTCACTGTCTTCCTGTGCTTCGTAGGATGCTTCGCGCCTTTTCTGCTCCTGAACATCGCGGATAAAAACAGCCAGGCTCCACAGGTGGTCCACATGTTCTGTGCAAACCTCACATGGCTTAACAGCTGCATCAACCCGTTGCTGTACGCGGCCATGAACCGTCAGTTTAATCAGGCCTATCGGGACCTGCTGGCCAAAGCAGCGTGGCCAATAATGCGATTATGGAAAAAGTGCTGAAGGACATGTAGCTAAAGCTGCATCATCCAAGATAATCCTCGCTGCAGAACCAAAATCCAGAGGGTGGAGCTGGATCTGATCCAACTCCTCCTATAACCCCTAACCCATGAGACACTCTAGAACATGGAACAACAAACATACTTATCAAGTCTGAAACACAGAGAGTTCTCTCCACCCCCTGGTTTGATTCTGTCAAGGTACAAAGATCTGGTTTAGGTCTGACTCCACCCACTGGATTTTTGGTTCAACTCTACTGAGCTGGATCAGGTCCGACGCCATCCCCTGGACTTTTGCTTCTGCACCGAGGGGTACTTGCATCAACCTGCAGAGACTCTTACTAACCATAACTAATAGTGGACAATGCTAATGACGCACAAAGCAAAACTGCTAACTCGAACTTGACAGACTCTGTGATGCTTACGCCAAGACTGCTAATGACTGAAAATAAACAACACCTTATTTACTAACAGAGAACATAAGAGAAAGATGTGATTAAGTGTAAACTAAAGCCTCTATATCTGTCTTATTAAAGTATTTTTGTATCTGCACTGTGTGTATTTGAAGCCTGTATATTTTTAATAAATTATGAAAAGCCAGTTTCTGCCTCAGATTGCCCACGAGTCATTAATATTCACAGATCAGACCCTCAAAGTTACAGCTTTACTGTACACACTAAATGTCTTGGTTTCTGTCGTCATTTCGTCCTAAGTGTACGCAAACTTATGTCCTGCACACGACAATACACGCACACGACAATACACGCACACGCTCACATGGAAGATTGCGATATAAATTCCTGCTCTTTGACAAGCTGGGCCTTGCTCTGATGACACACACACGCACACACACACACACACACACGGCATGTTTCCTCTATAACAGTGTAGAGTATGAGGACATCCCGAATCTCAAGTACTGCGTGTTATTTCTTACAAAGGTTAAGTGTTTACTGACGGCTGACCTTTATACTGATTTTTCCTCTTAATCTCAAAAAGAAAAACAGCCAGTAACGTACCAGGGTGGAGAATTTCATTCAAAACATTACACGATATTGAACAAAACCTTATAATAATATATATATATATATATATATAAAAAGGACTACACATACATCCAGCTCTGCATCTCTGACTTGGACAAATAAGCAGGAAAAAACACATCAGACATAAAATAATCATCAGCAGCAGTGCGTTACATAAAAATATTTTGTTCATTAGGATGTAAAATTGTTAAAAGAAGCTTTTTTTATTATTTTTGCATTTACAGTTCAGGGTGGAGAAAACATTTACAAAAAGTAGGGCATCAAGTCACGTCACACGATCATCAGATTCCAGCTGTTAACTCAAATGTATCTTCAAAATATTTTTGACCTTTGAGATAATAATTATTATCTTAAAGGAAAGTGGTTTATATTTATCTATATAGTGCTTTCCAGTTCTTTTCATTTTCTATATAAATTTTATAAAGTGCTTTGTTGGTTGACAGAATGTCGTATTTCTATATTTCTCCATCAATCTCACATCAATCATTTCACTTCTACATTCAAAACCATCATTTTTAAGATTATTAATTAGTGCCACTTAATAGAGCTGAACTGACTTCAGAGGGAAACAAGAATAAGAATTAGGGAATTCTGTAATTAAAAAGACTGATCTGGTTTTATACTGTGAGTAAATCTCAATTTTCTGGATTTAAAGACTAGCCATTTTCCCCGAATGTGAAAATCAGACAGAATTAAAACTGCAATGAAACTAGATTTACATTTCCATAAGTAAGTACTGTACAAAGAAAGAAAGAAAGAAAGAAAGAAAGAAAGGGGTAGAGACAAAAAATGAAAAACAAAAGAAAAAGTAGGGAAAAAAACAATATGAAATAGAAAAGGAGAAAGAAAGATGGAAAAGAAAGAAAGAGATAGAGACAAAAAAGGATAAAGAGATAAAAGAAAAAATACGAAAGAAAAAATAACTCAATTTTTTAAAACCAAAAATGAAGCAAAAAGAAAAGAAAGAAAGAAAGAAAGAAAGAAAGAAAAGGGTTGGAAAGAAAACAAATTTTTGAAAGACAAAAGGAAGACAACAGGCAGACAAAAAAATCTGTATATGTTAGAGATAAAAAAAAATGACAAAGAACAAAAATAAGAAAGAAAGGGGGAAATAAAAGTAAGAAAAACAGAAATGAAGAAACAGAAGAATGTGATAAGAGAATGTGATAAGAGAAAAAAAAGACAGGATGTAAATTAGAGAAGAAAAGACAAAAAGACAATGAAAGGTCATCAAATGTATGCTGTTAGAGCTTTTCCACCGGGCAGTGCAGTACGGTTACTATGGTTACGGTATAATTATGGTACGGTTACTACAGTTACTGTATGAGGTTCTGAGGTTACTACACTGTTACTAAGCAACCAAGAGGCCAAGGGTGATGCTCAACACGATGCTACCACCTTCATGCTTCACAGTGGTGATGTGAAGGTTTTAGTGCTTTGTTCTAAGCTTCGGTTTCGATCTCATCAGACCTGAGAACTTTTCACAGATTTGCTGAGGTTCTAACATGACGTTTGGTAAACTCTAAACGGGATTATATACGCTTCCATAAAGACCAGCTCTGTGGAGTGTTTTTTGTTTGTCCTTACACTTGGCCTCTTTACCTGCTGACTGATTTTTGGTGGTTGGTCTCCTCTAGGCAGAGTCGCGGCTGTGTCGTAATCTTTCCATTTTTTTTAATCATGGAATAAATTTCTCTCTCAGGGATTTCAAAATTTGGGACATTTTTTATAACCAAACCCTGACTGATATTTTTCCAGAAATTTGCCCGGACTTGTCTTGGCTCGCTCCTTGGCCTTCAGCTGTGTGTGTGTGTGTGTGTGTGTGTGTGTAGGTACGTTCTTGAACACACTCTGGATTCTTCCAGGAACAGATGTATTCATACATCTGTATATCATCTGACACTTTACGCATTCCACACAGGACAACTAATTAAATAAATTCAGCTAATTATGTCACTCTTGATGGTATCTGGTTACACCAGAACTGATTTTGGGGTTTAACAGCAATGTGGGGTGAATACTTACGCAAGCACAATTTTTTTTTATTTATAAATACTTTTTCAAACTATAGTGATGATTGATTTTTCCTTCAGCTTAAATATTATGGGCTGTTTTGTGTAGATTCATGCCATAAAATCTCAATTAAACCCCAGGTTGTGAAAACTGTGGAAAAGTTCAAGGGGTGGGGATCAAAATTTACGCAAAGTAAGCATATAGTGCACTACGTAGGGTTTACAGTGCCACAGTTATACCCTAGGTAGTGAGCATACAGTATATAGTGCACTATGCAGTGTGCACCGGTGGCGCCTCGTCCCTGGGGCAGTGACGCAGAGCCACGCCGTTATCAGCCATTCAACAAATATTACTCTTCATAAAGTCCTGATTGACAGCTCCATACATTTTAAATTCTGGTGAAAGGATAATCACCTCTTTTGAGTCACGAATGATTTAAAAAGAAATGTTCTTTGACAGATATAAGCCAATGTTCAGTTGATTTGCTCTCTGTCTCTGCCCCACTTAGCTTCCATACAGTTATTATTACACCTAGTGGTCAAAAATGGGAACTGCAACAAGCGCTAATAGACGTCCATATGGGCAGGATTCCTCCTGCCCCACGCTATGAACATTTTCAGTAGGAGGAGGAGCAGACAGGGCAGTTAATGACGGGCTCCAGAATGGGCTGGTTTAAAAAATAATCTGCGTCAGACAAGATCTTGTAGCAAATAAACTGAATTAAATGTAATAAAAAGAGGAAAAAGGGGGTTCTGGAGCAGATAATGTCCATCAGAAAAAGCTGAGAAAAAGAAGAAAAATGCGTATGACTTTTCCAACAGCCAAATTTTTTGGGCTAGTTTCAGGTATTTAGTGTCGTGTTTGAGATGTAGCTGGGGTGGAAATTCTGCTGAAACCTGACAACCTCGGTTAATTAATTAATTAAACCTCGAACAAAGGTTTGTCTAAAACCGCACAAAACGAGGTGCTAGACTGTACACTGGATGATCGCATGTTGTCTACTTTCTACTCCCTACACAGCAGCGTGCAGCACAAGTCAAGTGTGATAGCCTCGGGACTCCATTTTGTTTGAGGCTATCTGGTTATCAGTGTCTTACTGCAACACCAACACGGTTTACGGATATCGAATTTAATACTAGAATAAACAAATACAAAACAAAACATCCAATTTTCCGATAAAATTGTGACGTTGCCTCGTGAATACATCAGAAACGGAGATTTGAAGAGAGAGACAGTCACTACACTGCTGAAGATGACTGTGACTAATCAATGGACTGGACTGTTTTTAGCTCCGCCCACACATCCCTGTCCGTTACACAGGCGCAGGTACTGTTTCTTCAGTCCTCAAGAAATAACGACTAAACGCATTACCACGGTTTATTTATCGATCTGAGCTGCACTGTCCGGTGGGGGAGAAAAAGAACAAAAAAAAAAAAAATAGAATTACATTGTAATAGACGTTCACTGATTTTTTTTTTCCCTCCCAATCGTTTAGCCCCAGCAGCCGATGCGTAGAGTAGCGTCCCAGCACAACAGGATAGCATTAGAAAGTAAAAAGTACTAGAAATTAAACAGGCTTATTTTTTTTAGAGAGAATAACAGGATCAAATGATCAAAGTTGATGGTTCACACCCTCCAAGAGGTTTGGGTCGTTAAGAAACTCCTGCAGCGGCGTCAGATCAGCGTCGGGAGAAAACGCCTCGGCGAGCATGTCCAGGATGGGTGTGGCACCGCGGAAGCCCTTCAGAGGAACATCTACGAATGGATCTGTAATGAAGTCCAGAGTTCCCAGGAGATCTTCTGGAACGTCGTTGAAAGAAGTATCCAGAATGCTGTCGGGCGGAGTGGGACTGTCGCCGTAGCCAGAGAGCATCGGCGAGTTCTCTAGGCCTCGCAGCATGATGTCATTGTTCACGTCAGAAGGTGAAGGAGGGTCTTAAAGAAAGATGGAAATGTTGATGTGGAACAGAGGAGGAGATTTTAGTGCACATGAAGACAAGATTACAAACGTGTGAATTCGGGCCTGACTGATTTTAGAGGCGCTGAAATTTATGCTAGCATCAACCGACGTCATTTTACGATTTAAAAATAAAACCAACGTCATTTTTATAATTCAAAATCAAACTAAGGTGATTTATTAATTTAAAAACTTAAACCGAGGTCCATTTAAATTAAGTTAGATAAAATCATGCTAACATCAGCTGACATTATTTTACAATTTAAAAATAAAACTGATGTCATGTTTTTTACTGAATTTATTGTTTTTTGTTTTTTAGAATCTCACAAACTCAAATCTGAAAATAATATTAGGCAAGCCATTTAAATTATAAAATCACGTCAGTTTGATTTTTAAATCTAGTCAAATGGCTTAGTTGAGTGCAAAAGTAGGACAGAATAAAGTGCAAAGAAACAGAAGTGTGTTTGGTGTCATGCATGTGGTCCTTCAGTATCACTATATTAAATATTAATATAATACTCGTTTTAAAAAATTAAACGAATATCAGTTTAAAAGTTTGCATCTCCCTTTCAACATAATATAAAAATTCTGTAACTCTGTAAAATTTTTCTTGTTGCATTACACTCCCACATTTCCACCCCATTTGTGTCCTGGTCAAGTATCACTGTGGGATGCAAACTTTTGCATTTAACTCAACACACAAAATCTGAGTGATTAGCGCCCCCTAGTGTCTGAAACTGAGTTTGGCATGACAGCTTTCTTAGAGAATATTCTTAATGTTTCATTGGTGTAATTTTGATCAATTCTCATAAGAAAAATTTTATCACCCAATTTTATTGGCCAGATGATACATCAGTCAGGCCCTGGTGTGAATTACGTTTATGAAATTATTAACATGAGACACACACATAAGAAATGTAAGAATGTGCACATGCAGACAGCGGAAGTGTAATAGTAATGCACGTGGAAGGTTAGTAAAAGAAATACATCACTTCATTAATAAACTTCCCAGACTGACACCATTAATGTCAAATGAATGAGACATGACCAGATCCTGCTAAACATTCAAACAGCACTTGAAGCACAGCGTGCTGTTATCAGCCAATCGCTAGAGTAAAGAGACGGATGATCTGATTGGCTGTCTGGGTGACAGGGAGGCAGGACTCACCGTTGTGCTGAGCACACGGCTCAGGCGCTGGGCCTTCAGGCGCGCTCGTACACCCATTCCTGTTGCAACCAAGCACACAGTAACACAGTTACTATGGCAACCACCCTTGCCGACCAATGGCAACGTTACAGCCATCTCAGTGACCAATAAGAATCGTCGCGGCTTGATTCTCTTTTACGATTACGCCGCTCTTTGGTGGGTCACAAACATTTTTTAATATCATAACATTCTTTTGGCAGTCAATAAACAAGATCATTGTAACCACGGCAACCAATAATCGAGAATCAGGGCACAACACAATGATGACACGCGATGAGAAAGTGACTATAAGTGGACAAAAATTTAATTTCAGCACTGAGATCCGAAAGATTTTCGATGCTCCACTTTATAAACAGATTGAAAGACGTGTGTTTATGGAAGGAGTCTCCAGTGTCAGCGCTTTGTTAAAAGTCAGAGGTAAAGCTGTAACTTTAAGTTTTCTGACATCTTCAGGACAGAGGAGTTTACACTTCTTTATGGTTTCTTGGTTTGGTGCTTTTTTTTTTTGTCTTATTAACTTCAAGAGAGAGAGAGAAAAGAGAGGCTGGTGAGGGAACGACTGTTTATAGCTATAACGTAAGTGACAAGTTAGTAGGAACTAACTTGTTTAAATGTAACAATAAATGGATAAAACGTGTGTCATTCTTTAATAAAATAAAACATTGTATGTGTTGGCAAATCGCTGTGGTACAAGAGGAACAAAACACTCGGGTACATGCTGTTATAGGAAAATAATCAACTCCAGAGAGCTAACAGTAACTCCACTGATTATTTTACTGTAGCAGCACAACACGCAGTGTTTTATTCCTTACGTAAATAGTGCATGAGCATGTTTCTACAATACTACAGAGCACATACTTACTCTTTTGAAACGAAGACCAGCTTGGTTTTAATGTATTTAATGTAGGGACTTTGATCTGAAACACACACACACACACACACAAAGATAAAAATGAAAGAGTAAAAGAGTCAACTCTGTCAACATCTCACTTTCACACGTATCTTCTGTTGTGAATTTTCTTTTTTTTTTTAACATTAAGAGAAAGACGCATGCTGCTCTTTTTAATTCTCTGATGTTTTCTTCTGGCTGGTTAGAAGTGGGCGGAGCTATACTGGAATTAGGTGATGTCAGCGAACCCCAGGCACCAATCAGAAATAAGGATTTTCACCTGTAAAATTACCATGCACTGATTTACATTTAGCCAAACCCTCAAAACTCCACAAAAGGAAATTCAATTTGATTTTATTTATATATATATATATCGCTTTTAAAAATGGACACGGTCACAGAGCAGCTTTATAGAAATGTTAACTATTGGTCCAAAAATTGATTTTAATTTTGTCTGTTACTTTTCCTTGCCAGTAACACACACACACACACACACACACACACTGAGCCGCTCACCTCCAGTCTTCTCGTTGTAGTACTTGCCGAACGCCTGGTCTTTAGGGGTGTTGGGGTAGAGGAACTGCAGCGGGTACACGGGCGCGTTCTCCGCCTCCATGATCTGAAAGTTGCGCAGGATCTCGGGGAAAGGAATCTGCTTGAGGTCCACGCTGGTGAAGGGCTGCACCGTCCTCACGTTGGGGTTACCTGCAACCACACGGCGTACACCTGCGTTAGGACTGTGTGCGGAGACGTAGCTGGAGGAATTGCAGGTTTGAACCCCTCAGAAATATTTTACGAAAGTTTCGAATGCTTAACATGTTAAAAGATCAACATAGTTACATATTTAACCGCCCCAAATGCCAAACGAACTCATCTCTTAGCTTGTTAAAGCATGTTTTATAGGCTACCAGGTGCTGTGAAACAGGATTAACCAATCAGGATCAGACATTCGTCCCGTTTCTGCTTGAACGCTACTAGCTAGCTAGCTACTCTCTGAGCTCAGGGATGTCGATGGAGGAGAAAAAGAAAAGTAGATCTGGTTTTATAAGAATAAAAATGTCATTTTACTGCCAAACGCTAGCATCATAATTTAATCGTTTTCAGAGGAAAATGATTTCTGGCTTTGCTACTGGCTCTGACAGGAAAAGTGGGCGGTCCTCTGTCCATCAAACAAGGGGGCGGAGCAACAAACAGTGCGGAACAATACAGAATCACACTGTGTAATGGACAATGACTGGGTATTACATACATTTTAATCAGAAATGTTAGGTGAAAAAATGGTTAATGGAGAAATTTAACCTTTAACTGAACAAAAATGGAGAAGAAAATAATTATTGGCACCCCTGGAAATTCTTCTGGAGCATGTTGCCATACTGAGCTTATCTTTTAGATAGTGTGTGTGTGTGTGTTAATACCTTTATTAGAGTACTCCACCCAGCTGAACGTGATTCCTCCATCTCTGATGCTTTCACTGAAGCGCAGGAGGAACGTTCCACCCTGTTTCTTCTTCAACAGAACCTTCTCCGTCCCCTTACTCACAAAACCCATGATGGACCTACACACACGCACACACACACACACACAACAATAACCTTCTATTAGTTGTTTTTTTCAGTTTCTGTTTTTATTCATTGACAGCCCTGAAGCTTCTCGCTGATTGCGATGCTGTTAATCGAGGCGTTCCTCAGGGTTCAGTACTCGGTCCACTCGCTTCCACCTCAATACTTAATACAGATAAAGGAGACGTTCCTCGTTCCTAACATCATCTTCGGCTCGTCACTCAACTTTTTAATTCCATATCAATTCTCTGACCAGGACGCAATGCTCCACGGCTCAAACACTCAAACATTTTACAACACTTTACAACCTCTAAAGGAATGAATTAAAAAACAACTCACACTGCTGGTTCAAACGTAGCTAACTGCACCTGAAAATCAGCACAAACATGCTGTTAAAGGAAATTAATCAACGATGGAGTGATGTGCTGAAGCAGAGTTACTCTTACCACCCCAAAGCTGATTATTTTCCTATAACAGCACATCCCCAAGTGTTTTATTCCTCTTATACTACAGCTATTTATCAACAATAACAACGTTTTATTGTCAGAAAATCTAAAGTTACAGCTTTACCTCTGAATGTTACAAAGCGCCGACACTGACACTGGAGACTCCTTCCATAAATGTTCAATAAACGTCTCCTCACATATCAACGATTGCATGCTGTTTTTTTTTTTTTGGAGCGTGCGCCGTACGAGTCCCTGTGAATGAGCTGTTGCTATAGAAACGATAACGTATTAGAGCGAGCGCATTAATATAAACCTGCGCTACTGTCAGAGCTGCTGTTATAAAAAAAACTAATCAACACCTTCTGACCAATCACAATCCAGAATTCAACAGCAGTGTGGTGTCACTAAGTCGAAGAACACACACACACACACACACACACACACATACCCATCCTCCCACATATTGGCGAGGTAGACCTTCACCAGGTTCAGAATTCCATCCAGCCAAACCCACAGCGTGAAGTTCTGCCCAAGAATGTTCTCCTACAAGAGCAACACACACACACACACACACACACTTGCTTTCGTAACTCTTCACACAAAAACTTGCATAAACACTTTAATACCAGATAGCAGATTATTTATTAAAGTTTAACTCTTACCTTGCTGAATCTGGTCCAGGATATTTTACAGTTTTCATAATCGTCTTGTTTTCCTGAACAAATAAAGTGCTTCATATTATAAAGTGTGAAATAAATTCAAGCTAAGAAACATTAAGAAACATGAAAACCACTTTAACAAAACAGCAAGCAAGTTTACTGATCTTTAAATATTGAAAAAAAAATATGCAGTGTATTAAATTATGTTTGTGAATTATGTTTTAATTTCATTAACTAAAAATACAGACAATAAAATTTTTCATCAATACGTCATGAGTAAAGCCAGATTAAATGTCAAAAACAAAAAACACAAAAAAACTGTACAAATTAATACACTAACACCTTGTTTATTTTTTCATTCATAATTTCTATTTCGAGTAAAAGAGTATTGGTGTCTAATTTGCAGTACTTCATAAATAATTTGTTGATCTTGTTAATAAATTTGTAGTATTTGATAAATCGCACATTTACTATATGCATATAAAATAAGAACTATATCGGGGCTAAAGCAGAACCCTGTGGGACGCCACACTGCATGTTTTCACTGAACAAACTCCATTAAAGCTAACAAACTATTAACGTTCTGTCACTGCACAAAAGCTTAAAAGCGCTAGTTTCTCAACAGAATCTAGAGTTAGCATATGCGTTACTTCAGCTACATATTCAAAGGATTGTATTCGGAGTCTACGACTCTGTTATGACAGTATTTCCGTGGGGAAAGTTCCTGGTATTCAGAGTCAGGATACGCAGCTGCTTAACTTTTATTTTCTGAGCTCCACTTTCAGATGATTTAAATCACCTGTGTGTTTTTCACACCTCCAAGGTTGCCAGATTTTTCTTGAGTAGAAGCATCAGACACTGTGTTTTTAATAGAGTCTAGACCACCGCCTTTAAACCCGAAAGAAATCAGGGACAGAAAATGAGGACTGAAGAAGGAAATTACGTTTATCTAAATCTAACAGGAGTCTAGTATATTCTTGAAATATAGCTGCAGGAATAGTCCTAGTTGTACTTATGACATTAATCCCTGGTTTAGTTTAACAAAATGGCTTCCACACTCATTATTCAGCAGTGCATAGAATAGCACTTGATCCATCACTCAACAGTCACTCATATGCACCATATAATGAAGCCACTTTAGCAAGAGAGAATAAACCGAGGTCAGGAAATCATAATGTGTGCACGGGATATAATCTAATTCGATGTAAAAAAAAAAAAAAAAAAAAAAAAAAAAAAAAACATGACCACGGTTTGAAGGATAATCTGACCTAGCGCTCATCTGCTACGCTTCCAGAGAAACTTTGAATTAATTCATAATTTAATCCATAAAAAATTCACTCATTGAGATAAGCCATGTCTCTGATAAAGAGGAGTCTTCTCAGATGTCCTCCTTGCACTTTAGTTTTTTATTTAATATTGTCCTCAAATGACATTCCACAGTGTGTTTGAGTGTATTTACAGCCAAAATGTAAATATCCTGCTCCTCACTCGATCCGATATCACGCAAGAAACATGCGTTTAAATTCAAGATCAGAATTACGTGTAACTGAGCCACGCCTCTGTTTAAGACAAACTCCGCCCCCGCTTGCGTAACTCTCACGTAACTTCCGAATAGCGCTGAAGTCGGTAGTTACGTCTGAGCTCTGAATACTGATGTGTGTAATTTCAGTATTGAATCCTCACTGTGCTCTTAACTTAACTCGGCACAAAATACGCAAATTTTAAACAATAATGCTGCATGTTACGTGATTTTACCGAAGAGCTTCTGCGCAAGAGTCTCAAGCTGGTCTGCGTCCAGGCCTCGTTTAGCACATGACTGGAACTGCCAGCTCAGCATCTGCCCCAGCTGAGACCAGGTCGCTACAGGAGAACTCGCAAAGAACACCAGGTTCTGACAAAGCACACACACACGTACACGTTAGTGATATTAGTGATGCTTAACATATATGTTTTATTCTGTATGTTAGAAGGATGTGCATATGTGTGTGTGTGTGTGTTTGAGCCTCTGACCTTGGGGTCAGTAGACAGCATGTTGAACCACAGTACAGAGGCCCAGGCGCTCTGCTGCTGGCTGGAGTTAGAGATCACTACGACAGGTAGCGAGCACGTCTGACAACAAGACAGAGAGATTTTTAGAAAACTATAAAAACCTTCTAAAGCTTTGTGAAGAATAATCGGAGCAGTCTCACCTCCAGAGAGACAGACAGGTCGTGCAGGTTGAACTGCGTCTCAAAGTGTATGGTGTGGAGCTCCTCGGTCACGCTCAGAGACAGCTGGATACACACGCACACACGACTACAGCTATTAAAACCAGTCACTTACGAATACGTAGCAATGATAGTGATCACTGTGTAGCTAAAAATTTCTAAAGTTGAAAGCTTTCATTTTTAATTTCACACAGTCGCTGCCAAAAATATGACAAAACAAAAATATATTATAAGGACAATGTTAACACGCTTTAAAAAAAAAAGCATTTGTGTCGGTTTGTGCTGTAATATGTTTAACAGAAACATGTTCATTCCTTTTCTGGTTGTGTCGTCACGGTGACTGTGCGTTTCACATGTTTCTGTGTTGAACTGATGGTGTGTGTGTGTGCATGAAAACCTTAAACACGGTTAATGAAACATAATGAAACGTTTTTGAAAACCTACACAACATATCGAGACGTATGTAAATTATTTTGTTGCGGTTTGTTCCAAAATGTGTGCTTTGGCTTAAATACAATTAACCAAATCCATTTTAGACCAAATCAATCAATTAATTATGTAATTTCAGACAAATTAAGACTTTTAACAACACTACTCACGTCATTGTTGCCTTTCCCTCCTGCTCCAACCTTCTGCTCTTTTAAAGTCTGAGAGAAAAACACATCATTTCATTTATCTTTCTCAGGATTAGATAAACAACATGTAAAGCCTGAGAATTTATAAAAATAAAATTAAAAATAACCCACCAAATGTCTGAAATCTGCCACCATTCCACCGTTCATGCTCTCGGACATGTTTAAGGCTTTACTGGACGTCCCCAGAACGTTAAACTTGCGATACCTTCAGCAAACACGCACAAACAAACGAATATATTAATTGTTTTAACTACTAAAAGTTTAAATAAAAAGCATTTATTAAACACACATCATGCTTTTGTATCCCTTTTTTTTTTTTTTTTTTTTTAAACACATACCCTTTCACATTCGGGGCATCCCTTAAACACACAGAGAAAGAAACACACGGTCACAACAGTATCGAACGTTACACGTGTCAACTTTGACGTCTATTTTACATAGAAAGTATATTTTAAAAAAAAAAAGAAAGAAAGAGAGGAAAGGTTCTTACTTGTTAATGGACACGCTCACTTTCATGGCATGGTTGAGTTCAGGAACCTTAAAGAGAAACCTGTAGACACATGATCAGTGATATGGATGAGCTCGAGTAATGCGTAAAACCTGTGCCTCATCCCAAGCGAGCTTCATGCTGTACGACATTTCACTTCAAGATGTACGACACACATCTTTCCAAACTGCTGCTCATGCACACTCGGAACCAGAGATGTGCACTCGAGTTAGTGACTCGGACTTGAGTCGCATTTTCATAGACTTCAGACTCAACAAAAAGGACTCGTGAATGTTTTCAGTGTATTTTTTGTGCTGTAAAGATGATACAGTCACTCTTACTATCGTCATGGTAACCATCTCAGCTGTCTCTCAAGCTGCTAGAAAAGAGAGAACTAACGCCCCAAAGTCGCATCAGTTCCAGTTTATTTCTTGTTTTTGAATGCGGGGGAAAAAATTAGCACGTGAGGACGGAACAGAAGCTAATTCGACCTTCAGGCGTCTAAAATGGTGAAGAGAGTGACAATGCTCTACCTGGCTTTGACTGAGAACTGGACGCTTGTGCGCAGGACCAGGGGACCTCGACCCTGCGGCATGGAGGGCTGCGTCTCCACCACGAAAGCGCTAAAGCAAACACAAAACACACACACACACACACCTGTGTTTGAAGTGCTGGAGGTGTATGGAGTGTGAAATTGTAAGTGTGTTTTATTGCTTTCATATAATTTTTATGACAATGGATATCCACCTGTAAAGAGTGTGTGTGTGTGTGTGTGTGTGTGTACATACCTCTTCAGCAGACTGGTTAGCAATGTGTCCACTCGTTCCTGTAGCCCGGGCTTTTGAGTCTTGATGGGATCTTCATCGTAAGTCAACTTGCCATGAAGCTCCTCCAGTTTCTGCAGGAACTTACGCAGTTGGAACATTCCGTCTCCCACCGCAGTGAACCTGTGCGGGTCAGACAGAGGTTTTAGATCAGACAGGGATTAGACGCCATACACAGCTGCGGAAGAGAGTGACCTGATCGCTCTGTATTGGTGCTGAAGCGGCTCGTTGTTACGCGTCGCTGCTGTACTCGTTTAGGTGAACGCTGAGAGTCGAGTCGCTTATATCATACAGACGGTTTTCTTCTTTTCTGTAAGGAGACGTTTCTTTAACATTTATGGAAGGAGTCTCCAGTGTCAGTGCTTTGTAAAAGTCTGAGGTAAAGCTGTTATCTGAGGTAATGTCAGAAAACGATTCGAATGATTTGAGTCACTAAAGAAGAGCTGAAATTTCCATCACTAGTAGAGATAACATGCGGCCACACTAACGAGAGGAATGTGATTAAAAATAAAAAAAAAAACAATTACTTTAATTAAAAACAATGAACCAGGATCATTTCCAGAAGAAATAAATAAGAAGCATGTCAGTATAAATGACATCACTTCCTGTATCAAAGTTGTGTCCGATTGGTCGTTTTTTTAAAAGATGACGCAGATCAGTGACTTTGTGGGTTTTAAATGATTGAGATACATTTATTATTAAACATACAGCTGCAGCATGTTATATACTATAAGCTTCGATTGTTTTCTTAACATTAAAATAAATTTAAAATTGAATCTTCTTTAACACGATGGTTTATTTTGTTCTAATGGAGCTATCGATCAGATTATTAACAGATTATTAGTTAGTGTCGTAGAGTCGTACCATTTCTCCAGAGGTTCGAGGTTGGTGTCTTCCGAAGCCCCGATGCATGAGACCTGCTGCCTGCGCTTCCACTCCTTCACTTCCTCCAAGAGCACGGACAGGAGATGATCGGCACTGCTCAGCAGAGACGCCGTCTCCAAGAGAAACGACTGAGGAACATAGGGATGTTCTCAAAGTTCTATCAAAGAACCAGCAGGAACACCAGACACACGTGCACATGTTATACTCGTACCTTTCTAGCCGTGTTGAGTCTGTTGAGCATCACTTTGAGCTCTTTTATCTGCCTGTTATTCTCCGTTTCGTCTGTCGTTCCTGAAATCGCATGATTACTGTTACGTTTGAATTCACACCTCACTTTTCAACACACGCTTATGTTTCTTCAGATGCAACATCATCCAAAACAAACCTCTTGTTTGTTTATTTTTAAAGTATGAGGATCTGAGCTGTCAATCAAACGAGGAGAATGCATGATGAGTCAAAGATGAAGATGTCTCTGTAGTATTAAATACATATCCAGATATATCCATATAACCAAAATGTCATTGTGAAATAGGCAACAGGAAGTGATGTAAGGACACTGAGGGTCTGATGAAGAGGGAAGCTGATCTCACCATCCATCTTGTGTGTCTGATATTTGAAGTCAAACTCGTCCTGCTGCTCCTCCAAAGACCTCAGTGAGTGCTCCATCGTCTGTCAATCAATCCATCCATCAATACATCAATTATTTATTCATCCATCCATCCATTCATCCCTCCATCCATCCATCCAAATGTACACAGTAGTAATTCACTGACACACACCTGGACTTTGCTCTTAAAATCTCGGATGTTCTTCTCTAAGTTTCTCTGATTTTCGGACTCCATGGAGCTCTGCTGAACCTGCAACATCTGCACCTGAGAGAAGAACAAGCAAGTTGGGGTTGGGTGGAGGGAGGTGGGGTGTTGGAGTGTGGTTAGAGATGCTTGCTTTTCATTTGCACGATGCATAAACCTGCCCATCTTTACTGCATCACGCGACCCCGCCCACCTTTACTTTTATATAATCAGCGATTACTCGCACGCCACTGCTAGTTCAGTGACCATGTCAATGTGTTAACACAAGGTGAGGGAAACGGCGAGGTCGAGGATGATGAGTGATGGCACTGATGATGAAGGGGATGATAATGACGGCAGTGAGAGTGATGGCAGTGATGACCGTAATAACAGTGATGGTGATGACGACGACGACGATTACAGTGATGGTGATAATCACAGTGATGATGACGATAATGACGGTGATGACGCTGATGAAAAGGACAGTAATGAAGGTGAAAGTGATGGCAGTGATGATCGTGATGATGATCGTGATGATGATGACGATGATGACAGTGATGACGATAATGACAGTGGTGACGATGACAGTGATGACAATAACGACAGTGATGACGATAATTACAGTGATGACGATAATGACAGTGATGACGATGACGATAATGACAGTGATCACGATGACAGTGATGGTGATAATGACAGTGTTGACGATAATGACAGTGTTGACGATAATGACAGTGATGACGATAATGACAGTGTTGACGATAATGACAGTGATGATGACGCTGACAATCATGGATAATTACTATTATATTATATTTCAGTAATATAAATAAACAGTTTCACACTTCTTGTGCCAGCTCTGCAGCCTTCAGAATCTCTTGCTCTTTATGCAGGAACCAGTTGATGGTTTCAGTCAGCCTGCACGGATCTTCCTGGTACCTCTGCTACAAACAGAAGAAATTTAATCAAATGAAAAATTCTTCCACGGTCCATTAAACTGAAAGTGAGAAGAGAAACAAGTTTTACCTGAAATTGTTGCTTGAAGTGACGGAAATTACGGTGCATGAGGAAATTATTCTCCTGCACAAACCTGCTGTACTGATTATCCAGGTTCTCCAACAGGATCTGGAACAGGACCACGGCCCGGGACGAGTCCCGTGAAGCCCCTTCCCTAGTGACACACACACACACACACACACACACCGTACACAGCTAATGAAGTTATCATTTGTGCACCAACGCTACAGTCTAAACAGGAAGGTTTTTTATTTTATGTTTCGGACACACTCTAAATCTGACTATCCTTCATTCATTCATTCGTTCATTCACTCATCCATTCATTCATTCATTCGTTTGTTTGTTCATTTATTGGTTCAGCCGTCCGTTCATTCATTCATTCATCCAAAAATTCATCCATCTGTTTGTTCGTTCCTTTATTGGTTAATCCATCTTTTCAATCATTCATCCATTCATTCATACATTTGTTTGTTCATTTATTGGTTCATCTGTCCATTCATTCATTCGCTTCTGTGTGCGTGTGTGTGTGTGTGTGTGTTACTCACCAGTCCTGCTCCTCTATCCAGTGAGCGAGGTATTCTCTCACAGCCATGGGTAGAGCGTCAGTGTGGTACAGCTCATCTACCCTTTGCAAACACACCAAGTCCAACTGCTTCAGACGCTCCCACTGCGCCATTCTATACACACACACACACACACACACACACAATATATATATATATATATATATATATATATATATATATATATATATATATATATATATATACACACACACACACACACACATTTATCTGCATTTTAGGAAACGTACAGAATCCATTGTTGGATTATATTAATGCGCTCATTACATTAATACGTTATCGTTTCTATAGTAACAGAGACCTGTACTGCGCTGTAACATTGATGGAAGGAGTCTCCAGTGTCAGAGCTTTGTAAAAGTCAGAGATAAAGCTGTAACTTTAAGTTTTCTGACATCTTCAGGACAGAGGAGGAGTTTACACTTTGACCTCAAGTTTACTTCAAACTCAGGAGGGAAAAGAAAAGGAGAGGGGAGGCTGGTGAGGAAACGACGTCACCGGAAGTTGTGTATAAAGTTGTCTTGTGCAAGGCATCATTGGATTCAAGAACATTGTGAATGATGAAAAAAAATAATACTAATAAATTAAATGCAAATTGTATCATTCATGGTGTTAAAAATGTTACTTTATTTGTAGCAAAGGAAATAAGTAAAAAATGTACACTTTACCTTTAAAAGCTAGTTTTTATTATCCTCTGCTACGCTACACTGAGTTTGATGAGCGTTAAAAAATAAAATAAGCAATTTAATTTATGATAACATCCGCAATCCACGAGAGGTTCGCTTCATCGAAACTTACCTGTGTTCTCCGCTCCTCACCCGCTGATCAACACCTGAACCCAGGACAAAGACTACAGATAAACACAAATAAACAACCCGCTGCTGTGCGCCTCAATGCCGCTGTTCCCTTCAACCCCCTCCGCCAACGCTGCAGCTGATTGGTCCAACCGCGCCGAGTGCGTCCTCTGTGCTGCTCCACCATTGGCTGCTCGACTCTCAGCTCCCGCCCTAACATGACGCGCAACACGTGAGCAAGAGAGAAGACTGCGATTGGACGACAGAGCCGTCAATCAAACCCGCGGAGGGGGAAAGCGAGAGGAACAGCGAGAACGAAACCTAAGCAGAGAGAATCGGTTCTTCCAAGAAATGACGAAGTGAAAGTTAAAGTGCGTCACAGCAGCGCGCGCCATTTAAATTATCATTATTATTATCATTATTATTATTAGTAGTAGTAGTAGTAGTAGTATTGATAATAAAAATAATAGTAATTAATTAACCAATCAATCAACCAATTACTTAATTAATTAATTAATACTTCTAATAAATACTTCTAATAATTAATTCATACTTCTATTACCTGATAGCAGTAGTAGTATTACTATTAGTAGCCTTTGTTAGCAAACAACACAAACCGTTCTTAATTAGCAAAAAAAAAATTTTTTCAGTTTTGTCTGGTTTTTGAGGCAGTTTGTGAGGCTGGGGAAGTATGTCTCGGACTCCCGGATCATCAGCACTGGATCCCCCCAAGGCTGTGTCCTCTCTCCTCTGTTATTCTCCCTGTATACCAACAGCTGCACTTCTAGTCACCAGTCTGTCAAACTCCTGAAGTTCGCAGATGACACCACCCTCATCGGCCTCATCTCTGATGGAGACGAGTCGGCCTACAGAAGTGAGATGGACCGTCTGGTGTCATGGTGCAGCATGAACAACCTGGAGCTCAACGCTCTCAAGACAGCGGAGATGATAGTGGATTTCAGGAAGGACCCAGCCCCCCACCCACCCGTCATCCTCCGTGACACTCCGGTGACCTCTGTCGAGTCCTTCCGCTTCCTGGGTACCACCATCACCCAGAAGCTTAAGTGGGAGCAGAACATCAGCTCCCTCACCAAGAAGGCTCAGCAGAGGCTGTACTTCTTGCGGCAGCTGAAGAAGTTCCACCTCCCCGTGAAGATGATGGTCAACTTCTACACTGCCATCATCGAATCTATTCTCACTTCCTCCATCACAGTCTGGTTTGCTGCTGCCACGGCCAGGGACAAGGCCAAGCTGCA
>CM040455.1:804558-816927 GCA_022758105.1 Pangasianodon gigas | reverse complement strand
AGACATGCACTCTTCCAGCCTCTCCCCTCTGGCAAGAGGCTCCGGTCCATCAGGACCAGGACCTCACGCCACAAGAACAGCTTCTTCCCCGCTGCAGTCAGCCTGCTGAACAGTGCCCCAATTCCCCTCAGGTGACCCCCCCCAACCTACTGACAGTCACTCTCCCCTCTGAAGCGGCAATATTTTTTCTATCTCCCATGTACACTCACTTTTTCTGTACATAACTATTATATTTTTAATTTAATATATTCTATCTTGTCTGCTGTTTACATATTTCATATTTATATATAGCATGTTCATCTTGCACCATGGTCTCTTGCACTTCAGTATTGTTTTACCTTTGTTATTGTGTTGCATTTTTGTATTTTTGTATTCTTCATTTCTGTATCCCCCTTGACTTTATATCTTTGATTTTGTGTTTGCACCTGACATCAAGACAAATTCCTAGTACTGTAGAGTGTCCTTTACTGTACCTGGCAATAAATTGTTTCTGATTTCTGATTCTGATTCTGATTTGGAAACGTCACAGCACTGTAACTATTATTAATACTCTTGATCATAAAAAAAGAAATCCTGTGCTGCTCTTTTCTAAGATGTAAGCCAACAAAACTGCATCTTCTCAAATTGCTGCATCACAAGGCGGCGTAACACGCTCCGAGGAAAGAGCTGTCTGCCCTCTTCCACATACCTGAGCTCACGGACGACCACGATTGGCTAGTATTGACGTGATTGACACCGGAGTGAGAGTGTGCTCCTCCCACTCAGACAGCACAGCCAATTATGGCTGTAGCATCCTGAACTCCTGATCTCTGGACGATAAGATGATCACCGTTCTTTTGTATCATCTAAGACCTTGGGTTTGTTTGGGAATTATTTACCAATGCAGGTCCAAAATCCTGATGGACTGAAATGGACTAGTGTCTGTAAGGTGAACTTTTTTTTACTCTTTTTACAAGTTCATACTTACTGCAGTTCATGTTGTTGCTATTTAGTGTATAGGTTTTTTTGCCTCTGATTGCTTTAATCGCTCTGATCGCTCTGATCGCTCGTCCCCGTCGCAGGAGGCGATAACCGCACACTGCATGCGCTTCACACAGTGAATAGTGTGAAAGATATTACTCACAGAAAATGCTAATTTTTGTAATTGTGCTTGCTAACGGGGCTCTGGGGCTCCTGAACTGAACTGCAACCTGGAGCAATGCGAACTCTTCAAGTCAGGATTCTTCTGCTGTCGCTTGAGAGAAACCTCCTAAGAATAGCTGTGTAAAAGATGGAAGTGCACATGTGAGTTCATGAAAGCTTCCAATTAGCTGTTGAGTTGATGTAACAAAGACTCCTTGAATGATGGTGCAGTTGGAGTATGAGTATGAAAAAGACAGGCATTTGGATAGGTGTTAGGTGTTTGGTTTGTTTTGATAGCAGACCTGTCTGATCCATCCTGATGCCCTACTTCTGGTTGGAGTTCTCATTGGTTGGAGATTGCTCGCTGCTGCTGGGGCCCCATATGGACGGCATGAAGATCAGTGGGATTGCTGGGGATGGTGCTGCTTGAGAACCGTGGAGATGGCTTCGGGATTTCATATGGTGGCTTTGGGGCTGCGATTGCAGCAAGCAGTTTTGCACTCAGGTCTCCTTCAGTGGACAGTGGAGAGGTTCAACAAAACAGACTTCTTGCGAAAACTGTGATGAATTTCCTGGTTGCACAACTGCACTATTTGTCCATCTAGTACACAGTTACAGAAGGGAATGATTTATAATCACACTATCGGGTGACACCCAGATGAGGATGAGTTCCCTTTTGAGTCTGGTTCCTCTCAAGGTTTCTTCCTCATACCGTCTCAGGGAGTTTTTCCTCACCACCGTCACCTCTGGCTCGCTCATTAGGGATAAATTCACATATTTACAGTTTATTTTGATTTAATTTAATTTGAATGTACTTATTTCTGCAAAGTTGCTTGTGACAATGTCCATTGTTAAAAGCGCTATACAAATAAAATTGAATTGAATTGAATTGATAGCTACACGAATTCTTCTTGAACCAATTAATTAAAGTATGGAAGCTATTCTGAACATCCAGAACTTCATTTTAGATCAAAACAAAAACGGTGGGTTTTTTGGGGGGGTTTCACATTTTTGTGCATTCACGGGTCATAATTATTTTCAAAATGATGAAATAAAATATTTTTAAACATTTTTAAACCATGATCTACAATGCTATATGTTTTTTTTTTAAATTCTGCTAAGATGAATGCTAAAGGTTGAGTTCCACAGAGCTCAATTCTCAGGCTTCTGTTATTCTCTCTGTATATATTAAGCGCTGATTGGCATTTATAAACTGCTGATGCTGTTATCTTTTGTTCTGCCTGAGGCACACCTCTAGTCTCGATAAGATGAAACTTTCAGAAAAGCTTTCTAAAAAAAAAAAAAGAAAGAAAGAAAACAATAACGAGTAAGGTGTCATACATTACACCACATTCCAGTGTTTATTTTACAGCTCATTTGAAAGCGTGTTCTTTTCCACTTATTCCTTCCTCGTTGTATTCAAGTTCGAAGTTGTTCAACCAGTAACACTTTCACTCTCCTTTCTCACACTTTTCAGTGATACAGGACGTGATAATCGACATGTTTCACAAGGTCTTATACAAGAAGCGAAATCATCATGTGACGTCGACTTGCCATGCCTCAGGAACAGGAAGAACTGTTCAAGCAGCGACAAGCAGAAATGAATAAACCTGAAAGCTGATCAACTTACAAACACGCTGGAGTCAGAGATTAAAAAAAGACAGAGAGGTTTTGCAATTTCACAGCATACAGCAACTGTCACTCATGTCATTATTATCATCATTATTATTATTATTATTATTATTATTATTATTTAAACTGCTATTTAAACTACTCATATTGATTTGTTGATGGTGAAAATTGGACACAACGTAACCCACATTTACAAAACGTTTTTTTTTCTGTGAGATGCTCTGAAGAGTGAACCGACAATCACCAGCTTTAAACTGCTTCAAAAGTCTTGAATCCACCTCTCTCTGTCCTTTTTCATCTTAAAAATAACATAAATTAATGAATAACCATGGAACACACTCACCTAAAATAACCTGAACTCTAAATATTAAATATTCACATAATTTATTAGTTCATTTAAGCCTTTGGAAATGAAAGACTGAACATCTGTAACTGATATTTTAGTTTTGTTTTTTTTTTAAAAATAGAGTGACTCCAATTTTGTCCACAAAAGTTTGATTCTCTTGAATGATTTGATTCAGATTCATTTAAGCGCACATCCATTTTGTCCAAATTTATACACCTACAACTACCGTTTTTGAAACAATACTAATTTATTCAGACCACAAACATTTTAAACAATGTAGAGATAATCACTAATCACCACTATAGTGAGTTATTTACAGTTTCAGTCGTAAGTTTACAGGATGATCAGTGTATATTGTCATTATTTTGTTTAAAGATCTTATTTTTTTCATTTAGTCCTCCCTTCAGAAGCCTCATAAGATATTTACATGTTTCCCAGAAGAACACAACAATTTACACCGATCATCTTGTTCAAAAGTTTACACACCCCCAGCTCTTAATGTATCGTGTTTCCTTCTTGAGCATCAGTGAATGTTTGCAGCTTTTGTAATAGTCGTGTTCGAGTCGCTCAGCTGTCCTCAGTGTGAAAAGATGGATCTCAGCATCATGTAGCTGCTGATGGAAAGGAGTCAAATATGCAGAAGATGCTGGAAAAGCAGAGAAGGTGCAGGACCTGGAGGATTTTTCTGAAGAACAGTGTGCAGTTTAACTGCTCAGGACAAAGGAACAGCTATCACAAAACATAAAAACAGTCTCTGATCATCAGGTAACACACACAGTATTAAGAATCGAGCGTATGGAAACTTCTGAACTGGTTCATTCGTGTAAATTCAGTTATTATTGTGTCTTGTGGACTAGATGGAAACATCTGCTATGTGAAATAGCTTATTCAGGACAGAACTAAATAAAAAACAACATGCAATTTTTATGTCTTATTTTTAAAATTATTAACGTTTTGCAGATTCTGCAAGGCGTATGTAAACTTATGATCACAATTATATAATTCGCTTGTATTGTTACGAATAAAAAAAACATCATTACTCCTGTTTACAGCAAAAAATTATATCTCACTGGCCACTTTTATACCACATCATTTTTAAATTCTGGATTCTGATTGGTCAGAAGGTGTTGATTAATTTTCTATAACAGCAGCTCTGACAGTAGCGCAGGTTTATATGAATGTGCTGTGTTACAGTCAGAGGTAAAGCTGTAACTTTAAGTTTTCCGACATCTTCAGGACAGAGGAGTTTACACTTTTTTTGTGATTTCTCGGTAACATGACAAGCTGCGTTCTTTTTGTCCTATTAACTTCAGGAGAGAGGAAAAAGAGAGGCTGGTGAAGGAAAAACTGTTATAACGTAAGTGAGAACATGATAAGGAATACATGATTAGGAAATTGCTGTGGTATAAGGGGAATAAAGCACATGCTGTTATAGGAAACTAATCAACGTCAGGGTTGGTAAGAGTAACTCCACTTCATCACACCACACCGTTTACTGTAACAGCACAATGCACAGTGTTTTATTTTCACTTAAACCACATTATGGAACAGAAAACACATATTTATCTCCACAATAAAGTCGCGTATGGACGAAGCTTATTTTCATAGACAGTTTCATAACAAAAGTAAAACGACTGTTCCATACATTTAAGGAGGAAATTTTCCAATTTCTTTATTTCTATTGCCATAAACACCTGATAGTAACAGATTAAACATGTATAAAGTTATATAATGCATAATATACATTGCAAATAATTGTATATTAGTAGCATAGTGTTTTTGTTTGATAGTTTCTTTAAAAAAAAAAAAGATGAGTCATATTGTTAAGAAATTAATTATCTAGTCAACTAAAAACAAAAACATTTATAGAGGTCTTAATTGAGTTTGTTCACCTGAAACCTGTGAAGAGTCACGAGTCCAACGCGATATCTTTTAACTACACAGCTGTAGAGCTTGTTTTTTATTTACTTTCTGGTATTTTATGGACGTTTTTTCACTGCACACTCAAAAAACTAGAACTAAACAGGATCTAACACATATATCCAACATGGAAGATGAGTTCGGACAGCAATCATTCATCCGGGTTTTAATGAGATCTCTGTGATGAAATGAAAATGATTTTAATCCCAACCAACCAACTGTTGGTGAAAATATAACAACATGAAAATATAACACAGTAAAAAAAACCTCTAAAGTCACAAAACTGTTGCAATTTGTTGTGTTTTTATCCTCAGATCAGCTCCGAGATGTTTTTTAGATTAATTTCATTGATGTTTTGGGAACGAAACAAATGAGCTGAGCTAAGTGACTAATTTTACTGTATGAATGTGTGATGATGTGTAAAAGAAACTCTGTAAAGCAAAGTCTGGCTTCAAAAATAAGAAAAACACGTCTACAGGAACTGGAGTAAAGTAAAATAAATCAGTATTTGTTGTGACATTTTGCCTTTAAAGCTGCATCTTTAAAGCGTCTCTCAGGTTCATTGTCGTACAATTTTATAATGAAATCAGCTGGAAGTTTTTCCTTCAGTTTCCAGAACCTGCTGCAGTTCTTCTGTTTCTGCAGTAAAATCAGAATTATGGTTTTATCTAAAAAATGCTCGAGCACTGAATATCATCATCCTGATGATGCCACAGCCAAGGGAACAAATTTGGCCGTGCTGTCTGGGTGGGAGGGGCATAACCTCTCTCCCCTGTCAATCTCAACGACGCTAGCCAATCTGTGAGCTCATGTGTGACGACGCCACGTGATGCAGCATGAGCAGCAGTTGGAAAAGAAGTTTTTGTCTCGCAGGAAGCCCGTGTTAGACTTCATTCTCCCCGGGTGGTAGCTGTCGTGTGCCCAAGACTAAATTGGGGAGAAAATGGGGAAATTTTTTTTTAAAAATATGAGCAGTAGAAATAATCCCAGATAATATACATCCTGTATGAACTGACATGTCGGTAAGGATTGCATTATATCCTGTGGAAAATAGAGGTTTGGCACTTCTTCTTCTTCAGTATAAAGACGCTCACTCTTTTCTATCATCTCCCATCAAAAATAAGGTGAAACCGAGTTTAAAACACAGAACAATAAAATATAGACTATGTTTAAAAGGGTGTGTCGGAGAAGCGACGCTTCCAGGGGTTTAGTTTAGTTTAGTTCTGGGTTTAGTTCCTACCACAGGTGCAGCTACAGACGTGTTATGGTCATGTGACCTACTAATGATTATGCACGGCCACGCCCCCTACAACAAGTACTTCAACTTTTTTTTGTGTGTGTGTGATGAGCATGCATATATTGTGAAGACGCACCCATCTCTCTGTGTAAATACACAGAGATCACTTATTCCACGTGAATTAATCGGAATTATTACACACGTCTTCAGACAACAAAAATTTTGGACCATATATAAAAACAAGAGATCATTTTAGGTCCTCTGGAAAAAAAAATTTAGTATTAATACTGGTTTAATAAAAGAAATCAGTTGTATGATGTTACTTGAAGAGTAAGTGAAGAGTTTTATATGCTGTTTGAAAGGGTTTTGGATGGAATTGTGCTGTCTTTGTATGAAATGATGTATATATATGTATATATATATATATATATATATATATATATATATGTATGTTATCATTGTATGATTAAATGCTATTAGCTCCGCCCCTGAATACAAATTAAAGAAACACCCAGCTAGAAATGTTAGTACCTTTGGAAAAAGCACCATTGTATTTTCTAGTGCTAAAAGTACTGTTCCTGTTGTGCTGTGGAAAAACATCCAATGATGAGCTAATCATTAGTTTATAATCATTATTTATTATGATTGAAAGCTGATGGTTCCGTCCTCCCAGCTGTTTTGGTTCATGAGCAGGTCTTCCTCCTGGTTCATTCTGTTCAGCAGATATTTAACTCCGGCTTTTACGCCTGTTTTAAGCCCCGCCCCCAGGGCGTATCCGGCTATTCCCGCTGTGCCGCCTGTGGCTGCCACGAGAGCGTCAGTTCCCAGATCCACGGCGCTCATCAGGGCTCTTTCTTTCGCTGTATCCGAGCAGCTCATGGAGGCGTAATAAACAGCCGTACCCAGGTTATAGAGCGTAGAGACAGCAGGGATCCACTCCACGACTTTATACACACGCTCCTCTTTTTCATTTGTACAGCCTGGCTGATGAGCGGTGTGTCTGCGCCAGCGTACAGGCCACGCCCTGCAGCTCTGAATCCAGCTCTCTGATTGGTTGGGAGGAGGTGATGGCATGAGCCAGCTGCCGGATCTGAGGACGACGTGGTACGACTCAGGGCTGGTGGGATCTTCCTGCGTCACTCCTGCGCAGACAAATCCCAGATTTCGGCAAACATGCTTTGCTTTGCTTAGATGCATCTTTCCATGATCAACCTTCTGACCTAATAACATCGTGTCCTTCATCCTCATCCAGCCCTGACATCTCTTCTCCAAGTCAGGAACATCTCCACCCACATCTTCTTCCTCCGCCAGCTGTTGGATGTTAAACATCACGGCTTGCAGGTGGCGCTCCGACTGACCGCTTGGTTTGAACCGAATGGATGCGGAATTTGAACGATGTAGAGATGACTTTCTCATCAGAGCAACTATGTCCTCCAGAAGCTCCCGTGTATCGTCCTGTCCCAGCATTGTGAACAAGTTCCTCACCAGGTCCTCGGCTTCAGGTTCACATCCTGCAGACACCAGTACAGGCACCATGACCAAGCCCAGAAGCTCATGTGAAAACCCCACCCCTTTCCAAGGCCCCGCCTCCAGCTCCTTGCAGCTCAAATTCCCATGGAGATGCACAAGACCATGTAAAGATTTCGCAAGGCCAGAGACCAGATGCCAGATGGGGTCACTGTGAGGTTCTTCATCTCGGATGGACCTTGCTTCCTCTGGTGGGATTGGAGATGATGACGGAGGAATGACAGAGAAAATGCCAGACCCAATTCTGTTCTTGAAGCGAGGAGGGGGTGGAGCTTGAGAATGAACCAAGTCAGACAGCAGGAAGTGGATCAGAATCAGGAAGCGGAATTTGTGACCCCCCATCGCTGTGATCCAGTAAAAAGTGAGAATTCTAGGACACAAAAAGAGGGAGGGAGAGTCAGATAACAGTGCTGGAAAATATTTCAGTAATGTATACCGTGGGGAGTATGTACTTCACCTGAGTGTCACTAATTACTTAATTACATAATTAGTTAATTATGTAACTACAGAATTAGTTAATTATTTAATTATACTTAATTGCATAATTAGTTAATTACTTAATTACCACTCCATCACAGAACAAATTTTTACCTCTTCACTTTCATGTTTCATTTTGTCCTACCACTCTCACTACAACTTGTAAACATTATTATACATATTTTATCATTATTTCCGTGTATATTAATTTATTATTATGTAACAAATAAAACACTGTGTGTGTGTGTGTGTGTGTGTGTGTGTTACAGTAAAATACTGTAGTGACGAGGTGGTGTGATGAAGCGGAGTCACTGTTACCACCCCGAAGTTGATTATTTTCCTATAACAGCATGTCCCCCTAGTGTTTTATTCCTCTTACACCACAGCAAAAAGACAAAAAATGCATCTTGTCACTTACAGAGGAACCACAAAGAAGCGTAAACTCCTCTGTCCTGAAGATGTCGGAAAATGTAAAGTTACAGCTTTACCTCTGATTGTTACAAAGCGCTGACACTGGAGACTCCTTCCATAAATGTTAAATAAACATCTCCTTACAGACAAGTAGAACTTCGACAGCAACAGCATGGATGGAGACGTCTCCTAGTCCTAACTAGTCCTAGCAAGTCTAGTCCTTCTTGTTGCCAGACAGTGTCAGATGTTTGACCTTGCTGTGACTTTGGCCCTGTTTGGATCAATTCCAAATCAGTTCATTCACTAGTTAAAATGATAATTTACTTATAAATCCTACAAATATTCAACCACTCGTTCTTGACATGAGAATTTCAGACAGACATGCAGACGGACAACCCGAAAACACAAAGCCTCCACCAGCTAGTGACGGAGACATAAAAACTTCACTATATCAACGATTACACACGTTTAAAAAAAAAAATCTGCTTATGTGTAGCTCCATCAACACTGTGGTGTACATTTATTTATGTGAGGTTTATATAAATGTCCTTTTTTTTGCAGTATCATCTCCTTTTGTTCTGTTTGTCAAAAACCTCCATGAAGTGCAAACAGAAATGTCCTGATGTTAGTGTACATGGCTTTTGGTCTAATGCCAGGAGCACAGTTCACAGTCTGGGGCGTTTTCACAGTCTGCTCACATTCTGTAGCTTTTAACATAAAGCAAAAAAAATGAATATAGTGTATTGTTTGTTTTTTATTTCAAACTGAATTAAACGTTTTGGCTATTTGATTGTATTTATATACAGAATTTGTCATACGCTGTTTGGGAGGAAAAATTGGTTAAATACACCAGCTTAAAGTCTTCTTCAGCTTTACTTCAATTACTTTAAATAATTTTTTCTAGACAATATTCAAACTGCACTGAAAATAAATATAAAGTTTGCTCTTACCGTATTTTCCTCACAACAAAAGTATGTGTGGTTTCTCTCTCACTCTCTCTCTCTCTCTCTGTCTATCTCTCACTCACTCTCACGTGGTGTCTCTGGATTTGTCTGTGTTTTTCTGTATGTGTGTGTGTGTGTGTGTGTGTGTGTGTGGTTGGGAATGGGGGTGGGATTCAGGGATTCACGTGGAGAGGATCATCCATGCTTTCCAAAGACACACTGTTTATCCAGTCTTTCCTCCCGTCACTCTCTTTCTCTTTTTCTCTTTTCTGTTTCTGACCCAGATCTTTTATAGAAGCTCCTCTTTTTGGGCCTCAGAGAGAGAGAGGGAGTGTGTGTGTGTGTGTGTGTGTGTGTGTGTATATGTGTGTGTGTTTTAATTTCTCTGTCTCATATTTGTATGGCTACTCAGTGAATATATTACGAAGATCTACAGGAATTATTTGTGTGTGATTAATGAGGAGGAGTGATGTATATAATGTAAATCAACTGTCCTGTTCATCTTTGCTCGTAAAAGTCTGTTACAGTGGGTTTAACACGTTAGTAAATTTGGGCTACAAAGCTGTAAACACACAACACAAAGCTGTAAACACACAACACAAAGCTGTAAACACACAACACAAAGCTACATATGATTACGATCAGGTTTTGTAAAGTAGGAAATGATGCAGAGGGAATTCTCTTTACTGTTGACTGTGAGTGCGCCGCCATGTTGCTGTGACGTCGGGTGTGTTTATGTCAGAGAAGTCACACTCAGAGTTCCTCACAAGGAGTTCCAAGTTGGAGGACCATTCCACTGCACTTTTTCCATGTTGGAGATCAGGTTTTTTCTGAGTTCTGAGTCCAATTGATTACAGCATAATTCCTCTAACTTTTCTTTCTCTACCTCGTCTGTTTCCATTCGTCTGCTTCGTCTGTTTCCCTTTTTCTATCTCTTCTGTTTTTGTTGCTCGACTTTGCCTGTTTTCATTCCTCTACCTCATCTGTTCTTCTACCTCGTCTGTACTCCTTCCTCTACCTTGTCTGTTCTCCTTCCTCTACCTCGTCTGTTCTTCTACCTCGTCTGTACTCCTTCCTCTACCTCGTCTGTACTCCTTCCTTACCTTGTCTGTACTCCCTCCTCTACCTTGTCTGTACTCCTTCCTCTACCTTGTCTGTACTCCTTCCTCTATCTTGTCTGTTCTCCTTCCTCTACCTCGTCTGTTCTTCTACCTCATCTGTTCTCATTCCTCTACCTCGTCTGTTGTCCTTCCTCTACCTCGTCTGTTGTCATTCCTCTACCTCGTCTGTTCTTCTACCTCGTCTGTTCTCCTTCCTCTACCTCGTCTGTTTTCATTCCTCTACCATGGCTGTTTAAATCCTCCATGTCATCTGTTTTGTTCCTCTACCTCATACTTTGAACTATTTACAGACAATTAAAAGGTTTATTTTAAATGTGGTTCTTGTTAAATAAGTGATAACAACAAGGGAATCATTTTTAGGGAACAAACTGCACAGAGCCATTTCAGCGCTGAAAGCGTCGGCTCTTACATGTGAGCTGAGTCGATTCATCTGACTCACTGAAAAGAGCCGGAATTCCCATCACTACTTCGGAAAACATCTGTCTGAGGGAGAGCAGAGGGATGGATCAGTGCAGTGTGCAGATGGAGTGTTTTTGGTTAGAATTGTAATTAGACTGAAACAAGCTGCAGGTGAATTCAGGTGAAACGGAGTGCTGTGCACGCCTCCGAGGGCGGGGCTAAAGAAATCACACACACCTTTCAGATGTTTAAATAATCTGTACTAACTCTTTGCACTGCCTGCAGAACCATGTGTCCAGAAGTGGGATGTAAAAACAGCTGATGAAATATTGCACAGCATTTAAAGGCAAATTTGTCATAAATCTTACATTCTTCCACATGATCACATCATCCAGAGCAACAGCAGGACGCAAAACGCAAACATGAACATCTCAAGGTCACATCTATGTACACAAATCTTCAGATCACTCGTCCGCCTCTACTGTGCTCCTTTAACAGCTCAACTTCAGCAGCTCGTGCTTTCGTGGTTCAAACTTCAGGTCCATTTAAAAATAGCTGCTTTATAATAATTTTATTTTTATAATTATAATTACTTTTTCATTTCAGTGAGATGTACAGTGTACACATGCATGAAACTCTTTAAAGATTTTAAAGATTTAAAATGAACATTAGAAATATAGAATATGTGATTTGTCCATTAAAAGTAAATTAAATCTGATTTTTTTTAAGGGAGAAAAAGAAAATAAAGCATTTCTTAAATTCATATAAATTAGTTTACAATTAGTTTACAAAGGCATTGCTAAACTTTTAAGCTTAAAATTTATGCCAATTAATTCAAATTACAAACTAAAATAAGCGTAGCATTAGCTAACAAATTAACACTGAAATAAAGTGAATTAAATGGTTCTCAAATTTGATTCAAAGTTTCTCCAGAAGAAGGTTTTAATCAGACAAGTGAGTGCAAAAGTTTGCACCCCTTTAGCGTAAAGTGAAAAGGACAGAATATAATTTCAAGCAATGAGACATTTAGTGTGTTTCACAAAAATTACTTCATTATTACAATTAACACATTTCATTGTTAAAGTTCATTTATTAATTGTGAAAAAGATAAATGACACATATAGAAGCTGAGAGAGCAGGTTCACTCCACTCACCACCAGTGTGTAAAGCCAACGACCAATCACTGATCACCACTGTTCCCAAAGACCAATCACTGATCACCACTGTTCCCAA
>CM040455.1:770575-804458 GCA_022758105.1 Pangasianodon gigas | reverse complement strand
TGTTCCCAAAGACCAATCACAGATCACCACTGTTCCCAACAACCAATCACTGATCACCACTGTTCCCAAAGACCAATCACAGATCACCACTGTTCCCAACAACCAATCACTGATCTCCACTGTTCCCAACAACCAATCACTGATCACCACTGTTCCCAAAGACCAATCACAGATCACCACTGTTCCCAACAACCAATCACTGATCACCATGATTGAAATTATAGAATTTATTTTGTTAATGCATGAATAGTTAGTTTGTGATGCAATGACCAAAGACAACTTCCTTTTATAAGAAAAAAGGTTATAATCTATTTTATACTCTATTAAACTCTATTCTGTCTTCAGTAAATTTTCCTTCTTTATATAACGTGTTAATGTGTAAATATTCATGAAGATTCAGTGAATATGCAAATTATTCCATGATGTCATCTGCTGACTTTTAGATATTTTGAGCGTGCGTTATCCATTTCCACTGTTTATAACAGCCTTCATGTCCTCTGAACGTGGATCCTTTTAGCTGTAATTTTCAGCAACCTGTAACACACACACACACACACTTACACACACACACTCACACACACACACACACACACACACACACTCACACACACATTCCTCCTGCCATCTCTGTTCTAACTCTACCAGATGTCACACACCCCCTACTTCTGAAAACATCTGGAGGCCGAGACGCTCAGAGCAAAACTTTTCTGTACGTTTTTGGATCGTTGTCTTGTTCCCGGATAAATCCACATTTCCAACATTTTGGAATTGTAATGTTTGTAAAATAAAGGTGGATTTTCTCCTTTTTCCATTTTAAAAAAATATTTAGGGGGTGCAAACTTTTGCACTTAATAATGTGGCCTCCTAAGGTTTAAACCGAACACACACACGCACACACACACACACAGACACGCACACACACACACACGCACATACACACGCACAGACACGCACACACACACACACACACACGCACACACACACACAGACACGTATGTGTGGAATATTCCGGCCTCAGGTCTGTCTCTTCGGTCGCGTTGCTATGGAAACGGAGATGTAACTAGGGAATTTGTATGTTGTTATGAAAATGGGCTCGGGGAGTCAGAGACAGAGTGTTTATGAGCTTTGTGATGCTGCTAAGAGAAAAGATTGTGGTGTTTTCTGTAATAATTATTAAAACATCCATATTTCCCTCTGTAGTCGGATCAGGTGATGAATAAAAAAAAAAAATCTGATCTACTCTCAGACGCTGAGTCTGATTATTTGTTTCTAAACAGACTTTCTTGGTGCTTCAGTATAAAACTGATTGAGGGGCGGGGTTTGTGAGTTCCTCATCAGCTTTGAACCAATCGTGTTTAATATGCAAATTAGAAGATGCATTTTCTGTAACAGCAGTATGACGTGTCGTTTTCTAATTAATTAAAAAGAAATGGAATCGTTGGCAGATTGCTGTGGTGTAAGAGGAGTAAAACACTTGAGGATGTGCTGTTATAGGAAAATAATCAACTTCAGGGTGGAAACAGTAACTGTCAGTATTTTACTGTAACACACACACACACACACACACACACACACACACACAGTGGTTACTTACGTTACTTACTTATACATGCTACACAACATGTTATAAATACATATGATTTTATACAAGCTTATGCCAGACATTATAAAGCTTTATGTACACTACATAACATGTTATGACTACAAAGTCATATGCTAAATAATGTTATGAATACATATGATTTTTTACAGACTTATTCCAGGCATTATAAAGTCTAACGCATGCTACATAACACGGTACAAATGTATTTGACTTTTTACAGGCTTTTTACAGGCATTATAAAATCTTATGTCTGCTACACAAAATGTTGTCAATGTAATTTCACATGCTACATAGCATGTTATGAATGCATATGACATGTTTTGACTACAAAGTCATATGCTAAATAATGTTATGAATGCATATGAATTTTTACAGACTTAATCCAGGCATTATAAAGCCTCATGCATGCTACTTAACATTAAAATCTTCTGAACGCTCCATAAAATGTTAGGAGTGTATATTTCCTTATACTAGCTTATGTATGCTACAAAATATGTTATGAATGCGTATGATTTTTTACATGCTTATTCCAGGCATTATAAAATCTTCTATCTGCTACACAGCATGTCATGATTGTTTGTGACTTTATGAAGAATATGCCAGGCATTATAAAGTCTTAAACATGCTCCATAACATGTTATGAATGCATATAACTTTATTCAAGCTTAATGCCAAACATTATGTGGCTTGTTTATGCTACATTTTATGTAATTAATTCATATTTTTTTCATACAGGCTTATACCAGGCATTATAAAGTCTAACGCATGCTACATAACATGGTACAAATGTATATGACTTTTTACAGGCTTTTTACAGGCATTATAAAATCTTATGCATGCTACATAAAATGTTATCAGTGTAACTTCACATGTTACATAGCATGTTATGAATGCAAATAACATTTTACAAGCTTATGCCTGGCATTATAAAGTCTTGTGTATGCTACATAACATGGTATGAATGCATATGATTTGTAACTGCTACTGGGCATTATGAAGTCTTATTAACACTACGAAACTTGTTATTAATTCATATGTAATAAATGATAAATACAGGGTTCTTAGGAATTGTTTCCATTTTTATAATTATCTACAGTTACACGCTGAAGAGCATTTTAGGAACTTTAAGAAGAGTTTATGTATCACAGAGAAGTTATAAAGTGACTCCTAGGGATTTTCACCTCATATCCATGACGCTATGTCACCTTTATTCCTTGTGGAGTCGCACCGTCGCCTCTGACTGCTCTGAGAGCGTTCCAAACATAGGTTGAGGCACCTGGAGAAATATGGGAAAGTGTGATTAGATCATTAACGTGCCCACTCACTGAGTCAGCAGCCGAAAACACACAGCGGCGTCTCGACGCGTCTCAGGAAACACACACACCTGCGAGAACGCAGGAACTCGCCGAGAACCTTTACAGGAACCTGAGACGTCACAACGGAGGAAATCAAGGACGAAAATTCAGTTCACTGCGTCTTTTACTCGGGTACTTTGTGGTAACTATTCTGAGTCTCTGAATATTACTGTCTGGTGCTCATATGTTGCGCTGCAGAAAGTATTGGCACCCCTCTGCCTCATCCATCAGTGTAAATGGAGCACCATAGGAGCTCCAACGCACAGATATTCCTTTTATCTGGTGGTTTATTCTCAGTCCAGCAATGACTCTGACAATAAGAAGAAGAAGAATATGTTTAATTTATATAGCTCCTTTCTCAAATCCAGCTTTCTCTTTGTACTTCATATATAGAAGTAGAATAAATAGAAGTATGTAAAATAAACATGTTCACAGTTATACTTTGTTTGCATTGTCTTTTAAACGTCTTTAGTTTTAGACCTTTTGACCACTAGATCTGGTTGAATTCAGACCTCCTCTGTCCAAACTCAGAGTCTGCAACTTAAGATCAAAAGTTATGTCTTTAGAAGTTTTTCAGTAGCGTCTAAACCACTGCCTTTAACCATAAACACTCACCTTTAAACCTGAAAAAAATCAGGGATAGAAAATACGGACTGAAGAAGGAAGCAGTGTTTTTTTTCTTTGCTGTCATATGTAATATGATGAAATGTAAACGCAAGATACAATTTAAAAATGAAAAATAAAAAGACTAATATGATGATGTTGAAATAAGTCTAATAGGATTCTAGTATTTTGCTAAAATTTTACTGCATGAATCGTCCTAGTTGTAACTATAATATTAATCACTGGTTTAATAGAAGAAAATGGCTTCCACACTCATTATTCAGCAGCGCACACAATAGCACTTGATCCAGCGCATCGTAATGAAACCATGAGATGCTAAATTGAGGTCATGAAATGCAATACAACACTGCTGTATTGAGAATAAACCACGATTCAAATCATACCTGTGCTCATTTTCCATTGATGGAAGAGGGGGTGCCAATATTTATAGCTATTTAGAAGGTTAAACTGGCCAGTGAGTGTGTGTTTAACTACAGTTTTACTGTGGTGTCTATGGTAACACAATTAACCATATGTTTCAACAGGTATCAATTTTGTTTGCGTAGACCCTTTAACAATACATTATGTGTATGTGTATGTGTGTGTGTGTGTGTGTGTGTGTGTGTGGGCCATTTTAATAACTATACGCTTCCCAGAAGAAGCTCATCCATCTTATGACTATCTTCCTGTCCTTAACAGCAAATTTGATTATAGCTCACTACAGAACACAAACATACACACACCAGTGACACACACACACACTTTATCCATATCACCGACGCAGTCCATAAACAGCTTCCTGTGTATTTTGTTGCCGGTGGTGAAACTCCTCCACACTGCGGGTCGCATCGGTGTGTCAGTGAACACGGACCAACATCGATCATAAACGTGGGATTTTCCCCTAAGCTACACTTTTATGACTGCTGTCTATAACACATTAGTAGTCAGGACGGCGTGACCAGCTACGAGATATTATATTCCTCAATATGAAGTGTACCTATAAACGGATAAAAACATATGATGAGTCATTCCTAAAAAAATTAAATCTCAGCGGTATAAGAGGAATAAAACACTTGGGGACGTGTTGTTCACAGTAACACCATTACTTATTATTTTACTGTAACAGCACCCCACACACACACACACACACACACACACACACACACTCGCGGTGGTTTATCGCAGGTCTGCGTATTGTGTTCGTTTTCGTGAATCGTAAATCTAACCTCACAGCTGGGAGGCAGAATTTCCAGATGCACCTGCAGCAATTAAAACGTTCTCTAATCGCAATCTCTAATATGTTCAGGGTCTGAAATGTGGCGTAAATCTGTAAATCTCCCAGAAGCCCAATGCAATTTGCAGCAATACCTGAGGCTCCAGAGATAACACGAGGCAAACAGGATGTTGTTATTGTGTAAACTTCCTGTTATTGTTTTATCTTCTTCTTTAATGCACTGTACAGATTTCACTGAACAACTTTAATACATCATGTCAGGAAAAAAAGTGTTTCATAGACTGGAATCAAACCAGTTAGCTATTTCCAGTTATAACAAATGTTTTTTTTTTGTTTTTTTTTTGAAAGTACACGTGACATAATACCAAACATCAGCATTTATGATTTCCGAGCTTTTATGTTTTTTGTTTTTTTACACCATCTTTTTACTTGTTGGGGAATAACAGCAGTCCAAAAATGGAACTTCGAACAACACCATGTTCATTTTCCTGTTTTTTTTTTTTTAACCTTTAACATATTAGATTTTGATTTAACTGAACAACAAAATAAAGATGTGGTTTAAATATTACAGCTGGTGTATTAAAGAAAACAAAGTCACAACAAATTTATTTATACAGCATCTTGAACTTTTCAACACTTTATAATGTTAAAGCCTGGAACTGAAATGGACACATGAATCTATGCAAAATAACCCAAATTACTGAAATCAATAGAGTTTGCAAAATTATTTACAAATAAAAGCTGTGATTACATAAGTATTCACCCCCCGTTGTTGTGAAACCCTTAAATTAGCATCAGAAGTCACATAATTAGATGAATGAAGTCAAAATGTGTGCAATTATTAAAGTGTCACGTGATCTCAATATGAATACACATGTTCCTGGAAGAACCCAGAGTTTTTTAGAGAACATACTCTAAACACGCAGCATCATAAAGACAGAGGAGCGATCAAAACAAGTCCAGGACAAAGTTCTGGAAAATTATCAGTTCGGGTTCAGTTATAAAAAAAATAATAATAAATCACAAACTTTGGACATCCTGCACAGCGACATTCAATCTGTTAATGGAAAATGGAAAGAATATGTCAATAAAGAAGAGATTAGTCAGAGAAGCAACCAAGAGAACAAGGGTAACGCTGAACATGATGCTACCACCACCATGCTTCACAGTGGTTACGTTAATAGTTTCAGGTTGTAACACTACAAAATGTGGAAAAGGTCATGGGGGGTCAATACTTATGCAAGCCACTGCAAAAGGGGGATTATGTAGTAAATGATTTTGTTTCATAAGTATATTATTACTAAAATCTAAAAGTAAACTAACTAATTGTGTATTTTCTCCCGGTACATTTTAATATATTTGTATTAAACTTGTAAAATACATTAAATTATTAGTTATTAGTTATTTATTAGTTATTTTTCCATACGAGTTTTTAATTGCTCAGGTTTTTCAGGCATACATTCCTTAAGATATTTCAGTTTCAGAACTAAATTTTACAGTGTTTTTGACTTCTGACACACACACACACACACACACACACACACACACACACTGAGCGTCCCATGAGTTATACAGTGTTGTTTTTCTCACTCACACATATGATTACAATAAGCCTTGCTCGGTATCTGTGAGTCTCGCAGTGTTATTGACACGAACTCACAGGTTCGTCGCGATCTGATGTCATTTGAGGCGGAGACGTGAGAGACTGGAGATGTACGACATCCAGTTTAAAAAAAGACAAAAATGATCTCTCTTCTGTAACTAACATCCTGCTTTGAGTTCATGCCAGTCTGTGATGTCATCATTATTATTATTATTATTATTATTATTATTATTATTACTTTAACAGGAAATGTTACAGAGTTAAAATGTGGCTTGGAAAATGTTTCATCCCATCAGAAAACCCTTGGATGCTGATTTTGATGATAAAAACGTGTGTGTAATCAGGTTAATTTAACATGATTCACATCTTTCCATAATAAATAAGAAGCAGGAATAGTGAACTGTAAGGGGAAAAAGGGGGCGGGGCTAAAAGTACAAACGTAGTTAAAAACATAAGACAACATATTTTCGATGTATTACTGATTTATTCATCAACTGAACATCTTAAATTGGTTTTCACTGTTTTTTCATCCAATTTTCTCCAGTTCCCGCCCACCAGCCAGCTACCAATCAGGAGAGGGTGAAGGCTATAACGCGATTCCTCTGAGTCACGTGAAACCGCATGCATGAGCTCACAGACGCCCGCGATTGGCTAGTTTCGCTGTGATTGATAGGGGAGAGAGAATATGCCCCTCCCACCCAGAGAGAACAGCCAATTTAGCTCTGTTGGCTCTCGCCCACAGATAGCTGTGGCATCATCATGATCTCCAGACGATAGTTTTTTCAGGAAGTCCAGTTGGTTTTCACTGTTGATCTGCTGCTGAAATGCATATTTAATAACTTTCTAATTATCATTAACATTAAAATTATTTGTAAAGTATTAGATCAGACACTTGGTTGTAGAACTGTTTAAACTTTTTCTCAGCCAAACGTTTTCAGTAGCTGAAATTTCAATGCGTCATTAATAACTCTAGCTAACGGATGTTAGCTTTATAGAGTACGTGTGTAATGTTAGCTAAGTGGAACACAAACACTGATAGATTTTGTTTCACGTTAATGAACTCAAAACATTCTTCGTTTACCGTGACAGAAAGCGAGGACGCCGCGGCAGCGCATCTTTCACCAGGGAAATCGAGTCGATTTTCGATGAGAGATTACTAACGTGAGATGATGGGAAGGGGGCGGAGCTTCAAGGGGTCAGCTCATATCAGCGAGTTCAAAACAACTACACAACAACAATCATTCCTGATTTACATGTCAATTGGTTCATCCGCCGTTTTCATTTAGGAAAATATAGCAGACCATTTTGATGTATTTTTGAGTGATAACTCGTAGCAACGTTTTCTGAAAATATGTAAAAATCAGCAGGTCTGGATTCAAAACACAGACTTTTTCAGCACTTACTGTATGTATTTATGGAGCTTATTCAGGGGCGGAGCTACATATAAGCTCAATTCTTGATGTCACAAAACTACAGTGTCAACAGCTTTGGACCAATCACATGTGATATGCAAATGATTAGAGGATGACAGAGTGATACATGGACACTTTCAGCCATAGAAATTGCATGATAAAGCTAGTCAGCTTGCTAACTTAGCTAGTTTTAGCAATGAACAGATAAAGTGGTTGTTATGGTATCGTTGAAATATTTTCAGGCTAATGTGAGCTAGTTTACTAGCAGTTAGCTAATCAGAATAATCAATTTGCATATAAATTAAGCATGTTTAATGAAGGTAAAAGTGTAGCAATGATCTTCAGTCGCTTATTAAACAATTAATAAAACCGTTTATTATGATCTTCATGGTGCAGGTTACAGAAGGTGTTTTTTTTCTTTAAGGTGAGTGTGATGAAACACGTGAACTCTCTCAGGAGCCCGGGAGCGTGACGCGACGGAGAGCGAGAGCTATAAAACAGGCGCGGTGAACGCTTTAACACAGACGTTCCTCTCCATCAGGACCGAGCTCAGAGCATCATGCATTAAATTATAAAGAGATTAATAGCGTGTGAGCATGAGGAGCTGTGTGTTACACTCGCTGTTCCTGCTGCTGCTCTCCTGCAACACCAGCTTCAGCAACTTCACCTTCCAGGTACGAAACTCATCCATCTGCATGTTCCTTCACGCTTAGAGACTCGGGACGCAATGACTCTCTGATTGCTTTATTATATTACAGGATCCATTTTTTAAAAAGTTTTTTATATTGCCTCTTTTTCCAGTTCAACAGAAATGACGTAAACTTTGCCTTTCTCATTTCTAATTATTTATTCATATTTATTAAGTATTCATTCATACCATTTTTTCAAACACACCACTGTTTTTAAAATAAAATTATAATTGATACATTTATAAAATATTATAGAAATAAAACTAAACCCTGCTATATTTCCTCTTTATTCTATTCAACAGGGAAGATGCACCTTTTTGCACTCAGCTGTATATTTTATCAATTAAAAAAATTAAAAATCCCTGCTTTGTTTTTGTTTTTATTTTTGATGACATTTTTACGACATTTAATGCAGACTGAGCCACCGGGCTGTTTTAATAGAAGTACATTTTTATACTAATTTATTATTTAGAAGAATGTCATGAGGTTTTTTGTTTGTTTGTTTGTTTGTTTGTTTGTCCAATATTTTTAACATTCGAGTCTGAAATGTAGAGTTGAAGACCAAAATTATTTAAAATATCATTTCTGAACAAGTTTTTAAAAATGTAAGGTGTTCAGTTAAGTCTGGCATAAAAACATTTTTTACTTTAATTGTTATTTATTTATTTATTTATTTATTTATTATAGAAAGCTAATAAAGATTGAGAATGACAAATAGTCTAGAAAGTCTAAGTTAATTTACAGTAATGCTCTCAAGGGATTTGCAGGTGATTTACATCTTATATTTCCCTAAAACATATTTTTAAAAAAGAGCCTTAAATTGATTGACGCTGTGCATGAAAGGGTTAAAGATACAAATATTTTAATGAATGTTTTAAACATCTGTGATGTGTGTGATAATTTATGCTCCGGTCACAGATCACGTTTAGTGCATAATCTACACAGTTTTATTTTTACTCTCTCGTGGTTTTGCTCTTCGTAGTAATATATGCGCATAAATTAAACACTTTAGTCCACTAGCTGGTGAATTTCTCTCATCTTCAGTATTTACACTCTCATATTTAATGCACATTTAATTATATAATAATTATTTCACAGCAAAAAAAAAAAGCTTTACACCTGAAATCACGTGGTCTGTTTAGTAAAAGCTGGATAATAAATATTATAAAATATTATTTTTGGTTGAGACGTACTGTTTTTAAAGTAGGTAATTTATTTTATTCCCTTAAATCTATGCAGAAAAGTGTTTTTATTGAGACTCTGTGTGTGTGTGTGTGTGTGTGTGTGTGTGCGTGTGTGTGTTACAGGACAGTTCAGGACGAGAGATGAGGCAGTATAATGATGTGGATGATGACGGCTTCATTGGTCTCATGGGGAAAAGGAGTTCCGGTGAGAAAAGGATTAAAATCTACTTTAATTATTTCACTGAAGCTGAAACGAGTCTCAGTGAGACTCATTCATTCCTTCATTCGTTTATTCATTCATTCATTCGTTCGTTTATTCGTTCGTTCATTTGCTCGTTCGTTCACTCATCGTTCCTTCCTCTTCAGTAAGTACTTTATCCCCGTCGGCATCACGGCAGTTACACAAAGTTCTGATGTGGAATTTTTCCTCAGACATCAATATGAACATTATATTTACTGCAGCAGAAATTACACTAATCTCTATTGTTCATTTTATAAGAATGTCCTCGACTGTCCAGCCTAGAGCTTTATCTGTCCATTCTGGGGCTTTATCTGTCCATTCTGGGGCTTCATCTGTCCATTCTGGGGCTTTATCTGTTCATTCTGGGGCTTTATCTGTTCATTCTGGGGCTTTATCTGTTCATTCTGGGGCTTTATCTGTTCATTCTGGGGCTTCATCTGTGCACCCTCAGGCTTTGGCCAGTCAGTGGATTGATCTGTCCATCCTGTGGCCTCTGTCCAGTCTGGAGCTTTATCCAGTCAGGTGCTTGATCTGTCCAGCCCGGGGCTTTGAGAAGTCATGGGCTTCCTTTGTGCAACCTGGGACTTTAGCCACTCATAGGCCTGATCAGTTCAGCCTGGAGCTTCCTCTGTCCATCCACAAGCTTCAGCCAGTCAGAAGCTTCATCTGTCCAGCCCGGGGCTGTGCATCATTGTGCTGCAGAGCTGAAGGTGGACTTTTCTTTAAAAGTACTTTAGGCGTCTCCACTGCTGTCTGATTGGTTGTTAAAAGTCAACACTGACGGGCGTCACGTCTCAAATTTAAATAACGTCATGTCAAAATAAAACCCTGGAATCGAGTGACTGACTGACTGACTGCTCTTCCTTCACAGGTCTGACTGCGGCGCTGCCACCGAACGGTGAGTGTTTATTTCCTGTTTAAATATCTGAAATATTTTATTCAGTGTTTAAAAATGAGGAATGCTGAAAAACCTGTGCTCTTCTGCTGCCGGAGACGTGAGCGACGTGTTTGTCGGGCTGTTCGGGCGCAGAAACACCGACTCGGGTGAGATGGATAACGATGAAGATAAACGATAACAGTAACGATCGAGATCAAAAACAAACCGAAGATCTGAAAAAGTTCCTCTAAAGTTCCTGTCATGTTTTTCCAGGCCTCGCTGCGTGGAGACGAGAGAGACGAGGCGGAGTCTTCAGAAAGAACCGAAGACTCAGGTGAGTGTCAGTGTTCACAGAGCTACACAACCCCTGAATACGCCTTTCATGACAACTGACATAAACCTGAATAAACATTCATAAAGGCTTATTACTACAGGCATCAGCTGACAAAGACTGCTTTCATCTCTTTTGATTTAACATCTGAGTCAAGTGACGTAAGATTGTTATGACATATGTATAAGAACGCTATAACTCACTCTGTGTAGGGTGAAAGTGTATATAACACATACATAACATTGTCATGATGGTGTCATAGCACTGTCATAGGTGATCATAATCTTAGTAACATTAAATTGAACTCATTATACATTTTAGAGCAAGAAAAAATAAACATCGCTCTGTGTAATAATTATCACTGTTGAAACTATCACTATGTCACGTGTTATAGCACGGCTATTCATGTCAATGTCGATGCTATTACAGGAGACTGCACAGATTTTTAAAATCAAGAATAAATCAACGCTATTATGTTCTAATTCTAATTCTAATTCTAATGTAAGTGTTATAACAAAAATCTGTCATGCGACTCATCAGAATGACTCACGGTGTCATAGCACTGTCATAGGTATTCATAACAATCTTCTTAACAGTAAGATAAATGCACTATGTAATGGTGAGGAAAAATACACATTACATATACGTTACAGTGTAATAATTACAATAATCACTCTTACTTAAAGCCAAAGGAAATATACATAACTCTGTTATTACAGTGTCATAGGACTGTCACAGGTGTTCATAACAATGTTATAAAATAGTAAAATAAACACAATTTACTAAAGAGTGAGGAAAAAAATAAACATTGCTGTGTTAATAAAGTGTAATAATTCTCACTGTTAAAACTGCCACTATGTCACAGTGTTATAGCGCAGCTACTCATGTCCGTGTCAGTTATTACAGGAGACGCTGCAGAACTGATGTCATGAGTGTTATAACAACTTTATGTCAACAAAAATCCATGTCAGTTGATTCATCAAAATTGGCAAAAGTGTTTGTCAATGAATGCCTGTTGGAACAAGGCTTTATAAATGTTCATATAGGTGTACAGTGTTGAAACATAAAAATCAGACTCACTCTCATGTAGGGCCAAAGGAAATATACATATTATAACACTGTTATTATGGTGTCATAGCACTGTCATAGGCGTTCATAACAATCTTATTAATAGTAAACTCAATCGTTAAGAGAAAAAATATACTTAGTCCTGTTGTTAGTGTGACTGTTAAAACCATCACTATGTCACAGTGTTATAGCACAGCTATTCATGTCAATGTCAATGTTATTACAGGAGAATTTCTACAGCTGCTTTTTGTTCAATTTATTTTAATATTTTAATTAACTTTAACAATCACAATTCACATGACTCACTGAGCCATAAAGTGATGTCATGAGTGTTATAACACCTTTATGTCAACAAAAATTTACATCACTTGATTAATGAAAATGGACAAAAGTGTTTTTACATCAACAAACGGCTGTTAAAAGGCTTTATAAACATTCATACAGGCTTATGTCGGAGGTCATGAAGGTTCTATGTAGGTGTTGTAGCCTTATGAAAAAAAAAAACTACCGAAACGCTGGAGAGACTTTAGAGTGAAAAATGTCGGAGTTGCACGTGACTGTTGTTCCCTTCGCAGATTTCGACGTCCCGTCTGAAGCTTCGTCTCGTCGTCAGTAACGGCGATGTTTAACTCGAGAGCGACGGGTTCTGATCTCTCGGCCTGGCGTTTACGTTTCTGTCCACTGTTTTATTTTTTTTCACGTGAAGATTTAACCTGGTTGTTCTGGAGGAAGTGGAGTCTATTTTTCACATTCTCTAAATGTTTTTTTTTTTTGCTGAGCAAATGACTTTCTTCACTTCGTTTTTTTTTTACATTGCACATCATAACTGAAAAATAGCAGTATTATAAGGTCATAAGGTCATAAGGTCACTGCACCATTTCACCTCTACAGGTCTAGGAAAGATGCCTTACAGGGTCAGGGGTACAAAAGTATTGGCACCCCTTATAAAGAAATATAAGCAAAAAAATAGAACTGTATAGAATAAATGCGACTCAACTTTTCCACTCAAACACTTACATAATGGGATTTCTATATAAAAAGCTGTGTTGCAAAATTATTTACACCCCTATTTAAAAAAAGTAAACCAATCATCGTTCTTTTTATATTTAAATCGCTCTCGGTCCGGGACCATTTCCTGTTGCTTCCTGGTCTACACAACAAACGCAATCACGGCCATAATAAAAAGAAAATTTCATAAATTATGGAACAGTTTAAAATTAGCCAGGGATTGGATCTATGATCTGTGAAGTACCAGGATATTTTAACCCATAATGGTTGCCTCTGCCAAGAGGTTAAGGCTTGATCATACATGGCAAATGATCTGAAACATACATCCAAATCATTTGATACAAGACAGAAATCAGTATTTTTGAAAATTAGCCAGGAATTCAGCACATGACCTGATAAGTCCCAGGATATTTTAACCCAAAACAGGGTTGCCTCTGCCAGGAGGTTAAGACTTGACCATAGATAATTCTTTAAACAAGGTAATGATCCCAGGCACACATAAATCGAAAGAGTTGTGGAACAACCCAGAGTCTCCGGGTTTGATTCCTGTTGAAACCCTGTGGAGTGATTTAAAAATGACGTCCTCTAAGCACAAACCTGAGAATATAACGAAACTTAAAATGGATGCTCGAGAAAGTTCCAAGATCTTCTCCAATCTTGTTAGACATCACAAGAAGGGCTGCAATCAGTCTGGGTGCCAATAGTTTTGCTATCAGCACATTCTAGGGAAAAAAATGGACTCCCTAAGAAAATTTATTCTGATATTAAAATTTTTTTAAATGATACAGCATCCACACGTGTATGCTCCAAATATGGGCCACTGCATGTTATTTTAACTGAAGGGTGCCAATACTTATCAAGGAAGAGGTGGAAAAAAGAAGTTATAAACAAAGTTAATATTAAACTACTGGTTTAATAAGTGACTGATAAATGACAAAAATAAATAAAACAAAACAGTTCTTAAGGAGTGCACTTTTTCCCACAAATCCCTCCTTGCAAAAGTATTGGCACCCCACCCATTAAAACCCAGTGAAGCGAGAGAGAGACCTTATTGACCATTTATTATTTTATATTTATTATTATTTTAAGAAAAAATCATCAAACTCTTGACAGTTTACGGTAAAATAAGTCTTTATTAAATATCCTCATCATTGTACCTCAGTGATTTTGTTCATTTCTGAATCTATAAATAGAGCTGTAAAGTTACTGTACAGAATTTTCCTTCACACACACACACACACACACACACACACACACACACCTTTAGATACGAAAATACCAATACAGAGTGATGAAATCATAACGTCATTCTTCACACATTTGCTCCCGTTGACATAAAACCATCAGAAAATCAAAAATATTACAGTTAATCCCGTTTGATTTTTACACTCAAGACGTAAACACTTGGTTGTATTTCAGCGCAGTGTTGTTTTTAAAAAAAAATAAAATTATGCATTACAGAAAACTTCAGAAATAACCTAATAACCTTCAGAAAATTTAAAAAACAAAAACACTCACTGTGTTGATGATTGCAATCAGTACTCAGCATCAGCTATCAGTAACAACACCGATTTGGTTTCCATAACAACAAAATTAATCACTTCAAGGTTAATTGGAGCCGAAGTCTGTGTATTAATTGTTTTTTAATGTCTCCGTGTCAGTTCGTTCATTAGCAAAGTGCATTCTCAGGCCATCGATCGTCCTCCAACGCCACTGGGAAAAAAACTCGGCATTAAAGGTAAAAACTCCAGCGGTTTTTTTTTTGTTTTTTTTTTAAACCTATATCCTAATCTCTCTCCAGTGAGTGCGAGTATAAAATGGACGACAGTTTGGAAAAGAACAGAAAACATATCTACGCCAAACTCACTTAAAATGGAGGACTTGGGGGCAGATGTGTCAGAGATGGAACTACTTCAGATGCAGAAGGAAGAACTGTGTGTCTCTGATGGCGTACGGATACGACAAAACCTTCAGGAAAACTTAAAAAAAAAATTAATAATAATAACCAGAACTACTTTTTAACTACTTAAAAAGTGTTACTCCAGTGTTGGAAAGTTAAGGGGAAAAAAAAACGTTTTGGGAAGATTTTCCTCTCACATCTGTCTCATCCGAACACGTAATTTAAACGTTTAACCGCGTAACATCTGCCCTTAAGCCCAACTCGCACTGAGCGAAGTGTCAAATTCCGGCTCACGTTCGATGCTGGTCGTGTTTTCGCTTCGTTTTTTTTTTTTTTTTTTCACTCGTACATATGAGTGAAGCGTAAACTCCATGGAAAAATGACTCAAAATCCAAACTTTCTACACTTAAATCACGATCTACGAGGATGTTGTGATTGCGTAAGCTGCGTAGCAAAGCGTGCGTACGCTACGATACTCATTTTATCATTTTACGCCAACTTGAGGAAACCGAATAAACACACACACACACACACACACACACACACACACACACACACACACACACACACACACTGGTTATTCTCTGTCCTGCTGTCTGTCGTCACGTTTTTAGCTGAATTACAGCGGAATGTTCGCTACGAAGAGATCGCGCTTAGTAATGAAGATCCGGCGATGTCTTCCTCTTCTTTTGTTTTTTTGTTTTTTCTTTGGGTGCTGTATAACTTTACAACAAGTCTGTCGTATTAGCGCCCCCTTCAGGCCACGTTTAAGTTTACGCTGGTGTGTGGAGCAGATACAGCTGTGCGTATACAGGAAACTGAGGAAATGATGAGTGTGGGCGTGGCTGAGAAGAGAAGTGGGCGTGGCTGAGAAGAGAAGTGGGCGTGTCTGCCAGCGAGGGATTCACGTATCTCTCGAACTAGGCTTATTCTTTTAATTATTAAAACCTTTAATACTAAAAAAATACTAAAAAGTAGTAGCAGTGACGAGTTTTCTGTTCTTCTGTTCTCCGAATCTATCTTTTCATCATACGCTACACATCCAGGGGAGAGAGATTAGCGCTAAAGCGCACCTTTTATCTGCACAAAGTGTGTTTAATGAGGCGCACGCTTTGGTGCTCACTGTAAAGAAAAGATTCAAATCACGAAGTGGAGCAGGAGGACAGGTTCAACAGGTTCACCTCCATCAGCTCCACCTCATCATCCAACATTTTTTATATCGTCATAGCGATATAACGTCCCAATCTGCCACCGTTAAGCTAACTTTACGTACTAATTCGTATTTTTACGCTTGCATACGTTAGATGAGGACGGCTTTATCGCCTCTAAGAGGAATATCAGTATTCAAGCTGCATGGAATAAACGTGTATACAAAATTTAACGCACAAGAAACACATCCTTTCCACCGGAAAACGTTGAGACGCGAGAATACTCATGAATATGCAAATCAAAAATCCAATCCCACGGTAACGAGCTAAACATATCGCCGGTTTGCTCGTCGCTCGCTCACGCTCGTCAGAATGCATTTCGTCGTTACCATGACGACTAACATCCGTTAGCTAAGTGAGCGAAAGGCTGCGTTTAAAGAGTCAAGCTGTGAGCCTACGAGTGATTTGAAGCATTTTATATAATTTTGTGACATCACAACCCGAGCTCATGTGTAGCTCCGCCCACATGATCTGTTTAAGAAAGTCAGTCTTGAATGGACACACACACACACACACACACACACACACACACATAAGTGACAGGGGGGTGGAGTGTGTCCATTTGGTCTAGAATTTTAAGAAGGCATTGAGGATGAGCCTGAGTCTCTCACACACACACACTCACACACACTCACACACACACACACTCACACACACTCACACACACTCACACACACTCACACACACTCACACACACACACCTGTAGAGGCACTATACATATTTAAGTTTCAGCACTCAGTAAACACTTTTTATAGTATGTGGCTGTAAAGTCAGTGTAGCCACCACCCACACACACTCACACACACTCACACACACTCACACACACTCACACACACACTCACACACACTCACACACACTCACACACTCACACACTCACACACACTCATATGTGACTCAATACAAGACTTAATACAAGATTCATGATGTACATGAAAAAAGAACCACCAGAAAATACCATGCTCTTCCCCCCGACCCACCGCAATTAAAAAAAAATAATAATAATAAAATAAAATAAAATAATAATTCCAGGAGTCCCGAGAAAAATCCTACGTTAAAAAATAAATGTTTTAGTCGTTTCCGTGTTCAGGATCAGGGTGTTTTTCTGCTTCCTGTAGCTCGGCGTCGTGTTTCTGCTCCTGCTGCGACAGCGGGACGGGGTTCGGCTCCGGGGGCTGGTAGCGGTAACGATACCCGAAGGCACGCAGGTGGTAGGTGTAATATTCCAACAGGTACATCATCTGCGCGTTCACGTAGTGGAACGACACGGCCAGGTCCGAGCAACACTGAGGACCCTGCAAACGTAAGAACGAAAAGAAGAGTGATGAAAAGAAGTGTCGAGTTTATCGGTCATCGTGTGCACAACGTCAGGGACAAGTGTGATGTACGGCTCAGGAACTCTACAGCTAAAGAAAATCAGAAACCCTTAAAAACTATTTCTGTATGTACACTCCTGGGCAAAATAAATGCCCCAAGCTCAAAATGGCAAAATACGAAGCTTTTAATAATCTTAACAACAGATCATTGGTCAGGAAATGAGCAGGAATGAAACAGATAGATAAAGGAGATCAGTATGCGAGAGCTTTTCTCTTTAATTTCTTCAAATGTTTAAGTCTTGTGGCTCTTGATGAGCTGCATCAGGTGCGGCAGATAACCAAATAATCACTAATCTTATTTTTTTGGAAAAGTTTGTACACCCAGACGTGTGTTAGTTTGAATTTTACATCAAACATTTTAATCATTATCATGATTTTGCGTACAAGACGACTATAGAAGTGAATTTGGCTGTTTCTAGCTTTTCCCCAAACAGCAAAAGGAAACCAGTGAATGGAGGCACAGGAGCTCTCAGGAGTGCATCTGTTTCATTCCTGCTCATTTCCTCACCAATCATTTGTTCTTAAACCATTAAAAGCTTCAGAGTTTGCCGGTTTGGGCTTGGCCCATTGGGTTTTTTTTGCCCAGGAGTGTACAATCATTGGTGACCCCACTTGCAGAACGTCTATGTAGGGCAGAAAGTGAACGTTTCAGCTAGTGCCGCTCTGGTGATTCATGTCCTCGACTGTTACTGTGCTGTCAGAATGGATCAGGATGTGACAGTACCTCAAAACATTATCTCCTTAAGAGAAATCAGAAATCTGTTATCATAAAAATGGTGTTATTTCAGAGTCAACGAAGACGATAAGGTATGAGATGAAGTGTTTAGAAACGCCTGAACAATCATCAACCATTTTACTAGTTGCCAAAAGAGGATATTTATTGTTAAAAGATAGTTTACACCTTTTTTCCTTTGATTTTTTTTGTTCTTTGACTGTATTTTATTTGTTTTTATCTATACATCACACAACTGTTCTTGCTGGATCTGATTTTTAATGACTTTAGCTAGAGACAACTTTGTCTCCTTGGCTTGTAGATTTATGCAACTTCCCCCAATTTTTTAAATTTTTTTTTTTTAACCTACTATAGCCTAGAAGTAAGAAGTGGATATTACTTAATCAATCTGGAACCATATTTGCCGGTTTGGGTTTGGCCTGTTTTTTTTTTTTTTTGTTCTGAAAAAACTGGCAGAGCAGGAAACGAGTTATTTGCTTGAGATCTAGAGATACACAGCGATGTGACAAAGGACAAACAGGTTTCTCTGAAAGCACTCGGACACAGTGACATAATGCAGGGCGTGTGTGTGTGTGTGTGTGTATATATATATATATATATACACACACATATACATATGTGTACGTGTCATGGCTGATCTAAAAATCCTAATAAAGTCGCACATTTATCTATCACAATTGTTGATTCGGTTTATTTTCTATCACAGATTTGGATTCGAGTCACATGACTTAAAAATAAAAATAAATAAATAATAAGGTCACGTTCAGCCTTAACAATTCCGTATTAAAGAAAGAATCTGATTTCCGTTGGCGAAAAAAAAAAAAAAGACGGACAAAATGTCTCACGAAAACAAAATAAAAAATGACAATGTTTGTAATTGTAGTCTTGAAGTTAGCGTTAGCTAGAAACGTTTTTTTTTCTGTTAAACACAAAAAAATATCCAGAACACGACCTCAGCGTCAAAAAGTGTTATAACTCACAAAACGTTTAAACTTTGTTTAAAATTGTTAGCTTGTTAGTGTTAGTTTTGCACCAAAAAATTGACGATGTTTGTAATGTTAACCCGAGTCGCCGACGCTGCACCACAACAAAGCTGATAAACGTACGAAAAAAATTAGCGCAGTTTCATGACTCTGTTGTGGTTTATCCAATTGCTATCGATCTAAAATAAATACACCAAAGTGTACAATTCCGTATTAAAGAACGAATTATTTTTCTAACGTGGTGAGAAAAAAAAACAACGCACAAAACGTCGCACAAAAAAAAAAAGACGATGTTTGTAATTGTAACTGAAGGTGCCGATAATGCTAACGAGAAAAATTCCAAGCAGGACTCAAAAAATATCGTAGCAGAACCGAGAAACGTACGGGAGAAGAAATCTGCGCAGTTTGGCGACTCCGTTGCGGTTTATCCAATCATACGCGTTCAATTCCAATAGTAGAGATTTTTTTTTCAGTTGTTACGTTATCTCTTCTGTTACGCACAAAAAAAGATTACGTTTGTAATTGTAACTGAACGTGCCAAAAATTGCTAAACCGTAAGAAATAAACGTATCGTCATTCAGCGACTCTAAATTTTGAAACAAGAACCAACTCGGCTTGTTGCGTTTTATCCAATCACACGCATTTATGCAAATTATTTAGCTGGAGGAATTTAATTGGGCCAGAAGCTCTAGCTACACGGCTAGAGAAAGGAGACATCTTGATTTGGTTGCTGTTCTTGAGGGCGGAGCTAAAAGCAGTGCAGATCATCGATTGTTCAAACCGTCGTACATTTTGCCCTGATTAATGATTAACGTCTCAAAATGGAGTCACGTCTCCATAGCGACTGTTTTCGTTCTCTCTTTTCAAAAGTATCTTTTCTTACGCTTTTTATCTGTTTATAAATTCGGAAAACATGACTGCTTTTTAACGTCGTAAAATAACGTTCGCAATCTCTGTATTCTGTGCTAATGATTAAAGTATTAAATATTAAAAGTATTAAATATTAAAAAATATTAAAGTCACACAGCCTTTACAACAAACTCACTGCGTCTTTCGCCCCTTTTACATCGTAACTCATTCTCCGAAATCAGAATAAGATCCTCTTTATAGTCACTTTATATTTATCCGTTAAAAAAAATTCACTCAGTTAAACATAGTTACATGATTAACTGGATAACGAGATTTAATAAACACTGATATCTAGCATCGGCTAACTTCGGCTAATCACGTTAACGTCAATTATGTTAAATTCGTTAACAGAATATAATGAAAAAAGAAAATCCTGATCACCAAAAAAAAAACAAATTAATTGTGCAGTTCTTTAACATCACTAGTTCTGTTCCACTTTATGATTTTTAACGTTAAAAACTTCATAGTTGATTACTTTCCTATAACAGCATGTCGCTAAGTGTTTTATTCCTCAGCAATTTTTTTTACCAATTTTTTTTACTTTATTAAACAAACAACGCTTCGTAGTTTTTATCCGTTTATAGTTGCGTCTAATGTTCGTGAAACAAGTTAGTTCCTGTTTTCACGTACGTTATAGCAGCTGTAAACATTCGTTCCCTCGCCCAGCCTCTCTTTTTTTCGTAGTTAAGGAGAACTCCTCTGTCCTGAAGATGTTGGAAAACGTAAAGTTACGGCTTTAACTCTGAATGTTACAAAGCGACGCTTCATCAGGATAAGATCATGTTTACTTTGCGATAAGCAAATATTTTCCTATCTGATTTCTCGGTTAAGCGTAATCAAAGCCAACACCATGACAGGTTTATGCAAATAAAAAAGACGACACGTCATAATGACTCGGATCCTTTTCACCTAGCTAGGATAGTGTTAGCTAGAAACGTGTTTGATAGCTAGAATATTTGTTCATATGTTAATTTTTTATTGTCATGTTAAACTGTCATGCCCAGAAGGCTAGCGTTAGTTATTAGCCAGCTAGTTCGTTTTATCATTAATTTATCATCATGTTTTCATGCTACGTTTTTATTATTATTTCTTTCTCCGGTAATTTTAATTGTTACAGTCGCCAGTTATTTTATCGTCACTTTATAATCATTACGCTTTCGTGTTTTTTTTTTTTTTTTACTATTACATATCTAGCTGTTTTGTTTTTTTTTGTTAAATGATGTTTGTTCGTTTTTTTTGTAGTTTTGTTAAACATAAAAATTGCCCAGAAAGCTACCCAAGCGTCATAGAGCTTTAGAAACCATAAACTCTTTAAAGTTTAACTGCTAGCGTTACCTTCTTAAGCTAACTACGTAGCTAGCATGTTTGTTTGTTTTTTTGTTGCCCAGAAAGCTACCAACTTTCTACCATCTCATAAATGGTAGTGTTAGCTTGTAAGCTTTTCAACTGCTAGCATTAGCCTGTTAGCTAGCTAGGTAACTAGCTGGATAGTTCGTTACCTTTAGCTAGAAACTTTTTTGATAACTAGCGTTATCAAGTTATTTGTTCAGTTGGTAAGCAAAAAAAATTTGCACAGAAAGTATCCTAAGCTCCATAAGGTATAATAACATAATCTGTTAATTGCTAGCATTACCTTGTTAGCTAGCTAGGTAGATACTTGTTAACCCTAAACCTAGCATATTTTATTCATTTTGTTTTTGTAGTAGTGTTAAATGTAAAAGAAAAAAAAAATAAAAAGATGCCCAGACTCCATTAAGTATATAAGCTATAAAATCGTATTAATCGCTAGTATTAGAATGCTAGCTAGCTAGGCAGAGCGTAGCTATCAGGTTGCGCGCGGAAAAGGAGCGTGAGTGTAAGAACGTGTGGTTCTGACCTCGACGATGGGGTAGTAGCAGTACTTCCAGTACCAGAAGCTCTTGGGGAATTTGGCGGTGAGGTGCTGATCCGGAACGAACGGATGGAACGTCTCTCTCTGGAGCGTGTCCCGGGAATCTCCGGCGGCCACGCCCACTTTCTCCATGCACTGTCCGAGGGCGAGGTCCTCCACCGAGGACGTGTGAGTGCACGTTTTGGTGCGAAAGCCCTCCACGAACCTCTTGAGCGCCTCTCGGCTCAGGACGTACCCGGCGCCGCCGCTCATGTAGCCCTGCTTGATGTAGGGCTTGAAGCGGCGTCCGAAGTACACGGGTTCGTCCGGCGAGTGGTTGGCCAGCACCCTGCGCAGGTTGTCCACCACCACGTACGTGTCGTCGTCGGCTTTGAGGAACCAGTCGGCGTCGGCGCTGTGCTTCTCCTGCACGTAGTGGAAGGCGTTGATGGTCTTCCAGTAGAGCTGGTCGCGGCCCTCCTTGGCGTGGAGTCCGACGGTCGGGAAGTCCGGGTCGTCCACCGAGCTCACGAACACCACGACGTTACAGTGCCGACTCCACGTGGCCTTCACGTGACGAGCTTTCTTCTCCAGGTTCTTCGGACCCGTCATCACCCAACACAGAATACGTACGCGCTTGTACAGCGAATCCGCCAGGGCGCTGTCCTCACCTAAACGAGAAACGCACAGGTGGGTGGGCGGAGCCTGGCCAATAACAACACATGCGATATATTTACATCTTGAGTATCGTAGACTTCGTGATTCAGCGCTGCTTTATAACTTTTATGAGCTTTTTATCGTTACTTCTTTATCGTTCTGTTTTCATTGTTACAAAATGAACAAACATGCTAGTTATCAAAAAAAAGTTTCTAGCTAACACTATCCTAGCCAGCTAGCTTGTTCGTTCTTCTTTAACTTTACGTTTTCCTGTTGGTTATTTATATATCGCTCCATTTTTCCTGTTACTTTTTTAATCGTTAAATTTTTCGTTATATGTTCCTGTTACTTTATCGTTAGATTTTTTGTTACAAGTTCCTGTTACTTTTTTATCGTAAAATTTTTCGTTATATGTTCCTGTAACTTTTTTATCGTAAAATTTTTCGTTATATGTTCCTGTTACTTTTTTATTAAATTTTTCGTTATATGTTCCTGTTACTTTTTTATCGTAAAATTTTTCGTTATATGTTCCTGTTACTTTTTTATCGTAAAATTTTTCGTTATATGTTCCTGTTACTTTTTTATTAAATTTTCCGTTATATGTTCCTGTTACTTTATCGTTAGATTTTTCGTTACATGTTCCTGTTACTTTTTTATTAAATTTTTCGTTATATGTTCCTGTTACTTTTTTAATCGTTACATTATTTCGTTATATGTTCCTGTTAACTTTATTGTTAGATTTTCTGTTATATGTTCTTCTTAACATTATATCGTTAAATTTTTCATTAAATGTTCTTCTTACTTTTTTCTATCTTTATGTTTTTCTTTACTGTTCCTTTTTTAATTTTTTTGCGTTATATTTTCCCGTTATATTTTTTATCCTTACATCTTCTTGTTACTTTTTTTGATAGTTAATTAATTTTCCGTCAGTAATCTACCTCCACTTTTTCTTGCTACATTCTGAATGTAATTTTTTTGTTATTTTATATCTGTTACAGTTTACTGTTTACTTTATCATCACTTTATTTCCATTATTTTTTTTACTGTTACGTTTTTCACAACTTTAAAGTTTTTATCATCAGATTTTGTCGTTCAAAAGTTCAAAACTTTCCCACTACGTATTTTATATATATACATATATAGAAAGAGACAGAGAGAAAGAATTTGTCTATTTGTCTCAGTTACTGTAATAAACAATTGTATAAACGAGAGCGATGTGTTTAGATTCCTTACGAATAAAGTGATAAGAAAAGTTACGAACTCTAACCCCGCCCGCTTAGTGACGTGAGTCAAACGTAATGAATTCACTAGTCAGAAATGGAGAAAACAGAAAAGGAGCAGAATGAAAGAATAAAGAATAAAAGTAGCTCAGTTCATCATCGAGTTCCTGTTTGATCGGTTCGGTAGTTCGAGATCGTTCTGTTTATAGAAAAAGAAAAAAAGAAAAGAGAAAGCAAATAAAAGTGAAGCAGGAAGAGAACTCCGTGGTGAACAACGTAATAAACTTTCTGAAGGTGACAGGATTAACTGCAGGATGTGTACACTGCGGGAGAGTCAACAGAACCGGGGCAAAGTCCAGAACGAGAAAGACAACGCGACGTGGCAGAGCGCTAATCACACTAATCATACTAGCGATGCTAACGGCGTTTCCTGGAGTCGTTACCGATGTGATGCGGGTGGACGAGGTTAAACAGCGCTAACTTCTCCTTCCTCCAGTTCTTGTGCTCCTCCTCGAGGCTCCTCAGGTCCGCATCGACACGTCGCGGGTGGAGGTTTTGCGAGAACCAGGCCTCGTGCAGGATCACGTACAGAGAACACGTTCCCACCAGGAAGCCCACGTAGAACGAGGAGCGCGAGCAGAGCCCTTTCATCTGGAACATTTTCACCACTTTCACCACACGCTAACTGAAACAACGAAAACGTAAAAGAGATTAGAGGAGCGATTATAAACATCGCAACTCCTTACGCACAAACACAGCTTTCGTTCCTGCTCACTTCACTGAAGAAATAAAAAAAAATCTTTTAAACAAATTTAAAAATCAAACACTTCTATCTTACAGTTTAGTTATTCTGGACTCATTTCTAATTAATGGAGATAAAATTTACGTACTTTTTCAACTTTATATTTTAGCGTTGCGTACGATAGCGTTTTAGGGCCACTGTTTTAAAAAATTAAAATACAATAATTTGAGAATAAAGTTAACGTTTCTGTTACCTTTCTAACGTTACATTTTATTGTTCCGTTACCTTTCTAACGTTACTTTTTATTGTTCCGTTACCTTTCTAACGTTACTTTTTATTGTTCCGTTACCTTTCTAACGTTACGTTTTATTGTTCCGTTACCTTTCTAACGTTACGTTTTATTGTTTCGTTACCTTTCTTACGTTACGTTTTATTGTTCCGTTACCGTTCGAACGTTACGTTTTATTGTTCCGTTACCGTTCGAACGTTACATTTTATTGTTCCGTTACCGTTCGAACGTTACATTTTATTGTTCCGTTACCTTTCTTACGTTACTTTTTATCGTTCCGTTACCTTTCTAACGTTACGTTTTATTGTTTCATTACCTTTCTTACGTTATGTTTTATTGTTCCGTTACCGTTCGAACGTTACGTTTTATTGTTCCGTTACCATTCGAACGTTACATTTTATTGTTCCGTTACCTTTCTTACGTTACTTTTTATCGTTCCGTTACCTTTCTTACGTTATGTTTTATTGTTTTTCTCCTCAGCTGCTCCGAGACTGTTTTACTTTAATCGTGTTATACAAATAAATCTGAACAAGTCAGGAATAAAATAAACAAACAAACAATATCATCAATAGCATATTAACAAAACAATTTTTAAAACTATTTTTTATGACCGAGACTAAGTTCGAGTTAACTTTATATTTATGGGTATTTATGGGTATTTATACCCATAATTCCTCGTTAATTAATCATTAATTACTCATTAATTACTCATGCTGATTGTAAACAGTAGTAATTTACAGATTAAATAAATATAAAACGTACACATAAGTAAATATTAAATGGAAATAAATATTAATAATTTAATTTAATATAAAAATGTAATAAAGATGTTGATGTTTACAGATTTTAATAAGTATAAAAATATATAAATTGTATAAATATGCTTTAGAAACATATATAATTCTACATGAATTAAATACAGATATAAATATATATAAATATGCAGATTTAAATAAATAAAAAATGATAAAAATGCTATTGATGGAATTTTACCGGTTTGTTGATGTTCAGTGAAAGTGAAGCTCAGAGGAGAAGCGCGTGACGCCCACATCCATCTCAAACAAGCTCCAGACCAGGAGAAGAAGCTTCTTCAGACCTCCAGCCTGCTGTGGAAGTCCAGCAGAACATCACCGAGTGAACACTGCGGCTCTGAGTTTATTAAAAATGATAATAAAAACAATAAAAACAATAATAATGGCGCTACAGGGCTCACGCGCTCGCGGTCTCTCTCTCTCTCTCTCTCGTGACGTTGCGAGCTCGCGAGCTGGACGTTAGCACAACAGATTAGCTTTGCTAGTTAAAAAAAAAAAAAAAAAAAGGCGGCTAGTTAAAAAGTCGCCGCACGTCTCCATGGTGACGCTTTGTCATCGTAAATTAAATTTAAAAAAAAAACGTAAAAAAATTAATTAAAAAAAAAAAAAAAAAAATAGAGAGAAACTTCCGGAAGCTGTTTATGTCACACAGCTCGCTCGCGCGCCCGCACAACTTCTTCCACATCAACTTCCAGCAGCGCGAGAGCCACCTGAGCGAAACAGGAAGAGCCTGCGTCAGAGGGGACGCGACGCGCATGCGCATATCCTGCACTGCGATTGGCTGAGCTGATAAGAGGGCGTGGTCACACTCTCACGCTCGCCCTGAACGTCCAGTCTGACAGGAAAGTTCAGAGCTCCTATTTTTATTTATTTTTATTAGTATTATTATTATTATTATTATTTTAGAAATATTATCTTCAGAGTTTATTGTGAATTTCTAATAAATAATTCATTAATATTTAAATTAGTCTAGACTTATATAAAAAAAAGTAATATTCCACACTATTAACTATATAATTCACTGATTAATGATTCCATTTTTACATATTATATATTCTCATTTTCCACACCTCCTGAAGAATTTTTCGATTAAATATTTAGCTTTTTTTGTTGTTGTTTTAAATTTCAACTGTTGCATACTTAATTAGCTGAAAAATCTCATTTGCATAAATGCAAATTTTCAAGTTTAAATGCAAACAAATAGAGTATTTACATTAAAATATAAAGAACATCAGGTTTTTGGTCATGACAAGCATTTTTATTTTTTAAATTTTTGGATAAATTTATTTTCAATAAATCTATTAAATGTCTCCTTTGCTGCAGTAAAAAAAAATATATTAAAAAATTATTTTTAAAAAAATTATTCCAGTATTTTGACGATTTGAATAAAGTCGAGCCGTGTTTAATTAAAGCGTCACGTAATCTCAGTGTAAATAAACCTGTTCCTGGAGGAACCCAGAGTCCGTTAGAGAACACACCTAAACACACAGCATCATGAAGATCAAATATCTGGAAACGCCGGGCTTTACGGACGAGCGGCGAGTCGTGTGAAACCCTGTTTGGAGAAAGTTTAGCAAAAAGAACGTTAGAGATGATTAAACATGTGGGAAAAGGTTCTCTGGTCTGATGAGACCAAAACTGAACTTTTTGTTCCTTGGTACAAACCTGTGAACACCAATCCTGCTGTGAAACATGGTGGTGGTAGCATCGTGTTCAGCTTTGGCATCTTGGTTGCTTAGTAACAGTAGTAACCGTTTACTCTCCTCTTGCTGACATTCGTCTGTTTCTCACATCCTTTTTCATTTCTCTCATTTTTTATTTTTCTCTGTTTCTTTCTTTTATATATAAATTTACTTTCTCTCACTTTTCTCTTCTTACTACTTTCTTATGCTTGTTTTTCTTTGTTTGCTTTTCCTTCCCATTTCCTATTTTTTGTTCTTTCTCTTTCTTTTTTATATCTCTAAGTTTCCTTTTGTCTGCCTCTATTCTTTCTGTCTTTTTATACATCTTTTTTTTAACTTGTTTCTTCCTTTTTTCTTTCTTTTTAAAAAGCTGGGGGTTTTTTTCATTTTCTTTCTTTCTTTCTTTCTTTAATGGTATTTCCTTCAGAAAATGTAAATCTAGTTTCATCACAGTTTTATTTTAACTCTGAAACCCAAAACTGCTCATCACTCTGAGAACACTGATCCCTACTGTGAAACACGGTGGTGGTAGCATCATTACCCTTGTCCTCTTGGTGGTTGACGTCATAAAATCCCACTTTCAGGTTGTAACACAGCAGAATGAGGAAAAGCGTAAGAAATTGAAAGAAACGTTTCGGCTTGGTATTTTAAAAGGTATTAAAATTAAAACTTCAGTATTTTTTACAAACATGTTTAATTATTTCACAGCTAAAATTTTATAATCAACCTTTAAGCATTTAACATGAATGTTATTTTTTATTCCCAAAATCTTGATTGACAGCTCAGAGAAACTTTCTTACGTCATCAGCATTTTCTTTATTTAAAGCAACAAAGAAGAACCAAAAAAAATAAAAATAAAAAAATAAATGTTAATTTAATGCTCCAAAAATCACTCAGACTCCAGGAAGAAAATAAGCGTGTTGGTTTTTACTCAAATGCCTAATTTCTCTCTCTCTCTCACACACACACACACACACACACACACTCTCTCTCTCTCACACACACACACACACACACACACACATTTTATCTGTTGTGTCTGTACAGTAGATACACATTCAGAAAATAGCGATAAACCTCCCACATTTGTATCGTCTGAGGAGGACGTCGTGTTTGGTTATATAATTAGGAGAACGTAACACTTCACTGCGTGTGTGTTGTGATCATCGTGAGCTGGAAAACGCCGCGCTAACTGGAGGATATCTAGCACTCGACGTGCTCGGGCCACGCCTCAACATAGCCGCAAAGCTAGATTCTCCAGGACGGTGTATTCAAACGATGATCACGATATTTTAATACAGAAATATCATGATAATTATGTATAGATAAATTGATATCTTCCAGCCCTAACATGTTTGTTTGTTTTTTCTGAGAATGAACTGTTGTTTATATCAAATAAAAGCAGGTTGCTGACATTTAACACATTTAAACGTTTTGGTTTAATTTACGTAGCACCTTTTTATCCATTTCATGTAAATGTGGTCGATTCTCGGCAAAACACGAGCTGAAATCTTGTTACGTTTAAACATAAAGACAACGCGGAAGGATGTTGCTGTAACTTCATAATGAACATAACACACTTTAAAAATATTACACACAGGTTTTCATGATTCTACTCATGACTCAACATCATCATCACCATCTGGGCACCAAAACAGCGCAGATTTTTAAACTTGTCTTGTAATTTTGTCAAGATCTTGAATTCTGTTGGTTGTTCAAAGCTCAGATTTTGACACAAAGTTAAGGATCTGTAGCATATGTAGCTCAACACTCTTAAAAACCAAAGAGATCTTCGCACATCGACTTTGCTCAAGTTTCCGGAAACTACGATCACACGGGATCTCAAATGGGAGACGCATCCATCATCCATCAACAAGAAAGCTCAGCAAAGGATGGAGTTCTTACGGCAATACTGATGCAATTACGTCTAACATCGCTGTCTGGTTTGGTCCAGCCTTCTCCAGAGAAAAGCGGGAGCTGCAACAGACTATCGAGACCGCTGAGAAAATCATCGGCTGCAGTCTGTCATCGCTTGAAGTCCTGCACATCATCAGGACCAAGAGGCGAGCAGGAAAAATCCTCAGTGACGCCTCGCACCACAAAAACTACCATCAGGAACGCGATTCCCTCCCTGATAACAAAAACCGCACGCCATCGAAACAGCTTCTTTCCACCGGCGGTTTCTGTCTTTAACCACTAATCACTACGACGCTGATCTGCCCAGTCACCAGCAATCTGCACTCAGTGTTTTTACAAACGATAGATCATCGCTATTATTTATTATACATCACAATCTCTCCTCTCTATATCCAGCCTGTATTTCTGATTAAGGTGTATTGGTAATATTTGTACATTAGGATGGTAATTGTGTTGTGTATCCGTCTGCCGTGACGTCTGAGCATTTACACACACACCAAAACAGTCTGTCTTTATATCTGCCAAATGTCATGTGGCTGGGAATAGTATTTCTGGAGATATTAAATCTTAAACATGGCTTCCCGTGCAAAAAAAATATTATATATACAGACTTTGGTTTTAGGTCACAAGCAACAAATTAAAAAAAAAAAAAAAAAGAAAGAAAGAAAGAATGAACAAAATCTGAGACTCGCAGCAACAATCCTGTGAATCGACACGGAACGACGCAATGAGGAAGTAATTATTTTTAGATATCGCTCAGCCCTAACGTAAACACGCTCTGTAATCTGACCTTGCTCTCTTCACGAAACCTCAACCATGTACTTGATCATAATGCGAGATAATTCTTCAAATCATCTTCCCAAACATCATGACGCCCCGCTTTTTTTAATTTTTTAAATTATTTTATTTTTATCCAGGTCCTGATTGGCATCTCCAGGGTGAACAATCCAAACGCTGCATATTTTATTATTATTGTTACATAAAGTGCAATAACAGCATCCATCGAAACCTTGTGAAATTTTTTTCCCCTCAAATAAAAAATAAAAAAACTTGTAATGATGTATGGAGAGAGTTTGGTGTCTGTAACTGGGCGAAAGCGATAGAGAAAGAAAGAGAGAGAGAGAGAGAGAGAGAGAAAGCGATAGGGAGAAAGATAGGGAGATAGAGAGAGTGAGAGAGAGAGAGAAAGCTATAGAGAGAGAGAGAGAGAGAGAGATAGAGAGAGAAAGCTATAGAGAGAGAGAGAGAGAGAGCGATAGAGAAAGCTAGAGAGAGAGCGATAGAGAGAGAGAGAGAGAGCGAGTTTATTATTCACTGATGCTTTACAGAAATTCTCGCTGCAATCCGAGTGATGGCTGTACGGCTGCTCCACAGTCCGATCTCGGTGTTTGTCTTTGTTCCCCACACACGCACACACACACGCACACACACTAACACACACGCACGCACGCGCGCACACACACACACACACGCACACACACACACACACACACAGTCCTGTGAATCAGAAATCGAGTTCGTCGGACTCTCCGGTTCCCGTGGACTGACTCTCGTCCTGTTTCTCTCCCCAAACAAACCTGTAGTTGTTCTCCAGCTCCTGCTGTCGCTTCTGCTCTTTATACACTTCCTCCGTTCCTCCCGTCTGAACACACACACACACACACACATACACACACACACACAAAACAATCAGTGTTATACACAATGCGTAACAATACACAGCATCACACAGCAGCTTTACAGAAATACAGAAGCAGATTTATATTTAGATCCCTAATCGACAAGCCTCAGACCTGCTGACTCCGACTAGGAATAACAAATAACATTCCCGGGAAAGGGGTGGGATTGAAAACTAGGGAAGCATCAACACTGCATCAGTCCAACTCCGTTCTCATTGAGTCACACTAATGGCCAGGCGACAAGAAACGACAGCGATCAGGACGTATTTCACGATTAACAATCAAAGCGAAGTATAAAAATATCCAGAGGAGGAAGTAAAGCAAAACATCTTCCTACAATACAAGTGATAAAATATCTTTTGGGAAAATAACGGGAAGTTCATCGCTAGGTGAGGGGAAAAAATGTCTCCAGACGACGCTAGGCGAGTGAAAATAACAGCTCGTTGCGTTCCAGTGTGTCCTTCCTGGCGATCAGACGTCGACGACGAGGAATTCTGACGCAACGAAAACAGAAACGTACTTTACTTACAGCTGTACGGAAGTTTTACGCAAAATCCACTTCGGAATTATCGAAAATTATCCACCGCATGATAACTAACGTAGCTCGCAATAATGAAATTTATTCTAAAAATCAACTCGCTAACGTTATAAAGAACGAGTCCGGTAGTCTAAAGCCTAATTCAGGCTGCAGAGGAAGTACGAGAAAATCACCGATCCGGAAGGAAATTTGGAAATTAACCCCGGATTCCAAGGACATTTAATTCCATCTGAATACAGCTATTGTGCCTCAACACACACACACACACACACACACACACACACACACACACACACTTTTCATGGCCAGCATATAAACCAGGAAATCATAAACACAGCTCAATAAAATGTTATGTGACGTCTCTGATTAAAGACTTCATTCAACTCCATTTTATTTTTCTTCACTTAGACCGAGCGTCCAGACTTATTTTATTAATTATTAAACATTAAACAGTTAATATTTCTCTCAAAACAAATAAAAGAAGTGGAAATGTAAATTCACCTCCATGTAAGTGATAACTGAATGCTGGAGTTGCTAAAACAGGGTAAAGTGAGAGCGCTGTTGCTCTTTGTCCTGCCTGTAGCTCAGACTGAAACACAGCTGAGAAAAGTATTTTAAAAAATAAATAAATAAATAAATAACTGCTGCTTGCGTAAGTATTGACCCCCCTGATTCATTTCAGTCAGTTTCAACAATCATAGATCGATTATTAGCGAAAAAGAACAAACAACTCAAAAGAACAAAATACGATTAAGGCACCTCTGATCGATATACGACCGACTTGGTTCCGAATCTGTGTCACAAATGATGATGATGATGATGATGATGATGATGTCGTGGTGGGCATGGCCTAATATTCTAATCAGCACATTCGTTCTGTTCAGTTTATTAGGCCATGCCCACCATGACATCATCATCATCATCATTTGTGACACAGATTAGGAACCAAGCTGGTCGTATATCGATCAGAGGTGCCTTAATTGTATCGTAGCAGAGATATCGTCAAATATTACGAATCGCTGACTTCAGAATCAAAACCGAAATCGTAAAACTTATTCGGAGGGCGGAGCTACCCATTACAAGCTCAAAGGCTTTGAACCAATCGTGCCTCATATGCAAATGATTACAGGATCACGACGTAGTGCTAACACTCAGCTAGCTAGCTAACTTACACGGCGGTTGTCACGGTAACGACATGGTAATATACTGACAGGTTTGGTGTTATGCGTTAGTGGATATGGGGTGTGTTTCTAATTTGCATATTCATGCATATTCACAGACGTAGTGTAGAGACGTTTTATACTAGTTTCTTAGGAATAAAAGAGTGTAAGAATGATACAGTGAGAGGTGCGTGTGTGTGTGTGTGTGTGTTTTTTCCGTACCAGCAGGTTGATGAGCAGTTCTCTAAAAGATTTGGTGTCTTCCTCACTCAGCCACTGATCTCCCGCCTCCTCCGCTGATTTACGGGTCAAAATCTTCACTTCTATCTTTCCTGAAAGGAATTAAAAAAAAAAAAAAACAGGAAATGGTCGAGTTTACTTCCTCTCACCGAACCCCAGATACACACCAGGCTAGTGAACACACACACACACACACACACACACACACACACAGAGTGAAGCAAAAGGAAAAGTGACACGATGCAAGTGACAGCTAATGAGATGCGAAATGACGGATGAGACACAGTGGAACCTCATTGGGTGCTCATTAGAATATTAGGCCACGCCCACCAGAGCCCCAGGCTTAGCTCTCGAACCCCAGTGAGTTCAGGAACGTTTCACTGAAAATGTTTATTTAGCATATTTACATATTTATTTTATTAATATTCTGATAGTTTGTGTTCAAAATAAAAAGCAAAACAAGTCTGGTTATTATTATTATTACTATTAATACTATTATTATTATTATTATTATTATTGTTGTTGTTGTTATTGTTATTGTTGTTATTATTGCTTTGTGTGTAAACACTTGTTGTTGTAGAGGTGGGGCGATATGACAAAAATATCATATCACGACGTTTCTACGATACGTATCACAATATACAGGCTTCATAACAAATGGCCAGCAAAAAAAAAATAGTGTATTTAAAAAAATAAACCTTAAAAAATTCTTTTATGTTGTTTTTATTTATTTTTTTAATAATTTGAGTGTTTTTAATTAC
>CM040455.1:763075-768075 GCA_022758105.1 Pangasianodon gigas | reverse complement strand
ATTCTCTCACTACTCTCATGTTTATATTTGTAAAGAGGAAACTCCGGTGTGTGTAACAGCACACTGCCCTCTAGTGCACATTCAGCACAACGCAAAAACAAAACAAACTGACGGGTCTTTCCTGTTATTTTTTAATTGCTCCGAGTCTCCATTTTTTTTTTTTTTTTTTTTAATTGCTCTGAGTCTCCTTTTTTTTTTTTTTTTTTTTTTTTTTTTTTTTTTTTTTTTTTTTTTTTTTTTTTTTTTTTTTTTTTTTTTTTTTTTTTTTTTTTTTTTTTTTTTTTTTAATTGCTCTGAGTCTCCATTTTTTAATTTATTTTTTAATTGCTGAGTCTCCTTTTTTTGTTTTTTGTTTTTTTTTAATTGTGCTGAATCTCCTTTTTTTGTTTTTTTTTAATTGTGCTGAATCTCCTTTTTTTGTTTTTTTTTAATTGCTCTGAGTCTCTGAGCCTTTTTTCGCTTCAGAGTTGACGTTGATGATGAAGAGGAAGATAATGATGAAGATGATGGACGCTGTACCTCTTCTATGATGTTGTCGAACTCTTTCTGCATCTCCTCTTTAATCTGGACGATTTTGGACGCAGGAACCGAGAGGTCGGCCATCTCCTCTTCGAACTCCTTCAGCAGCCGTTCATCTTCATCTCCCTCCTCCTCCTCCTCCTCCACTTCCTTTTTCTTCCTCCCCTCCTCCTCTTCCTCGTCCTCCTTCTCCGTCTCCTCTGAGGAAGACTGGCTTCTCCCGTTTCTCCCCTGAGCTTTTTTATTCTGGAATGAAAGCAGCGAGTGAAGAAGAAAAGGAGTTTTATTTTCAGGTGTAAAGCTTGGTGAACTGAAGTAACCCCCGCGAGCAGCACTGACCTTCCTGTTACTGTCTCTGAGGTGCTGCACGAACTTCATCAGGTCTACAGGATCCGTCATGATCTTAAAGTTAAACTTCCCTTCTCCAAATACTGCGAACACAAACACACTCGCTGCTGAAACACCGAGCGATGACGCACCGTTACTGTTTCCACACCAAGGCTGATTAGTTTCCTATAACAGCACACCCCCAACTGTTCTACTCCTCTTACTCTACAGAACATTTACCAACAACTGCCACTTTTTATTTATTAAAGAACAACAAGCTCTAATTTTATTTACTTATTTACTTATATTCGTGCTCATTTACATATTCACTTGCTCGTCTGCTTACTTATTTATCTACTTATTAACTCAATTTACTTATTTATTTACTTAATTACTTATTTACATATTTATTTATTTGTTTATTTACTTGTTTATTTAGCTATTTACTTATTTAATAATTTACAGACTTCCTTATTTATTATTTATATGCTCATTTACATATTAACTGATTTATTTACTTAATTACTTATTTTTTTGTTTACTTAATTACCTAATTACCTACTTATTTGCTTATTATTTAACTAATTACTTATTCGTTTGTTTATATACCTACTAATTTACTTGCACACTTATTTATTTATTTAATACTTTACATATTTTTTTGCTCAATTAGTTATTTACTTTCTTATTTATCTATTTATTAACTCAATTTACTTATTTATTTACTTAATTACTTATATTCGTGCTCATTTACATATTCACTTGCTCATTTGCGTACTTATTTCGCTATTAATTAACTCAAATTACATATCTATTTACTTAATTACTTATTTACATATTTATTTATTTGTTTATTTTCTTATTTACTTGTTTATTCAGCTACTTACCTATTTAATAATTTACAGATTTCCTTATTTATTACTTATATACTCATTTACATATTAACTGACTTATTTACTTAATTACTTATTTATTTGTTTATTATTTAGCTAATTTACTTGCAGACTTACATACTTATTTACCTTTTATTTATTTATTTAATATTTTACATACTTATTTATTTGCTCAATTACTTATTTACTTTCTTGTTTATTGATTTATCTACTTATTTGCTCACTGTTTACTTAATTACTTATTCAATTGTTTATTTTCTTATTTACTTGCTTAATTATTTACTTATTATTTATTAACTTCCTCACTCACTTATTTACTCATTAAAGAATGACACGTTGTACTTTTTATCCATTTATAGTTACATTTACCCACAAAGAAGCGTAAACTCCTCTGTCCTGAACACGTCTTTACCTCTGACTGCTACAAAGCGCTGACACTGGAGACTCCTTCCAAAAACGTTACGCAAACGTCTCCTTACAGGAAACTTCACCATATCAACGATTACACACGCTGTTTAATATAGCTGTTGCTATAGAAACGGTAACGTATCAGAACGAGTGCATTAATATAAACCTGCGCTACTGTCAGAGCTGCTGTTTTAGAAAACTAATCAACACCTTCTGACCAATCAGAGTCCAGGATGAAGTGAGTTTTCTTACTGTCGTTATCGTCGGGTTCGTTCTCCGGCTCGCCGTCAGACTCCTGCAGAGAAATAATTCAAACTTCGTAAGTAATAAATGCGTGGTGCAAAAGTTTTCGCCCCCTCAGTGCATATCTAATTTCATTTTAGTTATTTTTTTATAATGTTTTAGTGATTTCTGTGTGTGTGTGTGTGTGTGTGTATGTGTGTACCTGTAGCTCAGGTGTTTGCGTTTCAGCCCCCTCTGGTTTGGTGACGCCGTCCCAGAAATCTTTATCCTCCGCCTCCTCGCTCACTGACTCCTCCCCCTCCTCATCTACAGCGTCTGTTCAGAAGGAAAAGTCACTGAATAAGCCCCGCCCAATTCCCCTGACCGTCCAATCCCCGCCTAGCGACTGTTACTATCCGCAAATTGAGCACGACAGTATTGAAACAGGGCACTTATATACATACATTACATACAACCTGACCTTTGACCTCAGACTCTACAGCAGGCGTATCAGTGGGCGGTACAGACTCCTCATCCATTACATCACTTCCTGTTTCCTCCCCGCTTTCATCTTTGGACAGAATCTGATCGAGCGTCCTGAGCTCTTCTGAGATCTGTTCCACTTTCCGCTTTGTGTCAGCTGAGGAGAGAGAGAGAGAGAGAGAGAGAGAGAGAGAGAGACAGAAACAGAGAGAGAGAGAGAGAGAGAGAGAGAGAGACAGAAACAGAGAGAGAGAGAGAAGAAGTGTGATGAGACGGAGAGACAGGAGAGTGAGAGAGAGAGAGAACAAAACCAGAGAGACAGGACCGTGAGACAGAAAGTAACAAAGGAGGGAGAGAGTGAAAGTGAAGACAGAAAGACAGAATGAGACAGGAGAGTGAGACAGAAGACGAAGTGTGAGAGAGAGCGAGACAGGAGAGTGTAATGAGAGTAAATCTGGACAGGACAGTGTGAAAGTCAAGAGTGGATTTCTAAAAATAGTGTAGTAATTAGACTCAGAGAGAGAGAGAGAGAGAGAGAGAGAGAGAGTGGGAGGGAGAGAGAGAGAGAGAGGGGGAGAGAGAGAGAGGAGACTTTCACTCACAGACAATGACAGAGTGAAAGTGAGACAGAGAGAGTGAGACAGCCAGACTTCCACTCATGCACAAAGACAGAGTGAGACAGGAGAGAGAGACAGGGGAATTTCACTCTCAGACAGAGACAGAGCGTGAGACAGCAGGGGAGTGAGACAGCAGGGGAGTGAGAGTGAGACACAGAGAGAGTAAGGCAGAGAGACAGTGAGACAGGAGAGTGAGACAGGAGTCATGCACTCACAGACAGGGACAGAGTAAGAGTGAGACAGAGAGAAACAGAGAGGGTGAGACAGAAGCTGTGCACTCACAGAGAGAGACAGAGAGAGGGTGAGAGTGAGACAGAGAGAGCATGAGACAGGGAGAGAGTGAGACAGAGTGAGACAGGAGAGTGAGACAGGAGGCGTGCAGACTCACAGACTTGCGCTTTAACGTAGTCCATGTACTGCTGCGCGCTGAGCGCTGGCTGACACACGATGGCCTGCGGCTTGGCGGAGGAGGGGGGGCGCAGGAGCGGGTGCTGACACGTGCGCGACGTGTGAACCGTCAGGACGTAGTGACACGACTGAGGCTCGTCCACACGGGAGATATAATCACTCGAACCCTCTTCACACACAAACTGCACACACACACACACACACACACACACACACACACACAGATTATAGTCTTATAAATGCCTTGGGGGGTGTGTATGCGGGTGTGTGTGTGTGTGTGTGTGTGCGCACGTGCAGCTTCTCACCCTGACTTCAGACTCTCGTGGGTTTCCGTTCAGGTCGCATTTGGAGCCGTTGACGTACGACTGACTGTGATATCGCTTCAGCTTGTGCTGTTTAGTGGCCTGAAGGAGGGCAGAGAGTGAGACAGGAGAGTGAGACAGGAGAGTGAGACAGGAGAGTGAGACACTGATAGAGAGGAGGAGGTAACAAGACAGGTGATGAGTGAGTGAGACAGGGGAGTGAGACAGGGGAGTGAGAAACAATGTTTTGTGAGACAGAAGGTGACACAGGAGCAAAGCGAACAACAAGACAGAAAGTGAAAGAGAGAGACAAAAGAGAAAGACAAGAGAGTGAGACAGAAGGGTGAGAAAGAAGGGTGAGACAGACAGGGGAGTGAGACAGACAGGGGAGTGAGACAGGACAGTGAGACAGGAGGGTGAGATGGGAGGGTGAGACAGGACAGTGAGACAGGAGGGTGAGACAGACAGGGGAGTGAGACAGGACAGTGAGACAGAACAGTGAGACAGAACAGTGAGACAGGAGGGTGAGACAGGAGGGTGAGACAGACAGGGGAGTGAGATAGGACAGTGAGACAGGAGGGTGAGACAGACGGGGGAGTGAGACAGGACAGTGAGACAGGAGGGTGAGACAGAAGGGTGAGACAGACAGGACAGTGAGACAGGAGGGTGAGACAGACAGGAGGGTGAGACAGGACAGTGAGATAGGAGGGTGAGACAGACAGGACAGTGAGACAGGAGGGTGAGACAGGACAGTGAGATAGGAAGGTGAGATGGGAGGGTGAGACAGGACAGTGAGACAGGAGGGTGAGACAGACAGGGGA
>CM040455.1:747505-762975 GCA_022758105.1 Pangasianodon gigas | reverse complement strand
GAGTGAGACAGGACAGTGAGACAGGACAGTGAGACAGAAGGGTGAGACAGGAGGGTGAGACAGGAGGGTGAGACAGGAGGGTGAGACAGACAGAAGGGTGAGACAGAAGGGTGAGACAGACAGGGGAGTGAGACAGGACAGTGAGACAGGACAGTGAGACAGAAGGGTGAGACAGGAGGGTGAGACAGACAGAAGGGTGAGACAGACAGGAGGGTGAGACAGACAGAAGGGTGAGACAGACAGAAGGGTGAGACAGAAGGGTGAGACAGACAGGAGAGTGAGACAGGACAGTGAGACAGGACAGTGAGACAGAAGGGTGAGACAGGAGGGTGAGACAGACAGAAGGGTGAGACAGACAGAAGGGTGAGACAGAAGGGTGAGACAGACAGAAGGGTGAGACAGACAGGAGGGTGAGACAGACAGGGGAGTGAGACAGGACAGTGAGACAGAAGGGTGAGACAGGACAGTAAATTAAAGTTGTCTTACCTTAGCAGTTTCATTGGTCCAGTCAAACTCAGACTCAAAATAACCCAGAAACAGCACATCACCTTTAATCTCTGAATCTACACACACACACGCACGCACACACACACGTGCACACACGCGCACACACACACACACACACACACATCAAAATAATCATCTCAACACTTTCACTCTTATCAAAAACATCAGGATTTATGAATATTCATTAATATGCTAATTAGAACCATCCCTCAAGTCCTCATCTCATTCCTAACTTCCTGATATCACTTCGTTAGCCAGTTAGCTAAGCGCTAGTAAACTAGCTCACATCAGTCAGCCTATATTTCAACGTTACCATGACAACCACCATGTCTCACTGCTAACATTAGCTACTAAATTAGCATGCAGGTTCTGTAGGTAAAGAATGTTACCCTGTAATAATTTGCATATTGAAGGTGACTGGTTCAATAATTTAGTGACGTCACAAACTCATATGAAGCTCCGCCCCCGAATCAGTTTTATACAGAAGTGCAGGTAAAGTACATCCCGGAAAAATGCAAACAAATTTCCCCCGAACACACACGTGGGTAGAATCAGAACCAGGATGGAGGATGTGTTTATCGTTTAAACATCACGCTGTAGAGTTTAACAGTAAATATTTTTACACACGCTGCACCTTCGAGGTGATACTGTCTGATGTGCTGTCCGTAGCAGAACTCGTACGTCCACCAGTCTTTAGTCTGCAGAGAGGAAAAGCGAGAAAAGGTCAGGGAACGGCGAGAGAACTGGAACTAGCGTGTTCAAATGTAACCGTAAACAGATAAAAAGTATGACAGTAAAAACAGTGTGGTGTAAGCGTAATAAAACGCTGAGAGTGTGCTGAGAGACAGCACCTTGATGAGGCAGGGAGCAGAGTGCATGGGCTTCAGGAGCTCAGGGACGGCCGGCCCGCTGTAACCCTGAGGGTCCGACTCAGGAACCGGGTCCTGGTGGAACCTCACCGCCTGCGCAGGCAACCGGCACTCGTACAGCTGCTTATATTTATTAGACACCAACATCACATCTTCCATCTGATGGAGGAGAAGAGGAAAGGAGAGAGGAGACAGGAAGTGATTAATAACAACAACAATAACAACAACAATACTAATAATAATAATAATAATAATAATAAATAGCTGACCTATAGACATAGAACTTAATCAATTAACCCTTTAACAGAAAATAATTAAAATTAAAAATGACAGCTAACAAATATTCAACATCTTAGCTAGCCCAATTAGCAAGCTAGCATCCAATTTCAGCCATGCTAATCAGCTAAATCTCTCCGCTAGCTAAACATCAAAACATCTAGCCTAGCTAGTTAGCTTGCTAGCGTATTAGTTAGCCCGGATTTCCACTCACCTGCCCTCTAATCACGGGGTCTGGAAGAATCTGAATCCCATATTTCATTTCATTTAACTCCTCCAAATTCAAAAAAGCCGAGGCAGAAAGGAGGCATATTAAAAATAAAACATACAACCCTCTCAAAAACCGGACCCAGGAAGCCGCCATATTGTGTATTTCTCTCGCATCGCAAACCAGCCGCGGTGTCCGTCGCCAAGGAGGAAGCGGATTGGACAACGTCTCAGAAAGACGCCTTTGGATTGGATATCGTACAAGTCAATCAACTTGATGCCACTCTGTCATTGGATAAGACGTTAAACGGGTCAGCCCACCAGCCACGACAAGGTTTTTGATTGGACTGAAGAAGTAGCGGAGTGATTACAGTAATCCTGCAGAATTAGCGTCTTTATTGATCACTTTATTCGGATAATTTCATCCTGTTTTAGTGTCTGTTTGAATTAATTTACTCAAATTAGAGCTGCGTAATGGAGAAAATAACCCACAAAAGTCATTACAGACACTATTACACACTACAGTCATGTCCAAGCTTTACTTAATGACTCTTAGAAACATTATAGTATTATTTATTAAATAAGGCAAATCAAATCCCTTATAAATAATTGTTTATTTCGTTGTAGTAGTTGTTATGTTGTATAACATACACATCAAGATTCAAGAATTTTATTGTCATATGTGCAATGGGCCCATACACTCCTCTGGATGCTGCATAAAAAGAAGTAAACTAGAAAAAAAAAACCACAATGCATACAATATCCACAAGAGAAATATATTATTTTTTTAAAAAAACACTACAAAAAGACAGAATATAAATATTCCACTGTATGCACAGTGAGTACAGGATGCGTGCAATGTTGCCGTTCAGGTATAAACCAGACTGTCCAAGTGTAAGAGTGTGTGGTGCTGAACGAGTCCAGTGTGTACAGTAGAGTGTGTGTGCAGGCTGTGTGGGGGCTTTGATCACATCTACACCACCAACAGATCATAACTGGTCTGCATGGAGGGAAAGTCAAGCTCCTGTGATCTTCTGGGCTAACCTGGTCACCTGCTGCAGAGACGTCACCACACGGTGATACAGCAGGTCAGTACTCTCTCCAAGTTGCACCTGTAGATGTTTCTGAGGATCGCTGGTGACATGCAGAACTTCCTCAGCCTTCTCAGGAAGGACAGCCGCTTGGAAGTTGAGTCTTCGTGACCAGCTTCTTGAGCATGTTCTTCAAAAACCATCTCTTTTACCACCTCACAGCTCCGAGTGTATCCGTCTGCGTCCTGCAGGATTACAAACCACGCCCCTTACAAGCCACGCCCACTATTACAAGTTACGCCCATAACAAATACAGTTAGGGTTAGGGTTAGGGAAATTGATGAAATCCGCACGCCTATCTTCGAGTGTGCGTGGGAACGTTGTGTAGCGTGATTTGCTAGTAGGCGTTCCTTGTAGTGGGCGTGGTTTGTAGTCTTGCAGGACACAGACAGACCTTTCTCACTTTTTCCAGAGCTTTGAATATAGAAGAAGAACAAGAACAAGAAGTGGACAGAAAAAGAAGAAGAAGAAGTGGACAGTGGATAGATTTTAACCAACCGGACTTCTTGTGAAAACTGTGATGAATTTACTGGTTGCACAATTGCTAGCCTGGTCACCCGCTGCAGAGCCTTCACCACACAGTGATACAGCAGGTCAGTATGCTCTCCAAGTTGCACCTGTAGATGTTTCTGAGGATCGCCGGTGACATGCAGAACTTCCTCAGCCTCCTCAGGAAGGACAGCCGCTTGGAAATTGAACCTTCGTGACCAGCTTCTTGAGCATGTTCTTCATCCAGCTCAGGTTTCTCACGGATGTGGCAGGTGTTGTTGCTTTCCTCTTCTCTGGTCCACCACCATCTCTTTGGTTTTAGTGAGGTGAAGTGTGAGGTTGTTGTCTACACATCATGTGACCAGTTTTATAGAGCACGGGACTGACGACGCAGCCTTGAGGAGTGCCAGTGTTCATGATGAGTGTGCTGGAGGTGCACCAGCCGAGTCGAAAAGCCTGGAGTCTGGCCAGGGTTACGATTATACATACACGCTGAATTCAATATCACATCTGTTAGCATACGATGAAGTGATGATGTAATGCAGTGTGATTTTCCAGTATCTCATCATTTATATCTGATAAAGTGCAGGACTAGAAAATAACAGTAACATTACAACATAACAGTATTTTATTTTAATTTGTGTTATATTTAAACAAAACAAAACAGTGTCCATATAATCGTAGCACAGAATTCACTGATGAAAATAAATCCAATTATTCAATTATTAGGGACATTAAGTGAAACTGTAGCATCATATTTATTTATTTATTTATTTATTTATTTATTTATTGTAGTCATGAAATCTTTTTATTCCACATTTTTTCCACTCACAGATACCCGAAGAAGTTAAACTTTTCGTTCAAAATAAAGAAATTATCAGCATTTTCATACATTTCTTTCCTCCTAAATTGCAGATAGATTCAGGTAATCATCATTTAAATATATTTATCTAAAGTTTTTATAATAAATGTGCAGAATTACAGTAGACACAGAGGAATTAAACATGCTCATGAGTTTGTGATTCATACTGAAGTTTTTAGCTGCTCTGGAACTGATCAGTCTGTTTCACTCTGAATCAGAAATTGAGTCTTAATGCACTTTTCTACAGACTATTCCAGATTACATACAGGTACATAATCATATTACAAAATTACACTCCTCCCGTAATGGATCATAATATCCTCTAAAAGTCAATTATCCAGACAGAACACGGTGAATTCAATATCACATCTGTTAACATACGATGATGCGATGATGCAATGTAATGTGATTTTCCAGTATCTCATCATTTATATCTGATAAAGAGCAGGACAAGAAAATAACAGTGACGTACTGTTGCAGTTTTGAGCATTTTATACAGTATTTTATTTTATTTTGTATTTTTAAAAACAGTGAAAAACAGTATTATTAGAGATGGCTAACCACATATTAGCATAAAAACATCACCACTGCGCTTTTATCTATACTGCTGGTTTAACACTTTTACTGTCAGACATCTTAAATTACCGTAAATTAAACTGAAACAGTCAAAAAAAATCCTAAAATATCGAATATGTTTATTTCAGTAACTTTTCCAGGCAGCTAGCTAGCAAAGTACTGAGGCTACCTATTAGCTAGCATTATCAGTCCAGAAAGTTAGTTATAATTTGTATTTATAATCATCAGGGGAAAAAGTGGAAGGTTTTAGACTGACCAAGTCAATCAGATTTAAGAGAAAATATTATGTCCAGTTCACTTAAAAATATTAAGTTGATTTCACTAAATGTGATCAATTCACGTCGTATGAACACGATTCAATTACGTTATAAAATTTCTCAAGCATCTGCAGCATGGTGGCGTAGTGGGCGGAGTTACCACCTCACAGCTCCGAGTGTGTCCGTCTGCGTCCTGCAGGATTACAAACCACGCCCCTTACAAGCCACGCCCACTATTACAAGTTACGCCCATAACAAATACAGTTAGGGTTAGGGTTAGGGAAATTGATGAAATCCGCACGCCTATCTTCGAGTGTGCGTAGGAACGTTGTGTAGCGTGATTTGCTAGTAGGCGTTCCTTGTAGTGGGCGTGGTTAGTAGTCTTGCAGGACACAGACAGACCTTTCTCGCTTCCTCCAGAGCTTTGAATATAGAAGAAGAACAAGAACAAGAACAAGAAGTGGACAGAAGAAGAAGAAGAAGTGGACAGTGGATAGATTTTAACCAACCAGACTTCTTGCGAAAACTGTGATGAATTTCTTGGTTACACAATTGCACTATTTGTCCATGTAGTACACAGTTATAGAAGGGAATGATTTATAATCACACTATCGGGTGTCACCCAGATAAGGATGGGTTCCCTTTTGAGTCTGGTTCCTCTCAAGGTTTCTTCCTCACATCATCTCAGGGAGTTTTTCCTCACCACCGTCGCCTCTGGCTCGCTCATTAGGGATAAATTCATACATTCACAATTTTTGAATCCATTTATTTCTGTAAAGCTGCTTTGTGACAATGTCCACTGTTAAAAGCGCTACACAAATAAAATTTAACTGAACTGAATTGAATTGAGTTGAATTGAAGAAGAAGAAGAAGAAGAAGAAGAAGAAGAAGAAGAAGAAGAAGAAGGATATACACAATCAAATCATCTTGGCTGTTACGAAAACAAACTACTCAGTTACATTAACATGGAACCTGATGTACACATCTGAATCTGAATTTTTTTGGAGCTTTGCGTCTTGTCCTGAACGTTACTAAATCCCATGTGGAACATCTCTGCGTGTCCGTGCAGACCCAGCCATCCCATTCAGTGATTACAATATCCTTTTATTTCTTCTCTCAGTACATAACTTCAGCAGAATAGACTTCATGTGAAGACTATAATGAATGTCCTGGTTACAAAACTGCACTTTTTGGCTCTATAGCACACAGTTACAGAAGGTTATTCTTTATAATCGCACTATTCGGTGTCACTCAGATGAGGATGGGTTGGGATGGGATTTTGAGTTCGAGTTTCTTCCTCATGATGTCTCAGGGAGTTTTTCCTTGCCACCTTTACCTCTGGCTTAGTCATTAGGGATAATTTAAAATGTAACATTTAAAATGTATATCTGGAATTTATATATTTCTGTAAAGCTGCTTTGTGACAATGTCCATTATTAAAAGTGCTCAACAAATAAAACTGAATTGAATTGAATATATTTTCAACCCCAGAAATGGGTTGCACTGGGATTAGGGTTAGGAACCTGCGGTTTATAGCCATTTGGCAACCCTGTGTGTGTGTGTGTGTGTGTGTGTGTGTGTGTGTGTGTGTGTGTGTGTGTGTGTGTGTGTGTGTGTGTGCGCGCCCTCTGTTGGGCTCAGTGTGGAACTGAGAGGATCTCCGCGGTTCTTCCTCCGCTCCTCGCGGTGCTGCGGTCAGCTTCCCTTCTCCATCGGAATGATTCTACGCCAGAGGGGCGACTTTTCTCCTCCTGCATCCACCCTTCTCTCTCTCTCTCTCTCTATCTCTCTCTCTGCATCCACCCTCTCCTCCATCCTGCCATTCCTCAGCGGCTGGATGTCATGCCGCCGGATCTTGCTGCTCTTTCCTCTGCAGCCTCTCTCTGATTTAGGATCATCACAGGAGTCGGTTTAAAGGCGTTTAAAGGTAAGCTCTATTTATGGCACGCTTTTGGTTCACCCATCATGATGATGATGATGATGATGATGGTGGAGGTGATGATGGTGGAGGTGATGATGCGATTAGCTTTATGATTTCCGGCCCCCTTTTTCCCACCATCAGTGTACACACAGTAACAATTTTGTGCAACATGCGCAAATGATGCTCATGAGGAATAAAGATGGCCTTCGTGTTTATTTTAGTAACAATAATAAATTCATTCATTCATTAATGTTCATCTGTTTGCGTCCAGGACGCTGCAGGAGATTTATAATCTCTCTTACAGCTCCTGTAGTCTTGTGTTTGTGAGTTTGTTCACCTCGCGGCCCGGTAAATGTGTGTGTGTGTGTGTGTGTGTGTGTGTGTGTGTGTGTGTGTGTGTGTGTTATAGGGTTTAACAGGAATCACCGCGCGCCTCATGTGATCAAATTTAGGCCGGCGATTTTGCAGAATTCCTGCGTGTGTGTGTGTGTGTGTGTGTTTGTGTGTGTGTGTGTGTGCGTAAAGCATGCAAACGCGCATGCAAATAGCAAAATAAATAAATAAAATGCACGGGTCTTCATAATGCATTTCAGTCTTCCATGAACACATTCCCAATTTTTCCAGTTTGTTTGGGCTTCCAAGTGCGAAACGTCCTCGTGTCCGCGTGCACAGCACGGTGCGATCATGTGCGCGCGCCAAACCGGGATCACATCCAGAAAAAACCTCTATTTCCTGTCTGTCTGTCTGTCTGTCCATCTGTCTGTCTCTACACCTACACGCTTTAAAGCAGGGGTCTTCCATCTTATCCACAAAGGGCCGGTGTGACACAACAGCAAAACCAGAAACACCACAGCAAACTCTCAATACTCACAGGAATTCTGGGAAAATGACACCAAATTCAGAAACAACAGCAAATTCGGAATCATAACAGAGAATACGGAAACACAACAACAAATTCCGAAACACGCAAATTCCGAAACACGACAACAAATTCTGAAACATGCAAATTCGGAAACATGACAGCAAATTCCAAAACACGCAAATTTGGAAACACGACAGCGGATACGGAAACCTGACAACAATTTCGGAAATACGACAGATATTTCAGAACTCACAGTACTAACATAAGTAAGTTCACATCTAAGCGTTTTTGCTAAGCTAGCTAGATAAGACTGTAAAACTGCAATGTTTTTCCTTGTGATAGTCATGTGATATACCGTGTCCAATCAGCAAGCTTAGGAGCATGTGATGTTCAATAAGGATCCGCCTTTTCCATTTTGAGTGAAAGTTGACGTGTTTTCTGATGTGTTGTTGTGTTGTTGTGTTATGTTGGTGTGTTTTGCACTCACATGTTTCCGTGGAAACCAATGCGTAGAACCTTTAAGGCTTCCTCCAGAGACGGAGAAGCTGATTCAGGAGATTCTGGTTCTGGATTTAGGTGCACATGTGAAATAAAAAAGGGTTCCTCAAGGGGCTTGTGATGATTGCGGGTTCTTATCTGACTGAACAGTTTGGAATCATTTCTGATAAGGAGTTCTACACAGAACCTTTAAGGGTTCCCCTGCAGTTCATCTGGACTCGAGGCTAGTTAAATGTTCTTCATTTCGGAAAAACGTTCTACTTGGAACCTGGTAGGGAAACCACTCCACACCCAGAGAGGGAAAAACCGGAAATCAGACACAGAGACGCTCTCCTGGAGTCGATTATAGAGGACGACTCGCCGTCCACAACACCATCATCGACTCCTGAGGAGATGAGACGCTAACGCAGGAGCACGAGACGGACTCGAGACGTTATGCGTTATTAGACTTTTGCATCGTATATAACTCTATTATTATAGAAACTTATACAAAATATGTGCTTTAATGAGGGAAAGGAACGGAGGTTGCTGAGCCGTACACACCGTCCGGTTTAAACGTGGTAACATGATAAAGTAAAACTCTGCTGTCTCTCACAAGCCAGCTGAAGATGATGCACTGAAGACTAAATGCACTACAGTGTAGCTTAACGAACAATAAAAGGGTTCATTTTACAATTTAATCTCAGAAAATTTGTGCAGACAAATTAAACAGGGTTTTTCTGTCCTCGAGGCTTTTATGGTAAATCCTGCCAGAGCTAATCGCTGTGTCTGCACTCCTGACGCTGTACATTAGACGTTTCTCTATCGACCCGCGCTGACCGTCCACATTTAGAGCCACGCTTGTGATCTTTCTCCTCGTGCACTCTCGTGGCTCCTGTCCAGGATGGCTTCGTTTCAGCGCCACGTGTTCACGTCATCGCTCAGCAGCGCTCGCTGATCTGGAGCCAGGCAGGTATTTTAAACAGCACACTAATGCAGATAATATTACTGATAAATGTTATTATTTATATCCGTGATACGACTGCTGGACAGGATGTGATGCATGGAGAGAGCTGGCGCTGAAGTGAACCTCGCTGTGATTTAAATCAGCCTCAAACGCAAGATTTACTTTGTCTCTTAAAGCAGTTACAGTAAAAACCATTAATAAACGTTCTATAATATTACTGCACTCGTCTTCCTCTGTTCCTCGGTTTAAAGAAATAAAGCTCTAAAGTGCAATCTGTCATTCTTTTTTAATCATTATTACAACTCTAATATCAGAGACCCAATAAAATGTAAACGTTTAACTTTTTATTAGCAAAAAAAAGAGATCATTTTACTATCATTCTCTACAAAGTGGCGTATTTCAAAGAGAGCGAGTTTGTAAAATCACTCTAAAGTTTATTCAGATTGTTTAAACAGACGAGCAAAGCCCTATAGCTTTATTTTATTTTATTTTATTTTTAATTTGACTTAATTTAAGTTTTTTTCTTTAACAGTGCCATGACTTCAAGTTGTTGTTAGTAAATTATTTTATAATTTTCTAAAATGGCAGTACCAATTATCTTATTTAATTAATTAATTAATTAATTCCTTTTTTCAACTATGCAACAATTTCTCAATTTTGTTATTTATTTATTTTATTTAAAAATTTTCTAAAATGGCAGTGTCAGTTATCTTGTTTATCTTTATTTATTTATTTATTTATTTTTATTTAATGAATTCTTTTCTTTAACTATGCAACAGTTCCTCATTTTTGTTATTCATTTATTTTATATATTTTTTTTAATTGTACTACCAATTATCCTGTTTAATTTTCCAATGCCAGAGAGCAACTTCCCACTATTTTATAACTTTTATTTATTTTATTTCTTTATTTTTATCTGTCTTTATTCATTTGTTTAATCTGATTATTTTATTAACGGCAGTATTATTTATTATTTATTTTCTTTTCCGATGACAGCAGATCTCCATTGTTTTTCTAACTTTATTTTATTTATTTATTTATTTATTTTTAGTTTTAATGACATTTTTCTTTTTTTTCACGTGTGTTTTCTGAATAAGTGTGAAGCTGCTCAATGCGTGTGTTTATTGTATTAAAAGCATTTTCAGGACGTTGAACTGTGGCCTAAAAACTCAGCTGCTGTTGATAGTTTAATCACGATAAGACCTCAGGGGAGGCGGAGCAGTGTGAGCGTTTCATTACCAATCAGCACACACACACACACACACACACACACACACACACACACACACACACACTGAGTGATGTGTCTGTTTTATAGAGCAGTTTATTTTTCTGGTTTATCTTATTATTAAATTGAATTCTAATTAGTATTTATAGTATAAGTATTTATAATTATTATAAACACTTTCATTCTGTATAAAAAGTTTTAAAAATAATGAAATAAACAGAATTCTAAACACAGAGTTCAGTTTTAACAGCTCGAGTGTCCAGTTGAGGAGGAGGATGATGATGATGATGATGATGATGATGATGATGATGAAGATGATGACATTCCATGCCGCTCCTGAGAGCTCATTTTTTTTAAAAAATAGTCGTATGATTCTACCCAAACCTCAAACATTAATTACGAACTAATATACTGACTGAGTAAGTAAGTAAGTAATTAATTTCCATTACAAAGTACTCCAGAATTCCCAAAACTGAATCTCTACTTCCAGGTCAGAGAGCTGTCGATCCGAATCTCACTAGCCAATGAGAGTAAATCGCTGTTAAGCCCCGCCCACATGAGAGTTTGTGCCAGAATGGAAACTTTGAAAGCGTAAACAAAAACCGATCAACCATGATCAGCGAAAAGGAAGCTGTTAACAAAGAACGCTGTTTATTTGAAGACGGTGTTAAATTTTTGCACCTGATTTCACTATTTTCAGTTTCAGAATGTTTTTCTTCTTTCTCATTGCATATTTTTATTTGTTTCTTGAAAATTTACGTTCAATACTTTTGGCACAAATTCAATTCCATAGTAACACACCTACTGAAAACTTCACTGAAGCGGGCTGAAAGATATGGAGACTAAAACTGGGGGGCGTGTCGTGTTGTCGTGACGGTTGCTTAACCTCTCTAGCTCATTTATTCCAGCTGCCCTTGACTCCATGTAGTCTGAAAAATACAAAATTTGCTAACATTAACTGGCTATATTTAACTAAGTTAGCTAGCTAATCCTAGGTTAGGCTAGCATCGATTCCAGTAGCTAACACAATTGTGAGTAAAATTCTAGCTAATGTAATGTAAATTATGTAGCATTAGTCAGCAAAATAACTAGATACCACTTTTACTTTTAGCTTTAAAATATTTTAAACTGAAGCACTTAAGCAGTTAAGCTCTTTCATGCGAAAACACTTACGTAGTAGATATAAAAACTATAATAAAGTATAAAGTATAAATATAATCAAATCAATCCTAACAAAAGACAAAACAGTCAATTTCTTTTCCAAATCCAGTTCCAATCTTTGTGATATCCGATCCACCATTTTTGATACTATAGATCTCTAAAAACATAGATGTTATTTTTCACATGAAATTTCATCAGTTAAATAATTTGCTTTTTAATACTCGAGTGCATTTACGTCTTAACTTTCACTTCTTCCACTTTTTATGTTAAAGATTTTGACACACTATCTCTACTCTCTCTATATTTTCAAGTGTCATTTCTCAGTACTTTTTCCGGCCCGGGTTTATAAAAAGGATGATTGTAGCCGGCTGATATTCGGGCAGAATTCAGCAGCAGTTTCATAACGGAGATGGACAAAGACAGCTGTCAGACCAGCAGGAAACGGAGATTGTAAACATGGTCATGTGAACATTATTCACCTATGGAAAATTCACTAGAGTCATGGTGTTTCTGCTCTTCTGCTATGGACGGGAAAACATCTGGAATGATGTGGATGTCATGTCACATGACCCCCAGGCCAGAAACACACCGATTTCTTCCTTTATTTGAGATGATCGATGTTGTACTTCTTGTTGTAATTCTTCACTGACGTGTGTGAGATGTCTTTATGTGTCTGTGTTTTTGTAAAGTGTAAATTCGAGGACATGTGATCATGCACACTTCCATGTTGTATTTTGAGAAAGGCTACAAAGTTCAGCAGATCTTTATTTGGCCTGATTAGCAAGTCTTTCACTGTGCTAACAGTAGAAAAGTTTGGTTTAAGTGGAAGAGTGAACGATTTGGGGTGGAAGTTCGGAAGTTTGCGCAGATGAACGAGTGTTTTTAGGTTCAGAGAAAATGGTGTAAAGTTCAGAGAAGTGTGTTGAAGCGACTGAGGAAAACTGTAATATTGCGATGGATGACCTGATCGTCCAGTGATTACTCCGTGACGTATCTTCAGATCTGTAAATGAGCTGTGTGTGTGTATTTTTTCAGCAGATGGGCCGAGTCCGATCCAGCCTTCTCCTCTCTGGTCTGAATTCTGTAAATCAGTGAAGTGGATCTTCAGGAGCAGCGATGGCATCCTGCACGTCTCACACTGACACCATACAGTGAGTTCATTTCCTTCACACTGACATCACGTGTACGGAGACGTGTACGGATTAAAGCTGCCGTGTGCAACACTATCATCATAACGCCACACTGTGACCGTGGACGCATCCGGCGACCAAACGAGCGTGTTGGTCTAAGATATGAATATAGTGTATATAAATATACAATTATTATATAAAATATACAAAATACATGTAGAAGTACTCCTAAAGTGTTTCCATTTTTCCATTTTTGGATTAAGAAAGCATTTTTTCAGTACGATATTATCCTTTAGATTTAATTTCTCCTGAAATATGGCGTATATTTTAATTATATTATTATAAATGTATATCATAAAGAAGTATAAAGAAGTATTGTTTACTTTTTAACTTTTGTAATATTTATTATTTTAACTTCATATTTAAATGGAATATGTTCTTAATTTGCATTATATAATCACATTTTTTAAAGAGATGTAGAGATAATTAAGAGGTAATTATATAAATATATCACACATAATAAAGATTAGCATATATAATTTTGTAAATAATAATAATAATAAAGGTATAATAATTAGGGTTAAACATCACTAATAACATTTTTATCACAGCTTTAATGAACATTTCATGCACGAATATAAATTTATGGAATTTAATTTTCCAAACAGTAGACAAAATTCAAACAATGATGAAATAACAAACGCAGGTTATTTTTATACGCTTATTTAATTAGTGGCTTCTGGTTGTTTTTTATAAACACTCTTCCATCATACCCCGGACCCCAAGGTGCTCATCTGTGATCCCCGAGGACGAGATGTTCCACTCCACCTGACTGCACCACACCTGTAATTAATCCCTCAGATAAATCAGGTGGGATTGAAGCTAAACTCCGCTGTCCTTATGGACAACACGGAGATCAGGTTCATTAAACTGTCAGTCTGTGAGATATATGTTTTTATTTTAAAAAAATTCTCCACACGTTCAAACACCTGTGGAGAAAGAGAACATGATGTGGACCACCAACATCCACCCAGGCAGGACGAGGAGGCGTTTCTGCTCGCCTGTCAATCAGAAAGCTCCGCCTCTTGTACTAGTACCAGTTTGAAGAACAGGACCAGAAAAAAAACAGTGTAAATCCATTATGTGTGTGTGTGTGTGTGTGTCTCAGATTGTAGAATGCATTCTCTGCTGAAGACGGTGTTGTTAGCGCTGATAGCGTCGGTGCTGTTGCTGATGGCTGTGCTGCACTCATGGCCCACTCGAGCCTACAGCACTGTGGACGTACGGCAGAGACCCGGCTCGGGAGTCGAGCGGCTGCTGGAGGACAGACTTCCCGATCCAGACCCGAGCGCCGGCTCCATCCCGTTCCGCGTGAAGGAGAACGTTGCAGGGTCGGTACCTGGATTCACACATTAAATTAATACAATGTGCTGGATCAAGTGCTATTCTAAACGCTGCTGAATAATGAGTGTGGAAGCCATTTTGTTCAATTAAACCAGTGATTAATGTCATAATTACAACCAGCATTAGATTTATTTCAACTCTTGCCATCTTCTCCTTCATATATCATCATATTAGTCTTTCTATTTTTCATTTTGAAGTTGTCTCACGGTTTTATGTTACATCATATTACATCTGACAACAAACAAACAAACAAACAAAACAATTTCCTTCTACAGTCCGCCTTTTCTATGCCTGATTTTTTTCTGTGTTTGAAGGCAAGAGCTTGTGTTTGTAGACTCTATTTTAAAAAAAATAAAACGTCTCGGATGTTTCTACTCGAGAAAAATCCAGCAACCTCAGAGGCGTGAACTTTTTTTAAATTTATAATTATGACTTTAATGAGTTTAACAATGCTAATGTGGAGCCCAGAATATGGACTGGGCTTTCGAGGAACTTTCTGCATACATCCCAAAGAGAATAAACAAATCTGTTAAAATAGTAACAAAATCCTTTTCCTTTTCTCGCAGGCTTCTGGCTCGTAACGGCTGTGTGTGTGAGGGTGAGAGGGCCAGCGTGAATTTACCTTTCGCCAAACTGCTGTTCCCGCGAGTGTCTGCCCACTCACTGCACACGGCCTTCCAGCCTTCCCAGCTCGATGAAATGAAGAGACGCCGTGCCAAAGAGTACCAGGGCTTCCAAATGAGGTGCAAATAAACATTAAAAATACACAAAAAAACAGCTTACCAGTTATTATTTTATATATACAGTTCTGTGCAAAAGTCTTAAGCACATGCAAAGAAATGCTGTAGAGCAAAGATGCCTTCAAAAATAATGAAATTAAATGTTTCTACATTAAAAAAATACTATTAAGAGCAGTAAACAGTAATAAATGAAACAAAGTCAATATTTTTTGTGATGACCCTTTGCTTTATAAAGAAAAAACAGTATTCTCAGGTGCAGTGTGTGCAGTTTTATAAGGAAATGAGCTGTAAGTGTTACTGAGCATCTTGCAGAAGCAGCCACAGTTCTTCTGGAGACTTTGACTGTCGACTCGCTTCTTATTTCTGCAGCGAAACCCAGCAGCCTTCATTATGTTTTTATCTGAAAAGTGTCTCTTATTGAATCTGCTGCTTTCTTTACTGACATA
>CM040455.1:732269-747405 GCA_022758105.1 Pangasianodon gigas | reverse complement strand
TGTGCAGTTTTATAAGGAAATGAGCTGTAAGTGTTACTGAGCATCTTGCAGAAGCAGCCACAGTTCTTCTGGAGACTTTGACTGTCGACTCGCTTCTTATTTCTGCAGCGAAACCCAGCAGCCTTCATTATGTTTTTATCTGAAAAGTGTCTCTTATTGAATCTGCTGCTTTCTTTACTGACATACAAACATTTTTCTGTAACATTTCATTTTGTGCTGGAAAACTAATGTTTGGAATCTAAAAGGTTTTTGTACTGAATCAATAATGTAGAAGTCAGAAAATAAACATCTATAACAAAGTTTGTACTAAAAAATATTGGGTGCCAAGACTTTTGCACAGTACTGTACATATATATATATGTGTGTGTGTGTGTGTGTGTGTGTGTGTAGGTCACAGACCCCTGCTGATTTACTGATTGTAGCTGAAGCTAACAGCCCTCTTCAGTATCCGACGCAGGGTGTGGAGGTGCGGCCGCTCAAGACTATTCTTATACCAGGTGACTATTTCTTTCCATATTTCACAAAGACAGAGTGAGTTATTCATTATTTACTGTTATCCTACAGCGCTGCTGAATTCTGGACTCTGATTGGTCAGAAGGCGTTGATTAATTCTCTACAACAGCAGCTCTGACAGTAGTGCAGGTTTATATTAACACGCTCGTTCTAATACGTTATCGTTTCTATAGTAACAGATGCTCTGCTTTATAAACAGATTAAAATAAACCATTGATATGGTGAAGTTTTCTGTAAGATGTTTATTTAACATTCATGGAAGGAGTCTCCAGTGTCAGCACTTTGTGCATATGCGTATGACGTGTTGTTCTTTAATAAATATAAAACTGTAATCATTGGCAAATTGCTGTGGTGTATGAGGAATAAAACACTTCAGGACGTGCTGTTATAGGAAAATAATCAATGTTAGTGTGGTAACAGTAACTTCATCAATCCACCCTGTCGTTGATTATTTTACTAGAACAGCACCACACATACAGGAGTGGTTTGTTAAGCAGGATTTGTAAATTAAGAACCCAGTGAATGTGAAACATATCTATCACAGTTTCACAAATCTGCTACAATGTAATGTAATGCGAGAAACTGGATTTTTATATTTTCAGCTAACGAGTACAGAAGAACGACACAGAGATGATAAGAGAGACCCAGTCAAAATGTTCTCGTTGTTATCTTTGGAACAAACACAAACATGGTTAATGTCCTCGAAAACATAACCAGGGTCTGAACAGAGCTGAAAACACAGAAATAAAAAAAAAAAAAAGAAAAAACTAGTTAAAATAATACCATATTAAGAAAAGGAACAGCGGTCATTATCAGTAATAAGATAATTCTGATGACATTTCCATCATGTGCAGCTGCTCCTCTGTTATTTTATTTGCATCTGGATCAGCCATGTCCGTGTTCTCAACACCAGCTCTGATCATTGTAGTCCTGTCTTAGTTGATTTTGCATGCAGATGCTGCCTCTTGCATTTTTTAAATCTCTGATTCTCTCCGTATTTAGTGACCTTGATTGTGTATCCACATTAAACGCCTCCTGAATGTCAGAAAGATGAACGCTTTGGAAGAGCATCAGCAATTTAAGTGGTATAACTTCATACCGCCTGTATGCGTGTAGCGTGCGGTCAGAGGCAGGATGCAAGTGTGTATGCTCAGCATGTTCTTTATTTCCACAAGTCCTCATCAAAGTTAATAGCTAATGCCAGCGAAACGGAAAGGCAGAGTCAAAGAGTGATAATCCATCAAGTGAAAAGACAGGCACGAGTAAAATAAAAACAGATTTACATGGAAAGGGGTAATAAGGTTCAGAAATGCACCTAAACAAGAAGAAGAAGAAGAAGAAGAAGAAGAAGAAATGAACAAACTAATCGAGAACTGAGATCAGAGACAGAACCGAAACCAGAACAAAAAGGATGTGAAGTGAACTCCACACAAAGTGACGTACAAGCACTGGGCCTCATGCATCAAGCTGGATACGAATAGATTTATTCGTAAATCGTTAATAGGAACAGAAGAAAGATTTACGAGAAATTTGATATTCGTGAAAATCCTGTAATTTGGGAAAAACGTTCGTATCCTACTCCTGCTCCTGAGTGTGTGTAAATCTACGCAGAAGAAGACTAACTAATATAAACTTTGATTGATCAACTTCAAATCGTATAAATTGCACTTTTATATAGGGATTATAATGTCAAGGTTAAATAGCTTATGTATTTCAATTACACACACAAATTTACTGAACATTTTGTGAAACCCAGTCGTTTTATATTAACATCATTAACTAAAGAAATAGTAAATATGCAATAAAATAAATAAAGGAAGCAAGCCAACATAAATCTATAATTAAAGCCGCAGGATCTTCTTTTAACGCTGTGCAGCACTTTATTATAGCCAGCACTGAGTGACCGATAAGTGACTGATGTGGTATGTCTCAAGCTGCAGTGTGTCATATACGCCCTAGTGTGCTAAGACATTTTGCCTTGAATAAAAATAGCAGTTTCTCTGTGAGATGTGTTTAGTGTCCTCAATCACAGTTCTCCATTTTCATCCCAAACCATTTTCTTTTCATCTCTTACGCTGTAAATAATAAATATATTTATCGGCAAAGACGCGAGTCAAAATAACGTTCACTTCTACCTCTGAGAAAGTCGATTTTTGCCATTTACTCGTCATTTTAGCACTGTGAGCGTTGCCTTTTATGGAGTTTTGTGGGCGTCACCAAATGCAAATCAGCTGTGCCGTGCATGCTTCTGGTAATTTACGAGTGATTTGCATTCATCAACTTATGCACACGAGGTTTAAACCACTTTATACACACATACAGTATAAATACAATATCACACAACTTTTAGTTTTCTAGAAATAAATGAATGAGTAAATTTATCACGGTCAGTTCTTAATCAACATCAGACTCTGCCAAATAAATACATATCACTGTGAATGACTCAGTTATGTTCAGTTATGTTCTCTATATTCATATAGTTACGGTCATTCAGTCACCGTCCGGACGCGAGAGCTTTTCACGGCGGAGATGTAATAAATAAAAATAAATAAAGCTACTATTACTGAGAAACGAATCCCTTAAGAATAAGGATAGAGACTTAGACTTTTGGATCCACATGTCTGATTCTGACAATATTTACAGATTAAAGATAAAGAATTCGAGCCGCCAGAGGTTCAGCGCCATACAGCAAATGATCCAGACCTCTGGAGTGGGTTCTGAGGGAGGTCAGACTGCATACTAACAGGAAGTCTCTGTTCTGTGTTTCAGGCTTGGCCTTAAAAGACCTGCCAAGAGACGTTTACACTGTAAGTTGAATTTTATTTGCATGAGAAGTCTGAGATAATGATGAGATAATCTGTAGTGAGTTTATGTAAAGGATCGTAACACCTATAGAGCTATGAATGTTCCCTGTGTTCTCACAAACACTGTTTTAATATAAGATCTGATTAGTGACCAGAGCTGGCTGATCTGACCATATAATATCGATATACAGTATCATGATAAATTGTGTCACGATACTCTTTTCTGAGATATCATGATATCTTTTAATTGCATTTAATTTTTTTTTAATAATTCCAAACTGACTGGAAGATGTTAAAATGTTGTAATATGTCAAAAGTTTTTTCTCCTTTTCAGTGTTAAATTATTATATTTACTGTATATAAATAATGCTATTTTTTAAATATACAAATAATTTTTTAACATAAATAAATAAATGCTCATTAAACAGTTTTTTTAAAACTGAAAACACTACTCATACGATACTGTGTATCGTGAGAATCGTGATATGATCATATAGCCTCGGCCTATAAAGTATATAAACAGCATCTACGAGTTTGTTATTTTTATTATTTTGTTTTCCATCTACATTTTCTCAGTTTGCTCTCTCTCTCTCTCTCTCTCTCTCTCTCTCTTTCTCTCTCTCTTTTTTAGCTGAATTTCTCCGCGTCTCTCGGTACGTTTAACGTCGCCGCAGAGGTCGAGGGGGTAAAGGTCAGAGGTGACGGTGAGATGCACATGACGCTGAGCAGCTTCCTGTTACCCAACCTGAACCGCCAGCTTCAGTTCATCACGTACACAAACACACTGTTCCACCCCAGCACTGCGGACACAGGTACACACACACACACACACACATGCTGTGCATTATAACACAGCAGATATACTGTACAGTAGCAGTTAAAAGAGGTTCAGGAACCTTTTGAGGAACTCTCTTGAATGAGAACTGCACGGTTCCTGGATGAATTCTTGTCCTGTGTTCATGCTACACTGCAGAAACACTCTGCAACTCCTCCAGGCCACCAGAGGTCACTGTCTCACACACACACACACACACACACACACACACACACACACACACCTCCTTACAATCCAAAATACAAATTATACGTAATAAATGATACAATAATAAGAAACACAAATACAACCTTGATTAAATGAACACTGATTACAAATAAAATCCGTGCATGGAGACGTCAGGTGATGAGTAGAAACGTTTAGGTTGAACTGTCAACTTTTAAGTGTGTGTCGTCACTTTAAAGTGATGCTTCGGCGAGCGAGAACATTACGCCCTACGAGGAGGCGCAGTTGTAGAAACGAGAAGCGCCCTTGGTTTATTTACGCACTCAGATTTCACACACAAATCAGTTTATCTGTAACTCCATTGTATGCGATACTCGGAATTTTCCAAGTCGAGTTCTGATCCGAACAAGTTCCAGTGCTTCTGATCGGAAAACCACAGACGCTCAGAGTAAGGTCATAGTGTATGCCTAGTCTGTGAATTTGAAAAACATTTAAAGGAGATCTATATGAATAATTTCTGAGCAATTCTACGTGAAGTGAAATAACGTATAATGTAGGTCCACTGTCCTGTTCACATTTGCTCGTAAGAATTATCTGGATTTTTCTCATCAGTAAAATTGGGCTGAATTCAGTGGAATTACATTCTGACCTGTGTCACAGCATCAGCTCAGACTGTTTTTAATTTTAATCTAAACTTCTGCACATGGATTCACCGTGTGCCGTGTTACAGAAGTGAATTTTTTAAAAGTGTGTTGTGATACACAGCAGGATTCCCGTATCCATTCCAAGTGGATGCCTGAACATACCTATGATAAAGTTTAATTTATAAATTAGGCACAATAAGACATTAACAAGAATAACTAATAATAAAATAGAACAATACTAATAATAAAAGTTATCTGAATGTGGTCTCTCTCTCTCTCTCTTTTTAAAATATGTAGAGGTGCGACAGCAATAGTAGCATGAATTTCTTTTTCTTTTTCACAATTTCACAGATTGAAGATTCGTTCTTACCATCATACATCCTAGCCAACTCAGCATACGAGTTTTATTTCTTTCCCTATTAAATCGAGAATTTTCTCCTTTTCACTTAAAGTAATCACTTTACTGCTTCTCTTTGGCACATCTGATTTTCCGGCATCACTACTCTTGCGCTTTGGGGCCATTAGTAAGCAAAATAAGGGTTACTTGAACACAAGCACAGTGATACTGGACAAAGGGATGAATAACGTCTCTGGTGAGACCACACAAGATTTCATCACGTTACGCAGAACGGCTCATAATTTAAATTATGAATGTTTACTACATTTCTGTAATGTTCTATTTAATTTTTTTGGACCGTGGTCAACTGAAATCGCGTTAACTGGAACAAGAGATACAGATACAGCAGGGGATTTACTGTACACAAGAAGCCAAAAAAAAAAAAGAAAAAGGTTCATACACTGATAATAACACACATCAGAACTGAGGGTGAACCACAAGCTAAAGTCGCTACAACGTTCCAGGATTCAAACACACAAAAACACAGTGACCCCTGGTGGCCTGGAGGATGTGCTCTGGCTGCTGACCGAGATTTCAGAAAGTCACAGCAAAATGAAGAGCATGGAGGAATCTGGGATTGAAGTGTTTGTGAATATGATGTTAGTAAGAATTGAACTTTTTTAAACCAGGTACGCTCACATGAGTCTAGAATCATGCTGCTAAATCAGATAGGTTCAGTACAACAAGCTTTTAGTACTGTCTGGTTGGGACTGTTTCCTGCAGCAGAAACACTTGATCTTATACAATATTTTCTGACTTTAATGCCTACGCTTGTAACGAAGGTTGGAATATTATTAGTTGAAATAGTGATGCATGTAATGTTTTTTCAAAACAGCAATTAAATGTCTACAGTTTGTATTTACAGTTTAGAAAAATAGCAGACTTGATTGTCCTGTGGAGAGACTCAGAGAGATTTAAAAACAGTTTTGGGACTTTTAACCCTTTTTTTGGTCACTGCATATGTCCATGTGGTTATTTCCCAGTTTTGATATACAAAAGAAAATCCTGCTCTTATTATAAAAGCCCAAAAGTTTTTATCTGACGCTGTACACGTGATGTGACGTGAGCATTTGTGTGTTTATGTTTCAGTGCAGTTAGAGACAGAGGGGCATCAGGCTCTTTTCACCATCAAAATCCGTCACGGCGTGACCCCCAAACTCTACAACACAGGCTCAGACGGAGATAAAGGTTCATCACCGACACACAAAAACACAAAAACACAACACATGACCCTGATTACACCTGATCGTTCACGTGTCCTGAATCTAGATTGGATCCTAATCAGACTTTAGACTTAAGGAGTAACGCTTTTTTTTTAATGCTCTCTTATTAACATGAATACACAAACATCAATTAACACACGTGTTAACTTACTTTACATCACACCGCTGTTGAATTCCTGAATCTGATTGGTCAGAAGGTGTTGATTAATTTTCTTTAACAGCAGCTCTGACAGGTTTTCTCTTCTGTATCATCTCAGAGTACAACATCAGCGCTCTTGTGACGATCGCCACCAAAACCTTCCTGCGCTATAACAAGCTCCAGGACCTGATTGACAGCATACGGCTCTACTACCCCACTGTTACCATAGTGATAGCCGACGACAGCGAAAACCCCAGGGTGGTGTCCGGGCCCTACATCGAGCATTACATCATGCCCTTCGGAAAGGTACGTGATCCTTGTATAGAGGTCAAAGTTCAGCTTTTGGCACGTTTCACTGAAGAAAGATGTCAATCCATTGTACAAGAGTCAAGAACTGATTTAATTTCATCATTTATCAAAGACTAATTGTTTACTTGATAGTCAAGAGTTCGTTTATTATAATGGCTCTTTTTCAGTGAGTCAGATCATTTGATTCGGCTCACTAAAAGGAGTCGACTCCTAAACGGCTCATGTGTACTGAATGTCATATTGTAGTTGTTTTATTATGTGTGTGTGTGTGTGTGTGTGTGTGTGTGTTTCAGGGTTGGTTCGCAGGTCGTAATCTGGCCGTGTCCCAGGTCACCACCAAGTACGTGCTGTGGGTGGACGATGATTTCATCTTCACTGCCAACACCAAGCTGGAGAAACTGGTGGACGTTCTGGAGAAGACCACGCTCGACCTGGTGAGACGCTCACGTTTACACTTTACACTTTACACTTTAATGTCACTTCACAAGTTACACATAGTTTACTTAACAAAACGTATAAAAGGTGAATGAGGTTCTTATGGTACAGAGCTCCAACTACAAAGCAGTCAAAACATAAGTAAGATCTAGCCGAACAAAGTACTGTATATTTGTACAAAATGGAGAAATGTGTGTGTGTGTGTGTGTGTGTGTGTGTGTGTGTGTGTGTGTGTGGCTGCCTGGTCGCTCCGTGCTCTCTTGAAGTCAACAAGCAGCTCTTTTGTTTTGTTCATGTTCAGAGACAGCTTGGCTCACTAAGCTAGTTTGCGGGCTTTCAATGTTCAAGTTCACGCTCACGTTCACATTTCGTGACTCAGTGTGCAGAAGCTGACAGCTCGGTCTCTCGCTGGCTCACGCGTCCGCTGAAAGGACGAACGAAGCACACACACGTAAACTCACTGTGATTACACACAGGTGAGAATCATCACGCGTTACCTGTCAGTTCATCCCAGCTCCTCTCCGTCTGTAGCTGACACTCGACCACGCTCCTGCTGCCACATGTATATTGCTATATTACTAATTATATCAGTGATAATAAATAAATAACTGAATAATTGTCACGAATCCCCTCAGACTGTGATGTCATTTTCACTTCCTGGTCCTGTCTCTGCCCCTTATGATGTCATATGTGTGTCATCACTATTGTACTCACCTGTTACCTGTTTAGTTCCTAATTATTAAGTCTATTTAAACCCTGGTGTTTCTTTGTTTCATGGCGAGGTTTCGTTTCCCACGCTTCCGCTCTTCCCAGCTCCTACTTAGCTCACACACTCAAAGACAAAAAGAGAAAGGAAATGAGAAATAGAGTTTCAGTGAAACAAAGTCCAGTCTTCAGAAAGGATGGAAAAAGCTGCTGCAGAATTTTGCATGGGCTCATGGGGTCAGTGATGTGACCTTTTAGACAAAAATGACATTTTACAGAGTACATCTGCATGCTCATTCTAATGCACGCACACGCACACACACACACACACACACACACACACTTCTAAGGCTACATCCGCATCAATCTGGATAAATCTGAAAACTGCATTTTGCTCATTCTAATGCACGCACATGCACACACACACACGCACAGAAACACACACGCACACACATGCACACACACGCACACACTTCTAAGGCTACATCCACATTAATCTGGATAAATCTGAAAACTGCATTTTCGTTTTAAAACTCTCTTCATCTACACTGGTGTTTTCAGACATTTTCCAAAAATTACTCGTCCACACTGAAATCGCTTACATTCGTAAAAATGTACGACGCTTTGGCCTGCGTCATTTCTGTCAGGCATTTATTTACTTTGAATTGATGCAGCAAAGTCTGAAGGTTGTACAATGTGACATTAATCTTTAACAACGCCATCAAACTGGACAGCAGGAACAACAACTGCAGCACAGCATCGTCCACCATCTTGTTTCTTTTGAGTTGAATGGGTCACATGACTAAAAATACATCATCATTTTTGAATATCTCAAATTTATCCACTTGGAAGAGCGTTTTCGAAAAGCTCCCTTTCTCACTGGACAAAAACGCCGTCTCAGTGCGGACGAAAGACCAAAACGTAAAGAGAAAAAGATGTGTTTTTAAAATTTATTCGTATTAACGTGGACGTCGCCTAAACTGCCATCTTCAGTAACCCTGTGAGCTTCAGCTTCCTGTTTCAGCTTCCTGTTTTTCAAAACTCAGAACCGAACAGGAACTAATACATCTCCATGACCAGGGACAGAGAGGAAATAGAAATCAGTCTGGGATATCTGTCTCCGATATTAGATATTAGATAGAGAGTCCAAAATATTACATAAAGACGCTACATTAGTTCCAACATATTGTTCACCTATACTCTTATTATGCCGTGTGTTCATTGTTTTCCTTCGGTCTTGTCTCCTCCTCCTGTCTTATCAATGGTTTGTCTCCTAATTGTTTACTGACTGTGGCCACCTGCTCTCTGTTTAGTTATTGATTAGTTTGCCTGTTTATAACCTCTTATGTCTTTATGTCTTTGCAAAGTCTTGGTCATTGTATACGTGCGCTACCAAGCTTTATTTCTCATGTTCTGTGTCTTCAAGGTTCTTTATCTGTCACATACATGTGATATAATGTACTGAAATGTTTTTCCTTAGTTCCTCGTCCCACAATAAAAGGAATATAATAAAATCTAGTAGACTATATAATAAAATGTAGCAGCCTATAGAGGAATGTAATGTGAATAAAGTGAAATATATAAAATAGATATAGATATAGATATATAAAATATGTTAACCTTATTCCTGACTTTCTTGTTTGTGATTATTTAATGACGCAAAAATAAAGGATTGCCATAAGCAGCAAAGTGTAATGTGAAAATTTCACTTGCTTATTTTTAAACAAATATTAAGAAATAAAAAATGCTAAAGTTGAAACATATTATTCCTGTCATTGTCGTACACGTCCATATTATAATAATATTAATGTGATTGTTTGGTAAATGATTTTAATGCAGGACTCAAATCAGATTTCATCCATAATCTCGTAGCACTGAGAAAAATTCAGAAGCACCACTGAAGTGTTTGGTGCATCAGTTTATACTTTGCAGAGTGAAGCCATGATGTTGAAGTGCTTAAAGTATCAAAGGAGCATCGCACCATGACTAATTTCTCTAATTTTTCATCAGAATGTTAATTTAAGGAGATTTTTCTTATAGGAAAAAAACAAAACAACAAAAACTGGGATACACAGACCAGCTGGAGAATAAAGGTGTGTTCTATTAATGGACTGCCTCTTGTGTGTGTGTGTGTGTGTGTGTGTGCGTGTGTGTGTGTAGGTGGGCGGTGCTGTGCGTGAAGCTACAGGCTACACCTCCACCTACAGGCAGACCATCTCTATCGAAGCCGGAGAGGAGGATGGAGACTGTCTCCACATGAGACGAGGTTTCCATCACATCATCCAGGGCTTCCCCAACTGCGTGGTCACCGATGGAGTCATCAACTTTTTCCTGGCTCGGACAGACAAGGTGCGACAGGTGGGCTTCGACCCCCGGCTGGCTCGCGTCGCCCATCTCGGTGAGTATACACCCACACACACACACACACACACACACATGCACACACACATGCACACACATGCACACACACAAGCTTTAAAAATCGCCTTGAACTTTACAGCGTAGTGTTTAAATGATTAAAATCAGATTGGTAACTGGTTGTTAACAGATTTTTCCATTTAACACAAGGATGTTCTCAGTATCTCAGTATTACACTGATTTGGGGGAGGAGCTTCATATAAGCTCACAAAACAGTCACCTCGGAGGCTTCGGTAACGTAACGCAGTATATTCCAATGGGTTTGGGTTGCTGTTAAATAAATCAGTACTAAATTGAGGATTCAAGACTCATCTGAGGATCCAAGACTAATTTAGCTAAAGCTAGTCATGAATCTCTGAATTGCATATCCATGCATAATCATGGATTCTGATATTTTTTTGATGATTGTAAAGGTGTAAATATTTATCCATGCTGTTTTTAGTCACTGATTTATTTTAGGCATTAAAACATAGGGAGCAATTAGCATTTACCTAACATAAGCTAGTGTTAGCTTGCGTTTTTGACATTTTTATTACTACGGTGTAAAAGAAGACATGTTATGGATGTCAAAAAAAGTGATTGATGTGACCAAATTTAGAGTCCAAGCTAAACATAAATTTAACTGTGTGCAAGCTCAAACACAATCACACACCAAAGAGTGCGCTAATCCGAATGCTTAGTACAGAAGCTAGAATATTTCCCAAAATCACCTCGTTGTTTTATCCTGTTTAATTATTTGTCTCATTGTTCTCAGAGTTTTTCATAGATGGCCTGGGTTCGCTCCACGTTGGCTCGTGCGATGATGTCATCGTGAACCACGCCACCAAGATCAAGCTTCCGTGGGGCCAATCGGAAAGCGACAAAGCCTACGCAAAGTTCCGTTACCCTCCGGCCTCTTCAGATGCCACGCGTACGAAGAACGGCCTCTTGTACTTCAAAAACCGCTTCCAGTGTCTCACACACAACTGAACACCCACCTCACCGTCCTATCCCTCGTTCTGTCTTCCTCTCCCAAAAGACTTCTCTTTTTTTGTGAGTAGCTAAAGAGAGTCTTTGAGGGGACTCGGGGTTGCGTGGGGTCGTCTACGTCGTCACTTCCCTCATTTTAGTGTGGGAAAGAAAAAATATATAGTCTCCTCCTTTTGGAGGGGCCATAACTTCATTAAATTGTGACTGACAGCTGAGAGATAACAGTCACAAGTTTGTTTTTGGAGTTTTTTTTGTTTGTTTGTTTAAAAAAAGGAGTTAAGATTATATCGGTGTTCTGGTTTTTTTTTTTTTTTATTCGAGAGACTTTAGATACAGATACATTCCCATGTTTCTACGTCTCGAGTGGTTCTCGTTGTTTCTCTTCTGCCAGTCACGGTTAAAGATCATTCTGCTAGAAGTTTTTAAGGGAATTTTTGAATTGAACTTCCTTCATGATGACTGACAGAAAAAAATTATTAAAAAAAAAAACTTCTTTATTTGAAACTGAAACACTATCAATTTAAAAATGTGGACGATGGACAATTTTTTTAAACTTAAGCACTGAAAAGAGGTTCTTAAAGGTGCAGCCTGTGATTGGAGTTAAGCCCCGCCCTCAAAAAGACACGCCCCCAAAAAATAAACACAACCCTAGACTAGAATGCCTGAAGAGGCGGAGCTTCCTGAATTCCTGACAGGCAAGTAGAGACGCCTCCTTGTCCTGATTGGTTGATGTTGTTGGTCCATATCATGTGTTTACAGTCTGAGGAGAAACCAAACTCTCTTACACATCAGTGCGCACAGTTTTGACAGCACTGACACTTACCCACTTTCTGTTGAATTACAGTGTGTGTGTGTGTGTGTGTGTGTGTGTGTGTGTGTGTGTGTGTGCTTGAGGGTCTTCTCTCCAAGTGTTTGCACTAAAACAAATAGACACAGGAGAGATCACACCCCAAGCTACTTCAGACAGAAATAAACAGACCTGACGCTTCTCCGCTTCTCTACCTGACAGTGTGGTTCAGTAACCAATCCGTCATCGCATATTTCAGCATTATTTCCATTACTGAGTAGTGAGTCAAACTGTTACGAATTACCTGTGCTGGATCTGTGTGCGCAGAGCTGAAAATTGATTGGTTTAAAGACTTAACAGTTTAACAGAATAATCGGGTTATTAAAAAAAATTGCCATTAATTTAAATTATGTCTGAATTGAAATAATAAAACAGATTGTGTATGTGGGGTTTATCAACTCTGCCCTGCTTCTCGGATAAAACTCTCTACAGCGTGTCCCAAAAGTCTCCATACAGAGGAGAAATAAACACTATCTTTTAGTAAAGCATCCTCTACATGATTGGCGTTTCTTTGTAAACACACACAGAGTCGTCTCAGCCAAGTTTGATCTCCCAGTTTGGCGACAGTGTGGTGTGTGTGATGTGCTCGCCATGTTTCCTGTTAAAGTCCATCACAACCTCGCGACCGCTTCCTGATCCAACCATGAGAATGATTTCAATACCTTCTTCTTTTGTCCAAGACGTTCTTAAAGGATATCTGAAAAAAAAAAAAAAACATAAACCATTGCTGCGTCTCAGTTCGCCTACTGTCCGTCCTAAATAGTATCCGAGATTAGAATGAGTGCGTCCCAAATCATAGTATGTTGAAATGAAAGGAAATCCAAAGGTACCCTGATGGTCGACTGTTTCCGGTAGATTTTCCAAGTGTGGACACTTTTTCAGCTAATATTACCCACAATTCCTTGCGTGAGCGAGCGAGGGAGGAGGAGTTTTGTGACGGTTTGCTTCGTCGAATTCAAGCACGCGTTTTAGAGCGGTGTAAATGAAATGTGGGAAAATAAATCAAGGGAATGGTAATCGAGTAAATGATATCGTATAAATGGTATCAGGAATAATGAATGAAGAAAAGCTGAAATGCGATGAGGAGTTTGTTTACGATGACGGCGTACGTAACTACGTTTTCTTCCATTACATGACGTGTTAGTTAGCATGTCCGAGTACTCGCATACTCTTTTAATACACACTCAAAAGTCTGTACTTCTTCTTCACAAAAAGAGTGCATACTTTTAGTGCATAGTATAAGTAGGTGAATTAAGACTCAGGGCCTGTGTGAAACATTTTGGAAGACATTTTGCTAAAAAGTGTTAATTTCTCCTATGTGTGGAGACTTCTGGGACTCGCTGTAGTACATAAACTCCTTTTTTTCTCAACCTTAGTGATGCCTGTTACTTGTTAACTGCCTTGTTACTGGAAAATGTTATACATGTGATAGCTGTGGTAACATTACTTGCAGCAAAGCCACTAAAAGATTATTGATTACATACGTGCATGTACACAAATTGTTGTTCAAAAGCTGGATTTTTATTTTTATTTATTTTGCAGTTATCAGATTGTTTTGTACATGTCCTCTGCAGCGATATCTGAAGCACGTTATACAGAGACAGGAGGTCTACCAGGCCATCTCTCAGCATTTACTGGAAATGGATGACGGATTTTCATGTTTTAAATGTTTGTGATGGAGCGTGTGATGGAGGATAGAAGATTTTGGATGACGTAAGCCCTATTTGGATTGGATCAGTTTTACATGGGGAGGTGGGATAATGTAATTATTACCAAAGTAGCTCTGGGATTTTCCAAATCTGTACTTCTTCTATAAACTGAGCAGTAGAATTAACCCCAGTTACTATACTTTATGTCCCGTCTGAATTGACGTGTCGGTAACGATTGCGTTACATCCTGTAGGAAAAGAGGTTTTGCCCTTCATTCCAGGAAGTGCTCCCTCTTTTTTTAACGAAATCACATTTAAAACATAAAACGGTAAAAATATATACGATGTTTAAAAGGGCGTGTCAGAGTAATGATGCTTCCTGGGATTTTTTTGGGAACTTATTGAGTTCCTAGCACAGGTACAGACTACAGACATGTTATGGTCATGTGACCTACTAATGAACAAGTGCAACTTATGTGGCCACGCCCCCTACAACAAGCGCTTGAAATAAAGGACGAAACAATCAGTCTATATTGTAAGTGTAAAGCATGAGTAGATCATGAAGACCCGCCCATAACCCATGTGAATCGATCAGAAGTATGAGATTACTGAACAGGCATAAGTCTGGAAAACTAATCCCGTGTATAAATAGATTTCAGGTGATGGATGATTCGGCTGTGAAAAAAAAAAAAGGAAAGATATTGACATCAAGTTTACCGTAAGATTAAGCAAGTGCTAACGCTACCATTGTGTCAGAAATGATCTCGCCATCCTTCTAATTCCTTCTACTGTCACGTGATGGGGAACAGACACAGGAACTCAGGAACGCTGTGGCTAGTTCTGCACTGCGATGCGTAACCGTACTGCACTGTCCGGTGGAAACTCAGACAGAGGATCTGTAGAAGTGAACAGTCTTGATTTGTCAGTTTCATCTCCATGAACTCATAGTGTTTTATTCATCCGCTTGTTCCTTCACAAGACTGAAGCACGCAGTCCCGTTTCCCAGATAAACTTTTCAACCATGTCTTCTCCTCTCTGTAGTGCGGATCATCAGACGCTTGGGCAAAAATATGCCCAATGATTAA
>CM040455.1:720183-732169 GCA_022758105.1 Pangasianodon gigas | reverse complement strand
TTTTTTTTTTTTTTTTTTTTTTTTTTTTTTTTTTTTTTTTTTTTTTAGCCTGTTTGATTGGTCACATGACTCGAACACTTATAAATGAACTTGATTTGAATAACAGTTTGAATAAAAATGTGTTCTGTGAGTGAAGTTCAGGAATAAAAAGCTTTATGGCTGAAGTACATACATAAAATATTATGTACACATTTAAATAATGAGCCTAATACTAATAAGTAGTTAAATTATGTACTGAGGGCTCAGTGGAGTTTATTTTACTGAGAAAGCAGTCCCTGGCTACGAAAAGCTTGAGAATTCCTGCTATATAAAAACCACTGCATGACTCAGCCGCTGAGCACACTGTCAGACACCAGGGGGCGCTGATCACAAAGATTTTAGGCTAAAACTTTTTGACCACTCTGGAGCCACGCCCCTTCAATGTGTGTTCAAAGATGTCAAAACTCATGTTAACTTGATTTAAGTGTTTATTTATAAGTGGTTTTGAGAAGTTGACAGTCATCGATTGGTGAAGTCCTGTTTAATTCATTTTGGCGGTTAATTGTTGATTTATGTTAATTTAGAATTGTTAGCACTAAAACCCTGTCTTTTCCCACATGTGCTGTTGTAAAGCTGTTTGTTTGTACTTTTACCACTTGTTTGTTACACCAAAAAATGACAGTTATGCAATTAATTAGGCTTCAGGACTTATTTATTTATTTATTTATTTATTATGCTGCCATGCAGTGCATTTCCTGTTCACGTCTCCTCAAAATGTACGAATGTGAGGAGCAGGAGTTAAAGGAAAGAATTACAGAAGAAAGACTTTGAGACTTTGAGGGAACTTTATGAGGAGCTCCTGAGACTGTGAGGAACCCGAGCTGGACGGAGTGGTGAGAAGAAAGCGAGTAGATGTTATGTTAGAGAGATGTTATGAGCTCAGGATGGACTCTACAGATGGTGCTGAATGCAGTTTAAACTCCCCACATGGTCCTGTGAACTCACTTCCTGTCTCTGTGTCTGCATGTGTCCATTTTTTCACCACTAGGTGGTGACACAATCACAAAATAATAATCCAGCTCCTCGCCCTTTCTACGGAAATTCAAGAGGAATGAAATTTTTCCCCTGGAGAGAAAAACAACAACAGCAGCAACAACAACTACAAAATGTCACTTATCCTCTTTTTGTAAATGTTAAAGATTCTCTGGAACTGTTACGGAATGAGATAAAAGTTTTTAATCTCTTGGCCGTGCTGAATTTTTTCATATGTCATTTTTTGATGTTTAATTTTTAGCAAACTTCGTAAGATAGCAGTGTACATGATGATATTTATTAGTACAGAAAGGCATCTGTGAGTGTTTTAAAACTTGTTTATTCAGAAATTCAGAGTTCAGCGAGATTTAACAACTGCAATAAAACACAAACTGAATCCATAAAAAGTGGGAATTTAATCGTTTAGACATCGGAAAGCTCTCAGACTCATGAATAACACACCATCACTCTCTGATTTTCACTAAAGTCACATCTTCAATCCAAAAGAGAAACTTCTGTATAACCCTGCATTCATACTAGCAAGTGACGAGTCACTCGTGTAGTTTGTAGTTCGTCTCTTGTGGGCGTGGCTTGTCCAACTTTTTTTAAATTCCGATGAGAAATTAGATATCTACCTTCTAAAGCTAGCTAGTTAAACAGAAATTAACCACCAACGATCTCTGCTACTTCCTTCCAAGCGTTACTTTTCTCCGTAATGTCTCTATACACATGTAATGATAATGAGAGCTCGTATATGACAGGATAAGATGAAAACACGCTTATAAGTTTTTCTTCCATTTGATGTGGGAGCTAATCGCAGGTAGGAACTAAAGTTGTGAGCGGGGAACTGAAGAAACGTCGGACCACATGCACCGTAGGATTCGTCTGAGGAATCATTTGAGTGGATCATTTGGAATTGTCGATTTACTACATCATAGCTAATATAGGGTAAGCCTTTTTTAGGGGCGGAGCTAACATATGAGCTTTATTTGTGATGTCACAAAATTTCAGGATCAGCAGCTTTGAACCAAACACATCTAATATGCAAATTATTACATTTTTAGCCGTAGAATGAGTGCTAAGATAACTAGCTAGCAAAGTTAGCAAATTACATATAATGTCATATATGTCTAATTTGCATATTCATTATTATTTTTTAATAGATCCTGTTGTTTTAAATAACGGTAAAGGTGTAAAGAGAGATGTTCCTCTGTGAAACAAATCCTGACACCTTTACAGCTGCTGGAAATGTTAAAAAAAAAATAAACACCACCACCAACAACAGGGTTGTTAATAATAAAAAACAGGAAAATAAAACTCATTATGTTTAAACACACAATTTCCCCCCAAACTCTTTTCCCTTTGTGTCTGTTTAAACACTGCAGTGTTAAAGCCAGAGGTTATACACGTATAAAGTAGTATGTCCCTGAGCCACAGAGAACAATAGACACACTGTGTGAAAATGATCACCAGGATAAAATGCTATTCATTCCACAGCAACAGTGTGACTTTCTTTAAGCCTGAAAAAGACAAACTCAGTCCACTTATAACCTCTCTATGTCAGCTCATGTGTCATGTCAGCACTTACGTATGACAACGAGAGAGAGTCACGTGAAAATAAATGACTCATGTAAGAATCAAATATGAAAATAAATTAATCATGTGTAAAGAATCACATGTGAAAATAAGTGAATCTTTTGTAGGATTCACATTGAATTAAATGAATCATGTGTAAGAATCACATGTGAAAATAAGTGAATCATCTGTAGGAATCACATGGGCTTAAATGAATCATGTGTAAAGAAATACATGTGAAAATAATTGAATCATGAAAAATGTGTAAAATCGCTTGTAAATAAAAACATGCACTACATAAAAAAAAAAGTGTGAAACATAACATGTGAAGTGTCAAAAAAACAACACGTGTAAGTTTCACACGGAGTTTATGAGATCGTTCTGTCAGGGAGGAGAGTGGTGGGTTTAGGAACTCTGAAGCATTGCAAGTTGTGAAATGATTGGGTTGAATAATAAAGAAACCGAGAACACTCAGAAATAAAAACAATGTGCAATAAATGATGAAGGAAAATAAAAATATACAGACAAAAATAAAACAGTCTCATGCTCCAGTGAAACGTGACAGGTAAGTCGGAGCTTCGTTGTCTCAGGTGGGATGATCTGATTTTATCAAGACTGTCTGCATGATTAAAATTGCTAAACACAGACGTGTGTGTGTGTGTGTGTGTGTGTGTGTGTGCAGGCTATTGTTGTTTACGATTTTAGGGACACCGGTTTAGCAGGATTTAAACAGCTGCACATGTTTGTGCTCATGAACTGGATCATTCTACAGTAATTAAATGTAGTTGGCTCATTTTTGTTTTTATTTTTTTTCTGAGTAACCACAGAGGCTCATGATTTCCTTTTCAGTCGTGATTAAATGGAATTAAAAGCTAAGAGGTCACAGAGTTATAAGAGGTCACAGAGAGTTCACAGCGTGTGATTTTGTCCTCAGTCACAGATGAGGTGTGTGTTATCGATTTGACATAATTTAATGCAAGTCATATTATGTCACTTACAACATTTAAAAAAGTGAACTAGCTGTAAATAAACATTTCGTTTACTTTACGAGTATCTACAGAAGGCCTTCATAACACTCAGTAAGCATTTCATAAACCTATAATGTACTATAAAGCACTGTGGAAGGATTTATAAGACATAAGTTAAAACTTGTGATGTGACATTGCAGGTTTTATGTTGTATATCAGTGATTCTTAAAATGTTTTCAGCTACAGTAGCACCTTTTAATGATCGTAGAAAATGTTAAACGTGTGATGTGAAGCTAAAAAAATTCAATGAAGTGATCTCAGATCTCAGAGACTTTAACTGTGGCATGGTTGCTGGTTTGAGTCTTTCAGAAACTGCTGATCTCCTGGGATTTTCACACACAACCATCTCTAGAGCAGTGGCCATCAATCTGGCATCAATGATCACATTGCAATGGTTAAATATCTGCCAGTAGGCTAGATCTGAATACTATTAATTCTGGCCAATAACACTTGTGGAATTAGGTTTCCTTTGTAGATAACGGTTTCTGGCTGTTAAGCTGTGTAGCTAGCTAAAGTTAGCTCCATACGTGCACTGTCAGTGAGCGAACTCTGTTCAGGAAACATGGCTGAGCAACAAAGGAAGGAGAAAATATATCCTTTCCATGCTGAATGGGAAAAACTAATTTGGTTTTACAGCGATCAAGTCAAGACAAACTTTATCTATTGTGCACAGTTAACACAACAGAAGTTGACTCAGTGTGCTTTACAATAAGAAATATAATATCCAAAGAAAATGGCGACAAAGACAACAATAACAACAGTACATTTAAATGAATCAAAAGCTAACGAATAAAAATAAGTCTTAAGACTAACTTTAAAAACACTCAATGTTGGAGAAGTCCTGATGTTAAAAGGTAGACATTTCCAGAGCTTAGGGGCAGCAACAGAAAAAGCCCGATCTCCTTTAGATTCTTTGGTGAAAGAAAAGACTGCCTGCTTGTCGTGTCACCAGGATTTAGTGTTTTCAAAAAGGGATAATGAAGAGCGCTTTCACACCAAAACTCCAGGATTCATTCCCACCCAAGAGCAAAATACAAGAGAAAAGAATTCAAGAGTTAAAATTGGTTTGAAAAGCGCAGCAATCACTTTTCACAAAACCCACAGAGAGAGCTAAAGCTGCTACTGAGGCTTCAGTCCGTGTTAGCCGGCTCCTGGCCAAGTACAGCAAGCCCCGCCCCTTCAGCGACAGTGAGGTTTTATAAGAAGCGATGACGTTACTTTATTCACAGATTTTAAAAACAAAGAAGAAGATATAAAAATGGTGATTAACAGCATGCTGCGTGGTCCAGAGCCTGGGCCTGTTCCTGTTCTCAGTGTGATGACTGACTCCTGTACTGCTTTACTGTTAGTAAAGTAAAATGGCGTTACTCACAGTGGACTTTTTGTTCCTTTTGGCCACATAAAGTATAGTGAGGTGGATCTCAGCTCAAACTTTGTCTTCCAAAGTGATCTTATGCTCGAGAAGTTTGACCTAGAGTTTTTATGGCATCCAGGTAAAAGCAGCGCAAGTTATTTACTGACCTGTGACCTTTGACCCTTGCCTATTGCTAAAAAAAACCACACATCTGCACAGGCTCAGAGTTGAGAGAGTTGAGAGAGTTGAGAGAGTTGAGAGAGAGCGCATGTGGTACTGCTGTGTGCTGTGATTTCTGCCTCGTCCTTGTCCTGTGATGCAACAATGAAACGAGGAAGTAAAACAACATTAGTGTTGTAATTTAGTCAATGGTGGAAAGTAACAGATTGCACAGAGGTTAGTTTCCTCAACTAAGGTTTTTTTTTAGGTTTACATGAACATAAACTAGTTTTATTTTTTATTCATGAGCTTATTTTTAAAATTAAACTCTATAAAGGAGCCCAGTTTCCTAAAATCATCGTAAAGTCAAGTCAGTAATAAACACTATGTGTGTTAGTGTAAAACACTGTGTGATGAAGTGAAGTCACTGTTACCTCCCAGAAGCTGAGTATTTTCCCACAGCAGCACATCCTCAAGTGTTTTATTCCTCTTATACCACAGCAATTTACCACCCATTACTGTGTACATACGAATTACAATGATTACAGAATAGATACAGTTTTTTTATTTATTAAACAATGACATGTCTTGTTTTTTATCCATTTATAGTTACATCTAATGTTGTGGAACATCAGTGAAACAAATTCTCGCTGACGTTATAGCAGCTATAAACAGTCGTTCCCTCACCAGCCTCTCTTTTTTCTCTCTCTTCACGTTAATAAGAAAAAAAAAACGCAGCTGAGAAACCGCAAAGAAGTGTAAACTCCTCCTCTGTCCTAAAGATGTCATAAAACTTAAAGTTACAGCTTTACCTCTGACTGTTACAAAGCACTGACACTGGAGACTCCTTCCATCAATGTAACATAAACGTCTCCTTACAGAAAATTTCATTGTATCAACAATTACACACGTTTTTAATCCATTTATAATTAGTGGAGCGTCTACTGTACACGTTCCTGCGAACAAGCTGTTACTATAGAAATGATAATGTACTAGAACAAGCGCAGGTAAAAAGAAACACAGCTGATTAAATTGCTAGAATTACTGGAGTGCTTTCCAGCAGGAATGTTTAGCGTGGTGAGATTACGAGCTCATCGAATACTTCATCTAGAAAAGTGAGATTAGAGATGAATAAATAATGAGATGAGCCGATAAAGTTCCAGTAAATCAGATTCAAGGCCTGAGTTCGGAGGAATGTTGATGAAAGATGTTAAAACAGATAGAACAGTGCCAGAGATGAGTGACATTAATGTACAGGAAAAAAAATGTACTTCAGCAGAACTGGGATGGGCAAAAACACAGAGCCAGCACAATGATGGATCAGATGTAGAGATTAGTTTCTAATGTTTTTTTTATTAATAGCTGAGAAAATGATCCAGCCTTTATCACAGTTCTACATCAAAGTTCATGGAGCTCAAGTGTAAAAACAAGTTGAGAAACATTTCACATGAGGTCTGCACTGAACCATTATAAAGTGACATACAGGTTTTATAGAGTGAAGCATCACGCTGCATTCACACCAGTGAGAGTGGACACAGAGCCCTGATTTGTGGTAGCTCAGTGGTTAAGACGTTGACCTTCTGATCAGAAGGTTGATAGTTCAAATCCCAGCACCACCAAGCTGCCATTGGGCCCTTGAGCAAGGCCCTTAACTCTCAACTGCTCAGTTGTATAAATGAGATAATTGTAAGTCTCTCTGGATAAGGGCATCTGCCAAATGCCGTAAATGTAAATACAAACGATTGTCTCGAATGATTCCACAGACCAATCCTATGGCATGTGCAGTCCAACATTTCTTCAGTTCCCCACTCACACCTTTTTTTAGTTCCTACATGCAATTAGTTCAGAAGAAAAACTTATAAGCATGGTTTATATACAGCCTCTTGTTTAATGTGTATAGAGACGTTAGGAAGAAAAATAAAGCTTGGAAGGAAGTAGCAGAGATTGTTGGTGCCTCTGGTGAGTGAATGTAGCTAGCAAAGTTTTGCTAATCTAGCCTGAGAACAAAGCTAGTACGAAGCTGAACATGTAACACAAATCATCGTAAATTTTCACACTGATTCGTGTGTTATTTAATTTGTGCTTAACTAGTTAGCTGTATATAGCTACTGCCATTTCTCATTGGATGTAAAAAAAAAAAAACCTGTTAATGTGAACGTAGCATTAATGCAAATCACTCCTGTAGTTTTTCTCACTTTCCTTTTATCGTCTGATGAAACGTGTTTATCCTGATGGGTGTGGTCTCTTTCCAGGATGACTCCGCCTCCATCCACAGTGCCCACATGCTCTGGCCTTTACCTTTACACTCACCACATCTCAACCATGCAGGAAAATTTAGATCATCATCATCATCATCATCATCATCACCATCATCATTGTCATCATCATCACAAAACCAACTGAGAGAAGGAGCAACATGTTAGGCAGTGATCTCCATCATCATCATCATCATCATAAAACCAACTGAGAGAAGATCTTTTAGAAGAACAGTTCTCCTTCACCACAGTACAATTCCACAGAGATGTAGAATCTACACCAAGGAGCACTGAAGCTGTTCTGGAGACTCATAGTGGCCTAAACTCCTCAATAGCACACACCATAACTGCGTTTTTCCTTTAATTTGTCACCCGTTATTATTATTATTATTATTATTATTATTATTAAAGCACAGACATACAGGAGACACATCACTCCTGTTTTAAAAGGTTTTAATGTATATGTTATATGTTCCAGTACAGAGCATATAAAGATTGTTTAAATGTCATTAAATATCAGTAAATGACACAAACCTGCCTTTATTTAATTAAAAACTATTGACAGAACGTTTTAAGATTCCTTTACATACGTCCATTACTCGTACATTTTATAGTTGACTAAGCGTTTGGGACACTGAACATCCGGTTCTGTAGTAAACACACTTTCACCAGACAGAAGTTTCATGTTTTAAGCAAGCTCATGTGTAGCAAGCTCCTTTAACACTTTTACTGTCTCTCACTTTCAACCACTTCGGCAGGCAAAATGACTCTCTACAAGCTCACAGGTAAATATCCAGCTTTTTTTTTTTTTTTTATCCAGTCCAAAGTTTATAATTTAGCCTATAGTTAATTATTTTTAAATATATATATATATATATATACACACAAAATATGGTGCTGTTTATTGTTTTGCTCCAGATGAAAATAAAAAATAGTTTCCTTTTTATAACTTATTTAAACCCGAGTGTTTAGTCATGTGTGTGAATGATCTGTATTTCTCCCACTTCCTAGTGCTGTGTTTGACTGTGTTTGCTGTTCAGCTGGCCGAGTCTCAGGGTGAGTCTAACATCAGAAACCCTTAAAAACTATTTCTGTATGTACACTCCTGGGCAAAAAAAAAATGTGCCAAGCTCAAAATAGTAAAATATGAAGCTTTTAATGGTCTTAACAACAAACCACTGATCAGGAAATGAGCAGGAATGAAACAGATAGATAAAGGAGATCAGTATGGGAGCTTTTCTCTTTAATTTCTTTAAATGTTTAAGTCTTGTGGCTCTTGATGAGCTGCATCAGGTGCGGCAGAAAACCAAATAATCACTAATCTATTAAGAAAAAAAATCCCAGAAGATATTTTTGGAAAAGTTTGTACACCCAGACGTGTGTTAGTTTGAATTTTACACCAAACATTTTAATCATTATCATGATTTTGTGTATAAGAAGACTATAGAAGTGAATTTGGCTGTTTCTAGCTTTTCCCCAAACAGCAAACCAGTGAATGGAGGCACAGGAGCTCTCAGGAGTGCATCTGTTTCATTCCTGCTCATTTCCTCACCAATGATTTGTTCTTAAACCATTAAAAGCTTCATATTTGTCCATTTCTTTTTACCCAGGAGTGTAAGGGGTTTATATTTATAACAGCCGTAGTGTTGAGTTAACCCTTGTTATAAAATCTGACTCTGTAAGGAAAGGTTTTATTCTCAACTTTACAGATTTGTTTGTTTTTTGGTTCAAGAATATTTCTTTTTTTTTTTTCTTTTTTTTTATCAACAATTAGACTTATACTGAAAAATACTACATTTCTGTTACAGTGATGTAAATCACAATTTACCATAAGATTAAATTCTTATAAGATTTTTATAGTATTTACTATAGGTTTTAATTATATCTTTTAATAATTTTAATAAAAATATATATAAAATTAAAGTTACACAAGAACAATGTTTAATTCTGGATTCTGATTGGTCAGAAGGTGTTGATTAATTCTCTATAACAGCAGCTCTGACAGTAGTGCAGGTTTATATTAATGCTCTCGCTCTAATACGTTATTGTTTCTATAGCAACAGCTCATTCACAGGGACTCGTACAGCAGATGCTCTGCTGATAATAAAGAGATTAAATAACGTGTGTAATTGTTGATATGGTGAAGTTTTCTGTAAGGAGAAGTTTATGTAACGTTTATGGAAGGAGTCTCCAGTGTCAGCGCTTTGTAACAGTCAGAGGTGAAGCTGTAAGTTTAAGTTTTCCGACATCTTCAGGACAGAGGAGTTTACGCTTCTTTGCGGTTTCTCAGTAACATGACAATTTTTTTGTCTTATTAACTTGAAGAGAGAGAATAAAGAGAGGCTGGTGAGGGAACGACTGTTTATAGCTGCTATAACGCAAGTGAAAACAGGAACTAACCTGTTTCATGAACATTAAATGTAACTATAAATGGATAAAAAGTATCATGTGTTGTTCTTAAATAATAAAGAAAGAATTGTAATCATTGGTGAATTGTTGCAGTATTAGAGGAATAAAATACTTGGGGATGTGCTGTTAGAGGAAAATAATCAACTTTAGGGTGGTAACAGTAACTCCGCTTCATCACACCGTCACAAGGAAAGAAAAATACACAAAATACTGTTGACTTTCACACCAGAATAACGTTTCAGCTAACGCAAACAGGGACAGAATAAATCTGAATACAGGATCTTCACAACAGATGAATTTTATTTGCAGAAGTTCTTCAGATGGAGAAATACAAAGGTGCAGTTTGGAGTTCAGTCTCGGCCTTGTGATGCAGCTCAGCAAGTTCTCAGAGGTGTTTACTTAAAAACTCAGGTCACTTAGCTAACAGTATGATGAAGGGCCTTCACATGACTAGGAGTACCACTTGTCTGTTTTCTTGCGTACATGATATCCACTCTTCTTATGGCGTGACCTATCGAGTCAGAACACACTGGTACAGAGCGACGAATAGTAAGAATCCACATAAAGAGAATAAGCAGGATTTAAGCGCAAGGGAAAATCATATTATTCCAAAATACAGATAAATAAACAGAAAAAAAATCAACAACCAACATGGAACGACGTACACGGACACACACATCTGTGATAGAGTCTAACTGTACTTTTCAATTTAATGATGAACTTTAAATAAAAATTACATTTCACTGTTTTCTACTGCTGTGGAATAGAGTAGAAATGACAATAGATAAGAGAACAGTTTTCTTTCATTCTCTCTCTCTCTCTCTTCTCTTCCAGAACTTCTCCCAGCTCCGACTCTTTCATTTAATTATGGTGTGAACAAGAGTGCCATTAAGCTGTACTCGTCCGTGGACATTACATGCACAATTCCAGGCAGGGCAAACATGCCTGCAGAGGTGCACCTCTCTCCGGTTGATGCCACAAACAGTTCCTTGCTGTCCTATACCCTTACGAGGAATAGTCCGGTGATCTTCACGCTCTTTGTGAGGCCTGAGATTGAGAAGGCTTTCGTCTGCTGGTACAGAAATACCGTGACCAAAGCCCTGTCTCAGTTCAGCGAAGCCATCAACATAATCATATGTGAGTAATGAACTGAAACTGATATGGGAAATTCCTCCACGAGTGACTCAGAGTGGCCTTCAAATAAATCTTGACAAAAAAGTTAGTTGGGAAATCATTTATTATTTTTTAGTCAAGAAAACATAATACATGCCAGCAAAAAAAAGGGAAATTGGCTCATCACACTGTTGTCAGAGCAAAGATTTCAAAACCAGGGGCTCATGTGGATATTTGTGGTTAAAAGACTTTTATTTTGAGGCATGTAAAAAGTCACCCACGCGTCTGGGCTGCAGCGAACCTTTCTCAGGATGTCAGACAGGAGTAAAAGCAGGCAAAATCATTACAAGTGATCTAGTTAAGGGCTCTCAAAAAATTCCCATCTTTAAAAAGGTAGGAACCCCAACACATACAAGATTATATGAGAAGTGACTGATCCAGTGTCACTAGGCCTATTAATTATTTATATAACAATTATACAGACAGACAACATAAAAGAGGTGACACGAAACCATATATAATTATATGTACATGTATAAGCTTGTGGCTTTTTATTTGGATAATAGATGTGCTCCTTGCATTACATTTTTTTTATTATTAAATACCGTACATCTTTTTAAAATTATATGTATTTATTCAAATAAGGGCTTTTCTTATTATATTATACAGCATATGCATAAATTTGCAAAACATCTAGTCTATTTATTTCACTGAGACTCTAAAGAGAACACTTTTACAGAAAAGTTGATCAGAAAATCATTTATTTATCGTTTAATCGAGAAAACACAAATCTTTTATGACACTTGTCAGTACAACATGAAAAATAAATCCAAAAACAATGAACATTTTCTGCAGTATACTTCCATTTAGTGATAAGAATGAACATGTAAAAAAATTCAATGTGGTTTAATGTGTTTTCATGTTAGTGAGTGTGGTTTATAAGGTTTATAAAGTTTCAAATAACGCAGTGGTCAAAAAAACAAAAACAGTTGAGTTTTGAGAGTTTTTTATTACAAGAGTAGACATGTTAGACAATCTCTTAAAAAAATTACTCTAAAACATCATCTAAAATCATTCTCACA
>CM040455.1:706201-720083 GCA_022758105.1 Pangasianodon gigas | reverse complement strand
TACAAAGATTAAAGTTAGTGTTAGGGTTGGAGCTCACAGTCCTGCCTTTTTTTTTTTTTTTGCAATTTCAATCAAATGAAACATTAACTAGCATTATGCAAACATCTTGGTAATGTTGGTGCATGTAGAAATGTTGTAGTAATGTTGTAGGAGCGTTCATGAACGTTCTGTAAAACAACAGGAACAATTTCAGGAACTAAATGTTCCCATGACTATAACATCTAAAAACTCCGCTCTAAGTTTTTTGTCTACATCTGTTATATCTGAGGCTTGAATCTGATTCATTTGGATTTTAAATATCTCAAAAGCTGCTTAAAAATATCTCACCTTCTGTTCCTCTGTCTTCTAGCTGCTCTGTCCGACCCCATTGCGGTTCTCTTTCCACCCGTGTTTCCTGTGGGGGCGAAGTACACCATGCAGTGTGAGACACCACAGATTGGCTACATAAACACCACACTGAATGTGTATGACCGTCTCCTTCCGCTCCGTCACGGCAATGAATCCTTCCAATACATCGGATCACGTGTTCTCGCTCCAGGAGAATGGGGAGCCGCAGTCACTCGAACAAACGCCGGAGAAACCTACGAGTTTATGTGTGAAATGGAAGTGTTCCTCAATGGGAGAATCTTGCGCTCCAGATCCAAAATCCTTACAGCCATGCCAGGTACCAACAAAGCTCCAAATCAACAGTGAGTCAGTATAATTCATTAATGAAATTCTAATGTCAGTGCTCTTTTACTCCAGACGAGCTCTCGGTTCATCTGGTTCCCAAAAATTCTGATTCAGGGACCTGTTATGGAGATGCGTTTCTCAAAGTGAGAGATGGCTGGAGACCCCTTTGTTTTGTGTCCAAATTCTACGACTCTATGCTTGTGGCTAGCATCATATGCCGAGAGCTAGGCTGTGGACCTGCGATAGACTACAATAGGCTTGGTTTTAAAGCTCACAACGCTATAGGAACACCAAATTGCACAGGAAGCGAGAAGAAGATTGCAGAGTGTCCTATACGTTCAGCAGATTTTTGTGACCAAGGAACACTCAACATCATCTGCTCAGGTTAGACACACACCAGGACACACTGAGTATGTAGCATCAACAGACAGTTTTAAATATTTCTAATAGATTTTTATAAACATCACATGTTCTACGTCAATGCTATTACCGTTTGGAACAAATGTTTCCATAATGTTAGGTCTTTTTTGTTTGATATCATACAAATAAAGTTGTAAGAACAGACATAGACGTTAACCTGGTCCCCAATCCTAGCCTTAATCTTTGTAACTAAATTTTTGTATAAATCATTTTGCGCAAAAAGTTACAAATGAGTTGATTTTATGCTAGGCAAAGTTTTCTGAATGGCATAGCTGTACGAACCTTTTGTTCTGGAAGTATCTGCTGAGTTTCCTTGATGTTCTGAGAACATTTGTAAATGCCTTTTATAAATATTCCTACAACATTATTTATTGTTTTATGTATTGTATGTTTAAAATATAATAACATTTCAATACTTTCTGAATTTTTGCTCCTGATGTCTGGCAGACGCCCTTCCTCCTCCAACGCTTTCTCTGTCAGAACGTGATACTTCTTCATGGGTGTACGTCAGGACTGAAGAGTCTGTGACCCTCGGGTGCATTTTTCAATCATCCATAAATGATTTTGTAAGAAAGTCAGTTTTCCTAAGAACATTTGATCGGGTCTTAGTATTCACACAGTATAATATAAACTGATTCCTTTTCCAGGCTTACATCACCTTCACACACAACGGACAGGACCTTTCCACCACAAGAGCCTTACCCGGAAACAGAAAGACCATGACGTTACGTGACCCAGTGCCTGAGGGAAAGTACGCCTGCTACGTACATCCAGGATCATCCAAACTGTACAGGACGGAAAACAGCAACGTGATAGGCATCTACAGTACGTACCATTTCCACACTATTCCCCCAATTCAGACCTACATTTCTTTAACTGTGTTTGATACAGCAGGTGTCTTTGCCAGGGTTCAGCCTAACTTCCAACTCAATAACAACACAAAAGACCTGAAACTAGCCCAAAACTTCAGGCAATGGAAAAGAAAAACGTGGGAAACTGTAGTGCACATGCATTTCTGATGTACACATCATTCACGCCATAATCCCCCTTTCCTTCTCCCCGTCTTTGCAATACACCTTATAATAGAAATGATTCTATACATCATAGACACACTGTCTGCACTTACACTGTGCCTTTGTTTGTAGAAATTTATTAGATTCAATTAAAGTTTGGAGTGGAGTATTTTTAAACTAATTCAATTTGGCGTAAAAACCTGTGACTCTGTCATTGACTGTCCAGTCCGAGGCTCCTCCCCCAAGCATAGGGGCAGCGTGATTCCTGTCCCAGTGGGCCTCTATTGATTAGCGCTTGTTGCAGTTCCCATTTTTGACCACTAGTTATAATAATAACTCTAACTGAGGCAGTGAGCATGCTGCTAGAAAGGTGAGCAAATCAAAGAACGTCATCAGCTTATATCTGTCCAAAAGCACAATTTTTAAAATTGTTGGTCACATGAAAGAGGTAATTCATTTTTTAAATGGGATTTAAAATGTATACAGTCGTGAATATAGACTTTATGAAGATTAATATTTGTTGAACGGCTCCGCTCGACTTGCCCCTATGGACAAGCCGACACTGCAAAGGAACAAATCAAACATTAATCAAGTCTTCAGTTATATTTCTGTGGAAAGGAAAATGTCTTCTCTCACATACTGATAAAGAACACCGTTACACACAAAGTGAAGATTTCACATGCTGATATTTGTTCAACACAGCACAAAGATCATTATTAAATGGTAAACTGAGCATCACATTGAACTCTCTCTCTCTCTACCGGTCAAGACGATCTTAACCGCCAGGGCTGAAATAAGTGTAACTAAACTGAAATATAATAAAATATAATATAATATATTTAAACCAAAGCATGGCTGAATTCTCAAATCTGAAGCTGTGTATTATTTCTGTATAACAGCACGGCTCGGAAAAAAGTAGTTCCAGCTGTAACATCATATAAATGACAGGTTTATATTAATGCGCTCGTTCTAATATGTTATCGTTTCCATAGTAACGGCTCATTCACAGTACAGCAGACGTTCCACTTAATCCAAGACTAATAATAAAAAAAGAATGATTTTTTTTTTATGTGTTGTTTAACAAAGTATAACTGTTGATGTGGTGTTTCGGCACAGAAAAATATTCAAATGAAAATGAATTCAGTAATGTAAAATAGTTAAATAAGAATTTCAGAATATGTGCTAATAAATAATAATAATAATAATAATAATAATAATAATAATAATAATAATAATAAAACAAATAATTTTTTAAAAATTTCACATTTTTTACTAATACCATGGTTCTAATTTCTCTTTCGTTGATCCTCTAGCAAAAATAAAACACGTTCTCAGACGCTGCTAGTTTCTTCATAAGAGAAGTCATATGTTCTGTTATGCTATATAATGTTATAAATATTATAAATGTTCTTATGCAAAGCTCTTCCCCTTGTTCTCCGTGTCTTTCTGCAGTTTATAATCCTCCGCCTGCTGGAGCGGTCGCTGGAGGCGTCATCACCACGGTCTTAGGTATAGTTATATTTGTATACCTCTGTGTTTATAGTGCCAGAGAATCAGACGTGCAAGACACTGAGCCAGAATCATCGCTGAGGGGCAGCACCACAACTCCACCACACGGGGCGCCAGAGAGCACAGGGGCAAATATCCTGCAAGAGTAGTGCACAATTCCACGATTAATGATCTCAGGGATTTTTAAAGTGAAGGATCATCACACCAAATATTGACTTTGTTTCATTTATTACTGTTTACTGCTCTTTATTCAACTGTTGAATGGCAGAGCTAGCAGGTGTGTGTGTGTGTGTGTGTGGCTTTCTGGCTTAATGAAGGCAGATGTGCAAACATTGTTGTGCATTTGTGATTTTCATGCTGATTTATCCGTGCTTTCATTTTCCATTTGACAGAGAACGATCAAATTTACCAAGCGTGTCACATCGCCCCTGTAACGAACAGCTTTCTGTTTTCTGTCACATGATTCTTCCTGAGCGGAGTGTATCAGTGTTATCAATGTTAGCAGCAGCTTCCAAGTGTCTGTTTATGCTGCGCTCCAGGAGTAGATAATAAGCTAATAAAAGAAGACATGAGATCTTATCACTCAACCCAATTTAGTATTTAAGGAGAACAAAAGTTAACCAAGAACTGATCTTTGAGGAACACAAGATCGGACCAAGATCGGACCCTGAGATGAGATACCTTTACCTGAAATTGTTGGTCAGCACATTTTCTGAATGATTAACTTAAATATAGCAGCAAAAGAAGTTTAATGAACTTAAAATACTGCATAAAAATTATATTAAACTATCATGACTTTTCTACATTAGTCCTGTGCAGTACCAGTTAAAGCTAGCGGATATATTTTAACATTGCGAGTTATTTTTATTATAATTACATGATCTTCCTGATTCTAGCTACTGTAGAATCTATAGAAGAGATGTGAATCTTTTTATTTTTATTTTATTTCAAATTAAGAATAAGTTTCATGGAACGTCTTGAATGAATGAATGTGTGAAATGATGCATGAATGTTGTAACGTTTGTGTCGCTGTTAACTTTGTGCCTGGATTGTATTTTAGTTGCTTAAAAGATTTGCTAAATAAAAAAGTATTTTTAGTTTTATTTTCAGATATAAGTTTTTATTTGTAAAGTTTTTTTTCTCACTTTAAATTAAGAGAATTAGATCATGGTACATCGTCAGTGTATCAAAAGATGGATCTGTATCACCGTTACTTTTATACATGGATTATATTTTAGTTTAGATAAAAACTTCTACTAACTTTTATTTTGAAATATACATTTTTAGCTGTAATTTGTTTGTTTTTTAAAAAGGTATCATGTAGTGCATTGATCGTAGGAATGAAAAGCCACACACAGTAATTATAGTTCTCAGATTTATTGCATTCAGGTTTTAATGGTGTCACAAAGTCAATTCACAAACAATAAACAATAAACCTGGTCCTATCATCTGCTTTTGTTTACTTTTTTTTTGTCTGAGAAAAGATGAAAACAGATCTGGGACAGCCTGAGAGCGAGGGATTGCAATCCTCGATTGTACCCTAGAAGCAAAGTTGAGCCTATGAGGAGGACAAAAGCTTGTTTAGTTGGTTTGTAATGTATGTTAGCAAACAGCTGCCGAATTAGCAAGTGAAAAGGCAGACGGTGTGGAGAGGATCGTCGTCAGGAACCCACAGGTGATGCAGTTTACGCCAAAACAGATCTGCTCACAGTGTAAACTTTCACGTCCATCATTAACAAATACAGCGATTCTGTTTATCACCGGAAGCAGGTTTGTGGTGGCCGAAAACTTCCATCACGATGGGACACATTTTGAAAATCTCTCACCCACTGTCGCATTAACACTCGCATTCCTGTTCTAAGATTGGCTTCAGTGGCTTCAGTTTTAACAAACAGCGTCGGTCTTTTTAATCTTTATACCTATCTAGTCTTCCTTTTCCCCAGAACATATCAGTGCAGAAAATAAAGAACTTTCAGCAGGGTTAAAGAGAATCAGGCATTTCCCTTTACATTCTTCTTGGTTTCTTGGCGTCATCAATTAACCTCTATCCCTTAAAATATCTTCCTAATCTTTTTATCTAGTGGAAAAAAACAGCATTCAGAAAACAGTTGGATGGTTCGGGTTGGGCTTGTTGCTAGCATTTTAGCACCATTGATGTGTTGTTGATGACGGTGCAGGGAAATGAAGTTGGGAAGCTTCTGCTTAGAAGCGCCTCTGGCTACTAACGCTTTTCACGGAGGTTCTGCTGATGGTTGTGCCACCGCTAATGCTACCTCCAATGCCACCTCCAATGCCACCGCCAATGCCACCGCCAATGCCACCGCCAACGCCAACGCCGTATCCTCCTCCGAATCCGCTTGACACTCCGCCTCCGTAGCCGAATCCAGAGCCAGAGGAGAATCCTGTATAAGAGAGTTTCAAGATGTCAGATCAACAAGAGAATAAGCAAATAAATACGAGTAGACACTCTTGCTTGGAAGGTGAATTCACTTACCGCCGCCTCCAGAGGTCTGCTGCACATGGATGGTGGCAGTGGATCCACCAGAAGAGATTCTGAGAAGAAACATGATCAAGATTAGTTCATTTCAAAATCTTCTGTACATTGCATGAATCACAAAAGACCAAAAGCTGCTTACCTGGTCTCCTCTCCCTCCAGAAGTTTCCTGTAGGTGGCGATCTCAATGTCCAGAGCCAGCTTGACGTTCATGAGCTCCTGGTATTCACGCACCTGCCTGGCCATGTCCTGCTTAGCTCTCTGGAGAGCCTCCTCCAGTTCCTTGATGCGGAGCCTGGCATCCTTCACGGCCAACTCACCACGCTCCTCTGCCTCAGCAATCTGGGCCTCCAGGTTGGCACGCTGAGAATGAAAAGAACGAGAGCTAAAATCAGGATCTTTTCTAAGAAATTGAGTCCATTTAAGACAAAATAGCTTCTTTCGCAGCTACCTGTCCCTTGACTGCCTCGATCTCGTTCTGCAGGCGGGCGATCATTCTATTCAGATCAGCAATCTCAGCCTTTGTAGAGCGCAGGTCCTCACCGTAGCTACCAGCAGAGGTCTGCAACTCCTCAAACTGAAAAAGACATTGAGGAACATCAAATTTCCAAATCCAGGATTCTGGAAGTCATGAGCAAGCAAGAAACACTTCTTCACAAATCACCCACCTTCTGTTTGTACCAGCTCTCGGCCTCAGCACGGCTGCGGTTGGCGATATCCTCGTACTGAGCACGGACTTCATTCACAATGGCGTCCATGTCCAGGTTCCTGCTGTTGTCCATCTCCACAACGACTGAAGTGTCCTTGATCTGAGACTGCAGCTCACGCAGCTCCTGCAAAGATCATTCTGGTCAGGTTTTTCCATAGACAACAACACTGAAGTGAAAAAAAATGTAAAGAATAAAAGTCACTTACAGCCTCGTAGACTGCCCTGAGGAAGTTGATTTCATCCTGGAGAGCATCGACCTTGGCCTCGAGTTCAATCTTGTTCATGTAGGCTGCGTCAACATCCTGAGAAGATCAGCAGAGATGAGCTTTCATTTTCATCCTTGGCTGAGTAACATCTTAAAATGTTCAATAAAAATTCAGTATGATTTCAGTACCTTCTTCAGGAGGACAAACTCGTTTTCAGCAGCAGCACGCTTGTTGATCTCATCCTCATACCTGCAAAGAGAGAAGAACAATGTAAATGTGGATAACTTTTGGAATATTCACACTATTACCATGAACATTTTCCTGGCGTTTTCTTACTTCCTCTTGAAGTCCTCAACAAGATTCTGCATGTTCTTCAGCTCTCCCTCCAGCTTGATCTTCTCGTTGCCCAGGCCATCCAGTTGTCTGCGCAGGTTGGCGATGTAGGCCTCAAACATGGCGTCAATGTTGGAGCGGGTGGTGGTCTGTTCCTGCAGGAGGCTCCACTTGGTCTCCAACATTTTGTTCTGCTGCTCCAGGAAGCGCACCTATGAGGGAAGCAGGAGGAAAAAAAACAGGCTTTAATTCTTTCATTCTCTGAAAACTTTCACTAAAGCTGCATGTTGGGAAAATGTGTGAAGGAAATTTGTAATTGTGTTGGCTTGTATTGCTCTTTTGTTCTTCTCCCGCTTTTATGTTTCCTCCTGGATTATTGTGAGGTATCACAAATGCCCCGTGAGTCATCCCAACCATGAATTTTTCCACAGGGTGGGGTGAAGGAGGGAGAGGAAGGGAGTGAAAAAGAGTAGACTAACAGGGTGTGTCCATGAGACATGAACCATGATCTCCTGAAGGGAGGGTGAGTAAAAAAAAAAAAGCCCTCTTCGCCTGGGGCTACGCCTAGACCTGCATCGCTGCACAGATGGACCCATATAACACAGATGAGACAGGCAGGTTTACCGACCACACCCTCATGCAGGCGGATGATGGGTCACGCAGTAATGTGAAACACACCCTGTCCACGTCGCCTGACTTTTTTTACAAGCTCATCGTCAGTTGCTCAGAGAAAGCTGTGTTTAATAAATATCATGTGCTTTAACGTTCCATTTAGTCTTCAGACTTCACATGCATTTGTAAAAAGCTTTGCATGTTAAGCATTAAGGACTCAGTATGTGTGTGTGTGTGTGTGTGTTTGCCTGTGTGTGGGTGTGTGTGTGTGTGTGTGTGTGTGTTTGCCTGTGTGTGGGTGTGTAATGTCTACAACTCAGATAACTCCTGCGAGTCACACTGTTTCCCATTGCCACATAAAATACAGGTGTGTGTGTTTGTGTGCTGACTTTGTGCTCAGCAGATATTTAGGTGTGTCCTCTGTCCACACTCTCTCTGTTTGGCTAGTTAACAAACAAAAACTCTTTTCACACACACACACACACACACACACATGCACACACACACTGCTGTGGTGTTGATTTATAGCCTACATGTACGATGGTTATTGGTGCAATCCTGCAACAAACCTGGATACGACTGGCTGTTCGTTTTTTTATAGCTAGTAAGTAAAAGGGAAAATAATCAAAAGCCCTTCCTGGTGACACGTCAGAGTGCAAAGTAGAACGGAAATGTTGGAGGAAGAGACAGTGAAGACATTAATATGATTCAGCAAAAAAAAACATTTTGGTGGAGTTGTAAAATGCATTATGAAAACGAGTCACTAGTGAAATTTTAAAGGAGATGAAGAACTTTTAAAGGAGATGAAAGTTGAGGTTGAGCGAGTCTTACCTTGTCAATGAAAGAAGCGAAGCGGTTGTTGAGGGTCTTGATCTGCTCTTTCTCCTGGGTGCGGACGGCCTGGATGCTGGGGTCAATCTCCAGGTTGAGTGGCTGCAGCAGGCTCTGGTTCACTGTCACAGCGGTGATGGGTGGTGCGATGAAGCCACCTGCAGCAGAGCCACCGCCGAAGCCGGCACCAAGACCACCGCCGAAGCCGGCACCAAGACCACCGCCGAAACCAGCACTGCTGCCATACCCAATTCCATAGCCTCCACCCAGTCCTCCAGCACCTCCACCAATGCTGCTGCTGCTGAAGCTGTAGCTGGCGCCACCGCCGAACCCAGAGCCAACACCAGAGCGACGTGTGCTCGTTACTATGCTCGATCGGCTGGAGCCGACCGGGACGGCGAAGGCCGACTGGCTGGAGTAGGACTTCTTCACGGTTCTGATGCTTGACGTCATGGCTGGTGTCTGGTGGTGGAGAAGCGAGATAGAGAAAGTGCTCGAGAGCTTGCAGAAGAGCTGAGTGGAGGAGTAGGAGGAGGTCACTCACAAAGGAGAGTCAAAGTCCCTCTGTGTGCTGTTCTGCTGCTGGCTTCTTCCTTTTATACGATCACACTGCCTGCTGGAGGGGCGGCCCGTTCTCAGACACACCCTACCTGTCAAACAGGTATAGAGTGAGAGTGGAAAGATAAGAAGAGTTACACCCTGCCTCAGGCCTCGCTGCAAGCACAGGCACAGAGAAACACACAAGACAAGCAGAGAAGCGGGATTCCACTTGTACTTTTTAGCACATTAAAAAAAAAAAGAAAAAAAAGGAATGCGGCCATAAACACATGCCAGTGGGTGGTGCTGCGTCTGTGACTCTGGTTGGTTGGGTGAAAGTCAGAGCCGAAGCAGAAGGAGACTATGAGTTCACCCTTTGCTCTGTTCAGTAGGGTGGGGCAGTGCAGCGCTCCTCTTACACTTATGAATGACTTTTTTCCATGAGCTCTAGCCACTGTAGAGCAACTGTAGAAACACTGTAAAAACGTTAAAATGTTTCCAGAGACGCTGCATCAATTAACAATTTAAGACCTTTATCAACTAGTGTGAAATATCAACATGCTGTAAAATGTGCATCAAAAGACAGAAACAGGAAAAAAAGTTGCATTACTATTATTTTAGTTGCTTTCCATCCTGAACAAAATCTTTTGTGCACAAGTGGTGAAATTTGCATGCGGTCATCTATCATCTTTTATCTCCAGTACTGATATTTACTGTGATAACGGTACATGATCTCTCAGTTACAATGAAATATATATATATATATATCTGTTAAACTTTAGTCATCCTTACAGTAATGAAAACACTAAACGTTTCCAGACACACTGCTTCATTTAACGCTTTAAAACACGATGCACTTTTACACTACTTGAAATATCAACATGCCTTAAAATCTTTAAAAATTAGAGGAAAAAAACTTGCACTATTTTTGGCATTGCACTGCAACTGCCTTCTATCATGTTATTTACTGTTTTTATTGATTTTGCATTAAAATGACACATTTCATGTCTTTTTTCTTTCATAGTATTTATATTCAATATGTGATGTAAAATCTGAAAAAAGTCGAACGTGCTAAATCAGAGGACGTCTATAACGTGATCATTAAGTTACAGTATGAAATATATATATTGTATAAGCGTTAGAGTTATAGTGTTAAATAGACATGCACACTTTTCTGCATGATAAAAAACACTTACTGTCATTTTTAATGCATTTATTATAATGGACTTATCATAGAATGGATTAGGAACTGTGGAGGGCTGTGTGTGTGTGTGTGTGTGTGTGTGTGTGTGTGTGTGCTGATGCGATTTGTTAGATATTAAAGGGGTAAATAAACGTACAGACCCTCCAAACTCACATACAGCTTGTCATATGTGCTTATGTGAGTGATATTTAATTACATGTGCACACCATGAAAATGAATTAATCTCAGGACATATATATATATATATATATATATATATATATATATATATATATATATATATACATAGGCCTGCTTTCAACTTTCTACACCCCTCCATTTTACTCTTCTTCATCCAAGAGCTTGAGGAACACCATCGGGGGTAACAGCGACCTGAGTAGTGCTGTAGGACTCTGTATTAACTAGAATTCTGGATTGACTTGGACATGTCTCGATCTTGGGCTTTGGTCTCACTAAATATGGTCTTGGTCTCAACTTTTGAGTTTATAAAAAAAAAATGTTTGTGCTGTCTTTTTTTTTTTTGTATGCACAAAGTTTGACAAGAAGTCATTGCTTCTAGAAACAGATGAATTAAGGGTGCAATGCATGAATGAAACCAGCTTCCTGTATAACCTAGATGTGGTCTTGCTTTCTTTTGGACTCGATGCTGACTTGGCCTCGACATGCTTAAGACTCAGTCTTGACTTGATCTTAGCAAGTCCTGGTCTTGGTCTTAACAATGGTGGTCTTGATTGCAACCCTAGCCTTGAGGATACCTTCGACCCTGTGGTGTGAATTCTGCACAATCTGAATTTCTGGATAAGACTGTGTTATAACATTAAAACCACCTGCTTAATATTGTGTAGATCCTCCTTGTGCCACCAAAACAGCTCTGACATGTCGAGGCATGGACTCTACAAGACCTCTGAAGGTGTGCAGTGGTATCTGGAACTAAGACTTTAGCAGCAGATCCTTTAAGTCCTGTAAGTTGCAAGGTGGGGCCTCCATGGATCGGACTTTGTTTGTCCAGCACGTCCCACAGACGCTCGATTGGATTGAGATCTGGGGAATATGGAGGCCAAGTCAACACTTTGTCACGTTCCACCAGCTAGATGTGAAAATATGTGAAACATAACATGTGTCTAAAAGACATGTAAATTTCACATGTGAATCATGCAAGCTTTCTGTAAGGGGTGCTCCACTAGTGGGCGTAGTTACTTGTGTGTTGATGCATGTTACTACTAAGGAGTAAATGAGGAGAAAACTTTCTCTCATGATGTCAGTAAAGATCTGAAAGGTGTGAAATGAGAGACAGTGAGTCACTTTTTGTGCTCTCATTGTGAAATGTGTGTGGTGATGAACGTGTTTGTGTCGAGTCTCCTCTTGCTCCTCTTGGCTGAGTCTTTTTATTTTATGATGAGTAAACACAGGGGTTGAGGCTGAAGCTGCGAGTCTCGACTGGCTCCTCAGGTCAGTGTGGAGAGGGGGAGAGAGAGAGAGAGAGAGAGAGAGGGGTGAGATCATCACACCTGTCCTTCTGCACAGACACTCATATCTGAGAGCAAGGTTACACCTTTACACTGAACACAATCTGAACTGAAATCTGTGTGTGGGGGTTGGATTAGTCATCATGTGAAAAACATGTGCTCATGTGAACTCAAAAACATACAATTATATATAAACATGCAATAAATTAAAAACGTGCACTACATGTGTGAAACACAACGTGAAGTAACTAAAAGATTTCACATATGAAGTTCTTGTGACTTTTCTGTAAAAGTGGCACTGACACATTAATGAAAATAATACAAAATATGTATGGGTGTAACTTCTGCATGTGTAACTTTTTCCTTTACTGCAATTACTGAGATTAAGGTTAGGGTTAGAATTAGGTGTAGCATGCATTAATTAGCTGCGATAATAATTAGGTCAATGGAAGGTCCTCACAAGGATAGTAAGACAAATGTGTGTGTATACCGCTAGTCAAGTGTGTGAAGGAGGAAAGTGGGAATAAAGTGCATCATAAGGTATTTTTGAGTACTGAGAATCTACAGAATATTTTCTGAATACTGGTTGCAGATACAAATTACATAACTGATAACGTGTGTGTGTGTGTGTGTGTGTGTGTGTTTGGGTGTGTCTTTGCTCATGTTTGATATTGCTAAGATATGACAATGCCTGACTGTAATAATAGTAGCTAGTAGTTGATGTGAAATTGCACTGTAATTTGATGTGACCTTAAAAATTACAGTCTTGATAATCATTAATAATTGAGAAAGGTCAGTGAGTGGTTTCATCACCAAGCTGTTCATTTTGATAAAAAAAAATACAGAAGTAAAGTGCAGAAGCTGCAGAGTTTTTGGATTGTTATTGACCACACTGGTGAAAGTTTTCTCCGAGGTTTAATTGCATAGGTATGTTTACTCGAGTGAGAAATGTCGTCCGACCAGGTGTCCAAAGTAGAGACGAATTCCTCAGCTCTCTCTGTTGCGTTAAGCGTTCACACCCATCAGAGCATTCTTCATCATGCATCGCTTTAAATGTTTGATTTACTTCTAAAAATGTAAAGAATGTAATGCTTATTATTTACCTGTTCTGGAAATATGTGTATGTGTAATAATAATAATAATAATAATAATGATAATAATAGTCATATATTTTTTTAAAGTAATAATCTCATATTGAGAAATTTACACAAATGTTCACTCACTACGGCATCTTGCTGTTATATAATCGAACATCAGTCACATCAGTTATTCTGCATGTTTTTCATATTTCATACTTACAGCATAACAAGCCCCCTAGGGTTTAAAAAAAAAAAGAGCACGCCCATGCCATTTAACTTCCTACGGTGAAAAAACAAATTTTTCACTTCTGAAGAAGCGCAAACACAAAAACAGGTATGCTTGTAAATTTTCACACTGAAAGCAACGCTTTTTAAAAAAATCTACAACACTGAATATTACATCGTATAAATTTCAGTGCATTGGTTTCGGATTAAACATGAAATGCAACACAAACAATGAATACAGAAGTAAACATAGAGTGCGTGAAGAAGGTGTGACAATTTTCAATTTTAAACCATAAAATTCTTGTTTATTATTCAGTAATTCATTATTCATTATCAGTAACCACAAACAGACAAGGTGTGACACTTTCAAAAAAAAAAAAGGGTACTAACGGTACCTTTCCTTGTTGCTGGAGTGGTACCTTCAAGCGTACACCTTTTTCTGGAAAAGTGCATGCAGAGATCTTTATTTAACTTTACTCTAAAAGGTAATTATGGTCCAATTATGTCACTTAAATCTTTCTGAAAGGTCACTATACCCACATTTCCAGGTGAAACATACACTATGTGGCCAA
>CM040455.1:685357-706101 GCA_022758105.1 Pangasianodon gigas | reverse complement strand
GTTCAGTGGGGTTGAGGTCAGGGCTCTGTGCAGGACACTCGAGTTCTTCCACTCCAACCTTCACACACCATGTCTTCATGGAGCTCGCTTTGTGCACAGGGGCATTGTCATGCTGGAACAGGTTTGAGTCTCTTAGTTCCAGTGAAGGGAAACTGTAATGCTACAGCACACAGAGACATTCTATACAATTGTGTGCTTCAGACTTTGTGGCAACAGTTTGGTGAAGACTCACATTTGGGTGTGATGGTCGGGGGTGCACATACTTTTCGCCTTATAGTGTACATATTAAAGGTACAAAGGAAAGGGGTACCAGTCGAGTGATATGTTTAAAGATACGGATTGAGTCTTGAACATACTGAAAATCTAGATGATGTCCCCTGAGTTTTGAGGAGGTCCCTGTGAAGGCTGACACTAAATCCTTGAAAATCTCATATCTGAGTGCAGAACTCCCACAAAGCCTCCGATGGGTTATTTACAATGCTACACCAGGAACCCTTAAAGGAGGCGCTATCTCACTAGCATGTGCAGTTTTATTTGAATTAGCATGCTTTTTTAAATGAAGAGAAGCCAGTATACTCAGAGTATTAAAGCCAACACTTTACTAAAGTGTTACCATGGTTTTTGAATTGTAGCACTGCATCTACAGTGCAGAATGCAATGCTAACACTTTCACGCAGTTAGCCTTAATACACGTATCTCGGACATAATGGCAATAAAGAAGAAAAAATGCCAGAAGGGTTCCTTTGCATTTTCCTGCCTGGGTTCGTCACAGTCTCTAGAACAGTGGTCATCATCCCTCTTCCTTGAGATCTACCTTCCTGCAGGTTTCATCTCCAACCAATATCTAACACACCTGTTTCAGCTGATCGAGAGCTTCTTAAGGCAATGATTAGATGGTCAGGTGGTTATGGTTGGAGCCATAAAGTCTTCAAGAAGGTAGATCTCCAGAAACAGGGTTGGTGACCACTGCTCTAGAATCACCTTCGGTTGTCACGTCTTTTCTCCAGTCCTGCGTGATCCGAGTCCTGAGGCACACCTCTAAACCAGACCAATCATAATGCACGAAATTGTACATGTCTTTATATGTGCATCATTTTGAGGCCGCGTTTCACTCACCTCTGATTGGTGGAGCTGCTTTATGTAACTTTATGAAACTTGAGTGAGAAAGCATGTGTTTGTGTGTGTGTGTGTGTGTGTGTGTGTGTGTGTTTGTGTGTGTGTGCTGGTTTTACGATGATGGATTTAGCGGACAGGTTGATTGACAGATGAACTTGAATTGTTGCTTTAGTTCTCTCTGAGTTTGGCACAGACCCAAAAATCCTGGAGGTAAAATAATTGCAAGAAAACATTATTATTTTACTTCATTCCTTAACGATAACCATAAACCTCAGCACTTATACATCCCCAATGATGTTAACATGGTAATTAACATATTAAGGTAATTAACTATAGCCTTAATTAATAAAGATTACTAATTAATACTCAATATTTACATCCATTGATTATCAGACTTGCAGCATGTTTACCACCATTCATGCAGACTTTAGCTACAGTCATGGAGTGCTGCTGTTTTATTCTGGATCCTGATTGGTCAGAAGGTGTTGATTAATTCTCTATAACAGCAGCTCTGACAGTAATGCAGGTTTAATTAATGCGCTCGTTCTAATACGTTATCGTTTCCATAGTAACAGCTCGTTCACAGGGATGTGTACAGCACACGCTCCACATAAACGGATTTTAAAAAATCGTTGATATGGTAAAGTTTTCATAAAGTAAGGAGATGTTTATTTAACATTTATGGAAGGAGTCTCAAGTTTCAGCGCTTTGCAACAATCTGAGGTAAAGCTGTGACGTTAAGTTTTGGTGAGGGAATGACCATTTATAGCTGCTATAAGATAAGTGAGAACAGGAACGAGCTTGTTTCATGAAACAATAAAGGTAACTATAATAGGATAAAACACTGTAATCTTGGGCACAGTGCTGTGGTATAAGGGGAATAAAACATTTGAGGACATGCACAAGTCTGAACACAAACAGTGTTTATTACTTATTTATCATTTTTGATGGTGCATTAACGTTGACGTTCATGGGTAATATAAACTAATGCAGAAAATAATGCTAATGTTAACATAAAATATTACCAAACAAATTTTTGCAATTCAATTCATTTCTATTTGTATAGCTCTTTTAACCATGGCCATTGTCACAAAGCAGCTTTACAGAAATATATAAATTCAAGATATAAATTTTAAATTTATGAATTTATCCACAATGAGCAAGCCAGAGGCGACGGCGGTGAGGAAGAAACCTTGAGAGGAACCAGACTCAAAAGGCATAACTGCATTCAGGCTCTGTGTGTGATTTTACATTATTAGCAGTGACCTGTTCATACACTGTTCGCAGTGTTCGTACCTGTTCATACACGCTTCATGAGTAGCTTCTGTAGGAGGTTTCTGTAGGAGCCACTAAATCCTGTCAAGTTTAGAAATAATTATATTTACAGGAAAAGAAATGCATGTGCTAATTCCTCTGAATACACGGATCATTTGATTAATGAATAAATAAAAGGTCACTGCACAAAAAAAAACATTTCTGAAGAAGTTTACACCCTGAAATAAAGCTGTGTGTTTCACAGAAAAACGTGTTTGGCATGCTAACTTTATGAAACGTTTGCATTTATTCTGCATCTGTCTTTAAAATGCAAAATGTCCTGAAGAAAAAAGCTGCTTTTATAGATGTATAATCACAGAGTGCTTACAGTACACTTATACGTGCTGCATGTGTATGTATACTGTGTGTATACTATGTGTATACTGTGTGTGTGTGTGTGTGTGTGTGTATACTGTGTGTGTGTGTGTGGTCTGTTCTCGTGAGGCGGAGTAGAGAAACAGAGCACGCCGGACTCGTTCGACTGGATCCCGCTCACATGCCTGCACACAACCTGCTCCGTACTCCAGGGTGTGGTCAAACTCTTTAAACTGTAACTCGGCTGTCTCACCTGAATACATGACACTATTACTACAGGATCAAATGCAGGTATACAATCACTCAGACTAGTCCAGAAAATAATGGCACCCCATCTGTCCCACGCATTCATGAAAATAGACCATCACAGGAGCGCCACTGAGCAGCTGTGATTTCTGTGTAACTTGAATACAAAAGAAATTTGCACTGAGAAATAGAACAACATCCCCCACAAGTCTTAATGATGTTATTGTCTCCATGGAGGCGTCACATAATGCATGCATGGTTTGTTTTATATATTGATTTTTGCTCATTTTCATAAAATTGTCCTATAATTGGACTACTGGAGTTGACTCCAAGGCACACCCACTCAAAGACACTCTCATTTCGACAAAAAATTCTGACCTTTGACCTGTAACCTGTGGAATGATGAAACTGGAGCATCAGGTCCAACAGAAGGATTGTCTAAATGCAAAAGTTTTAACCTGTTTTTCCACCAATTCATTCAATTCTTACTCCATTGCCTGTAATCTAGATCTTTAAACTGCTGGATAAGACACTACCTGCAATATTCTGTGTACATGTTCTGTTAGAGAGCTGTGATTGGCTAGTGTGGGTTTGATTGACAGGTGACAAAGAAGGACAATTATTCTCTCTCACATTGTCATGAATTGAACTCACAATCTCCTAACGGTTACCTGGTTTTCCTGGTAACACCTGACTAGTGTGAAGCTACAAAGCTAGAGAATCCGTGCAAAACCACGTATTTGACCACAAATCAGACGTCCTTTATTTCTTGAGGAAATTATTTGTGTATAAGTTCAATCCGTGTAGTTTATCGCTGGCTAAAGTGTCAGGATGAACCGTAAACAATGTTTTCTCTTTGCAATCGTGTAAACTGGTGCTGTTGTATTTGGGTACTTAAAAAAACTCAAGCTAGAAGCAGCATGGTGAGTCAGAGTTTCAGGAATGAATGAATATATTATAACAAAAATACTGAAAATTTCACAGCGGAGGGAAAAAAAGAAGGAGCATGAAATGCACCACAATCTTTCACTTCCACTTCACTTCACCTCCTGCAAATCAGTAGATATCATTAAAAACGAATGACTTACAGTCGCTTTGTTGCATCACGTGGTTAAAGGTATGAAAACAAGATTAGACAGAAAATCTCGTTCATCCCTCAGGAAAGCAAGCCTAAAATACCACCATGCCTTATGATCATCATCCGCTTTATGGCAGTTACTACATATTGTGGATTGCAATGTAATTGTATGGATCAGTCCCAAGCTGAGGGAATCCCAGGGGAACATATTAATGATTAATGGGATCCTCCAGGTGATGTCAGGAGCCTGGAGTTGGTCCAGTAGCAGGTTGTAAAGCAGATACTATGAGAAGAACACCAGTCTGTTCTCCAAATCAGGCATGCATCAAGAATCCAGATGGGGAAGATTGGAGAGAGAGAGAGAGAGAAGAGGTGCTAAATTTTAATATTGTCGTGTCAATGCAGAATTTGGTGTCTGACTCCATTTCCCAGAATGCATTTCCGACTACAAACATGGCTACCGTGGACTCCAACTCCCAGTTCACACGCTCAAGGTCACCTGATTACTGATTGCACACACCTGGACTCGTTCACCACCACACACTACATAAACACACTCTAAACACTGCATTAAGACTTTGTGACGTATTCTTTCAGCTCTGTTCATGCAGCTCATTTACCAAATCTTTGGTTCATGTTTGTTCTGATTATGACCCTCGTTTGTTTTCTCGTTTCCTGATCATAGTCTTGTCCTCTGAATACCTGCTTGTACATCGACTGACCCTTTGCCTGATTCTGGATTCTGATATTGATATTGTATATTTTGGATTTGTTTATGCTTGCCAGTCAAGAACTATAACAATTTAATGTCACTAATATTAAACTGTCAGCTATCGTAATCAATGAATATCTAGCTAGCTGAGTGTTTAACGTTTATTTGAACATTTATTATAAAAAACGAAAGCAGATTGTTGCATGAGCAGTACGTTTTAAATGTTTGTAATCACAATCCTATTTTACTCTGGACAGTTATGAATCAATTCAAATCCAGAGACAGACAAAACATGAAGGTGAATAATTAAGGTGTGTCCCTGAACAATCAATTAACAGCTGCGACGAGCATTAACAAGCGCTGGAGAACTTAATTAACTGCCACATGACCTCATTCTTGGTTGTCCTGACTTGTTGTTTCTAAGTCTGTATGTTTCATTCTAATGCTAAGAGTTTTTGTTGTTTTTCAGAAAAAACTACTACTTACAAAGTTATTAAAAGAAATTGAGTTCCTTGCTGTAAAGTGGGTGATTACTGAAACAAGACGATTTTTTTGGCATTCGTTGCAAACTACATCGATGTGTGTTACTGGACAGGCATGGATGTGTGCATGGGCGGAGATGGATTTTAGGAGAGTTGTATTTATGTATTTAATGATTAATTTCTTCCCAGATTTGCTCAGGAATGGCATGAAAGACTAAAGCCCCCTGACCAGCTCTTATTGGTCGACACATAAATACAACTCTGCTTGTGTAACAGACAATATAGCCTAGTTTTTGAGCACAATAAGAGACATTTCAGCCAATAAGAGATGTCCAGGGTCCTGGGTTCATTCCTGAGCGCCACAGTGTGTATGGAGTTTCACCTGTTCTCCCCTCTTCCACATGGGTTTCCTTCAGGTTCGCTGGTTTCCTTCCAAACACATGACAGAAGGCGAATTGCCTCTAGGTGTGAACGAGTGTGTGAACGATAGACTGGCGTCCTGTCTAGGGTGTATTCCTGGGATAGGCTCTGGATCCACCACCACCCTGTCTAGCGGTTTCTGTAGATCAATGAATAGGAATATTTTTGATAGATAACTAACATTTAATTCTATATACTGTCAGTTTAATCAATGCTACTGGGTTTGAGTTCACTGACTTTGATTTCAATCTCAATATCCAATACTAACACGGATTATGTTCACCCTGGAAGCTTGTCTTTGATGCCAGCAGATATTAAGACATTTATGAGAAAGCGTGCAGAATAATTATCCTCTGACTCAGTGGGTGCAGCAATACAAACTGAAATATTTTTCTTTATGAAAGTCTGCCCAGTGTGTAACAGGAGACTTAGACTGTAGCAAACCAAGCAATAACATGGTGACACGAGATCTTGTCAACACAGCAGCATATGCCAATCCTACAAGCCTGTACCCAAACCCAAATTATCTTGTTCTGATCTGAGCACGAGCTAAGCAGAGAATCGCTCAGTAATTTTTTTTATGAACGATGATTAAGAGAAACACCAACAGTCCAAGCATATTATTGCTAGTAGCCAGGGAGTGCCTCAAACACTCTCATATTATCCGTTTATATACAGAAGCTCAATTTGGGTTGATCTGGAGATATCAAAATGCTTGGAAATCCCATTTGCTGTGGTCCGATGAGAATCATGTTTGATATAAGATCAGTGGACTGACAGAAAAACCTTCTGGGCCCCATCACACCACGCTCTCATTTCTGCTCGTGTGAAGCACTGAGAGTTTTAGCGAGCTCTTCGGTTAATGTCGGATGGATGTGTGATTGTCTCAGGAACACACCTAGCGGTGTCTCGTGTGCTGCTCTGCCCATTTTGCTTTGCCCGCCTGCAGTACTTCTACTAAAGTCCTTCTAAGTCCAATCGTTGGCCATCTTGGCCACGCTTACAAGAAGTTATTTCCAGTCCTTTAAGGCCAGGTTCCAATCTACTTGAATGAGGAAAGAGTCATAACCCAGGAGCAGATCAACAAGATGATGTTTTAACCACTGGATTTGAAATGGCTGACAAAACTAGTGTCAGTAATGCATGGCTCCAATAACGATGTTTAATAATGAAAATAATTCAGGCAGCTCAGCTACTGTGCACGCATGTTTCTCCATAAACAACCAGCGCAAGAATCTGAGAGGCTAAGCGTTTTCCCAGGCAATCGTCTATTTTTGTACTTTCTACTCAGTTCAAGGAAATGTCTACAAATTCTTCTTTAATACAAACTGAAAGGAAGAAGCAATAAATGCAAACACTTACCAGCTAAAAACAGTAATTAGTCACTGAAAATAATAATAAATAATAATAAATAAATGAAAAAAAACAATAGAGCTCTCTTTAAGAGGTAAGATTACATGTAAGGAAACATTAGCAGTTTCTGAATTTGCATCTACAATTGATAGTAAATATTTATTCACCATTTTTAAAAATACTGTATAACATGCACGTGTTTATCCATAACTAACAGAGCAAGCGAGTCAGCATTAATCTGACTGAAGAATCTGATTGGCTGAGTGATTTTTGTAACATATTAACTAACAAGGTGATTAACAGTTTATAACAGCCATGTTTAGTGCTGCTCCATTGATACGTTAATCAGTTATCCATCTACTCATACAGGCTCTGATTACGGATAAATGATTGTCATCGCACATATGAGAAATCAAACATAGGAGATAGATTGCTTAAGGTACAAGGAGGAGTTGTCACTGTGTTTCATCTTATTCACTGTAGAGTTATTTATTTATATAACGATCCCTACAATGCACAAAAATACCATTTACATTGCAGTGTCATGTCATAAGCTATATGTTGACTTATAACCTGGCACACTTTAACCTTCATCATACAGTCAGTGCTTTGTGTGTGTGTTCTTGGGTGTTTCCAAAAAATGCACGCTGTTTGCCAGAATGAGTTGAAAGCGCTTTATCACTGTCACTCACTGAAATGCTTCAGAAAAATCAAAAAAACTTGAACAACATTACAGAAGTCAGAGAGAGAGAGAGAGAGAGAGAGAGAGAGAGAGAGAGAGAGAGAAGCAGCAGCAGCCGTGAAGGGGCTCTAATATGATTCTGACTGGACGTGCCCTGTAATTACAGACACACACTCTTTTGCCACTTTTGCTGTTGTTTTCATTGTTTGGTCTCCATAGCAACCGCTTAGTATGGGAGTGTGTGTTTGTGTGTGTGTGTGTGACTTCCTGTACAGAGTAACACAGTGAGCTTTCATCCAGACGGTGTTTACACTCTCCCTGGAATTATATATCAGGACTTCCAGAGTGACTCAGCCTCAAAAGATCCCGCAAAGCCGAAGCACCGATTCGTGCCACTGATGGCACGTTCTGCTTTTGAGTTTTATTTCCTTTATTTCCTTTTTCCTTTCTTGAAGACAGATCTACAGCCGAAGGATTCGAGATACTCGTTTGCCATTTAAAAGGTTGCATGAAATAGAGAAGTCACATTGGAGACATAGTTCAAACACGCCATGCTAGCTGTTTGGTAAATGTTTAATCCCATGTGGGCAGGACGTTTGGGTGTGGACTCTTCACTACTCTTCACTACTCAACAATGAAACAGCAGAGGTGTAAATGGCCTATCCTTTTTCAGGAAGTAGGTTAATAGTTTATTTTAACCTTGAAAAAAAAACATTGAGAAAATCTTTACTGGTTCCATCACATAATGTGAATTGTCTTAATGGTTTCCATTAGAAATTTTCTGGTTGCTATTAAATGCCACCAGAACATGATAGGACCTTCTTTCATGAATTACTCTTTCAGCTCCTGTGAAGGAGAAACAGCTCTAGGTTTAAACAATAAGAAGTGCTGTGTGTTTTAGAAGCTTATTTACGCCACAGCACTGTTGAGTTCTGGATCCTGATTGGTCAGAAGGTGTTGATTAATTTTCTGTAACAGCAGCTCTGACAGTAATGCAGGTTTATATTAATGCACTTGTTCTAATACGTTATCGTTTCTATAGTAACAGCTCATTCACAGGGACGTGTACAACAGACACGTTACATAATCAGATTTTAAAAATGTGTGTAATCTTTGATATGGTGAAGTTTACTGTAAGGAGATGTTTATTTAGGATTTAAGGAAGGAGTCTCCAGTGTCAGCGCACTGGAGTTTTCCCAACATCTTCAAGACAGAGGAGTTTACGCTTCTTTGCGGTTTCTCACGAACATGCTTAACAAGCTTCGTTTATTTTGTCTCATTGAGAGAATAAAGAGAGACTGGTGAGGGAACGACTGTTTATAGCTGCTATAACATAAGTGACAACAGGAACTAACTTGTTCCGCTGACGTTCCTCAGCATTAAATGTATGCATAAATGGTTGAAAATCAAGCTATTTAATAATTTCGATTGTTGGAAAATTGCTGTGGTGTAAAAGGAATAAAACTTTTGGAGTTGTGCTGTTATAGGAAAATAATCAACTTTGGAGTGCTAACAATAACTCTGCTTCATCGCACCACCCTGTCGTGTCACAGCATGCTCCATCATGCTTTATTCCTTTCATATTGTATAATAAAGTGCAGGATGGTGTGGAGTCACAGCTTTAAACTTGTTGGAGCAGATGAGGTGCACTGCAAAAACTGACTTTCTTTCAATCTTAGTACGTGAAAATATCTTGAATATAGTCCGATTTTTCTATTTATCTATTACAAATTACAATTATTTCTAGATTTTTTTTACTCATTTCAAGCTTTACATTTTCTTATTCTATTGGCAGATAATTTTGCTTCTTTCTAGAAATAAATGCTTAAATTTAGTAAAATTATCTACCAACAGAACAAGACTATTTCAAGCTTGAAATTAGTAAAAATGTCTAGAACTACGTTTTCGTAATCTTATATTTGGTTTGTTGTAATCTTGTAATAGGAAATACTAGATAAATTTGACTATATTCGAGATATTTTCACTTGCTAAGATGTTATTTTTGCAGTGTGGGAAATTTTGGGAAGTGAAATTAAGAGTAATAAAAGTCACTCTCCCTGGTCTGTGGGATTGCAGTGTAGACTTGGAGTGTTTGGAGATGTTTCTGCACTGAGAAAAGACCAGAAAATCTCCAAACTCACTCAGAATGGACGTTTATGGACGTTTAAGGGCAGCTGTGGTTGGATAAACATTTAAATTCGGCAACTATAAAACAGAAATGTAAATCTGAAGCTGCTCCAGAGGAACAATGTCGGTGGTCAGATGAGATGGACGTGAGATAAAATCTTTAATCTGTTCATCTGTTCTTTTTTCTTCTACTTTCCAACACTGGAACAATACAGTAAAAAGCAGTTCTAGTTGCTTTACACTTTCCTGAAGGTTTTGTGGTATCCATACACCTTCAGAGACACACAACTACCACAGATTCTTCCCTCTGAAAAAGTAGTTCCACCACTCAAAGGAGCAATTCAACATATTTACAACCTCATCTATATACAAACACCTTTAAATCAGTGTCTGTCCTTAGACTTCCATTCTCACTGAAGTTCTTTTCTCAGTGCAGGAAAAATATGGACAAATTCTTATCCATATTATAAGCCCACACACACACACACACACACACACACACACACACACACACACACACATGCACACACACAGACAGAGAGGAGAAACCTTAGAGTGAAAAACACTGGAGTTTAATAGAAATGCCAAGAAAGAAGCAATAAAATAAATACAAGCTCAAGCAGAAAATAGTCACTGAAAAATTCCATAATTGGGAAAATGCAGTGCAGATGCCTTTTGCAAAGACAGACAGCTAGTGATAAGTGTTTACATGAAAGAAAACCTCACTTCTGGAATTTGCATCTACAACCAACATTCAGTAAATATTCAGTAGATTCATAATACTAAAAAAAAACCTTATAACATACTTTACTTTATAACATACTTTATTCCTACTTTTTTATAATGTACTTTATTCCTACTTTCCCTATAGGAAAATTCCCACCCCCAACTCATTCACACACTTGACAGTTTACTTCCTTAGGGGCACACACACACACACACACACACACACACACGAAAACACCCCAGCAGGCTTAAGATTTCACTCGAGGCGCAAGTCAAAAGTAGATTGATGTGTTAAACTGGTATTAAAGCCTTCAGCTCGGGAACATCTGCAATGTTGACAAATCACAGTCTCTTCTGGAACGTACAGTATGTCAAATTTTGTCAGCGTTTATGCCTCTAACCTCCACACACACACACACACACACACACACACACACACACCCACACACACACAGAGCCATAAGTGTAGAAAGTATATATCTATCACCAGTTTCTGTAAGATAAATGCATGTATAATATAAATAATGTATTGTGCATGATGCAGAATTATAGATTTGGTAGTACTTTATTTAATCACTCCCTCATTGGGCCTTCATAACACATTCATATACATGACATAGTCATTTATTAAGCAATGCTGGAGGATATATGAGGATTTAAGTCTTATATCAAAACTGAGGTGATTTCCAAGGTTTTGTTTGACTTTTTCTTGACATGACATAGAGAAAGGCCTCAGTTATCATTATGGGTCGACTGTTCAGACTGTTGTGTGTAATATTTTAATCCTTATGTCACAGGTTATTAGTTTGTCTTTCCTAACAGCACATTTATGAATCTTTGAGGCTCTTCTATAATGGATCTATGTCATCTTGCATTCTGCATAGTGAGTTCATGAGCGTCATTTGAACATGCATTAAAATCTATTATGATTTTCATTCCAGTACAAGTTAGTTTATTTTTATCGCTCATACTCCAGCCGAACGGACGATGCTCATGTCCTCAGACTTAAATGGTAATACATAACCCTGTTATGAAGCACTATGTACACCTTCTACAACTTCACTTGTATAACAAGCTCATAGTCAAAAGCTTTTCAACTTTGCATAAAGCATTCATAAAAGGTTTTATAAAGGGATCAGTGTATTGTTATTGTGTATGCAGTATCCATCCTCATTCATTCGTCTGAATTCATTTAGCAAAACTGATGACATAAAGGCATCTCAATAGGTGTAGCAGCTTCATAAAAGTGTCATAAACATAAAATTAATCATCACTTTAAATCAAGGATATGATTCCTTTATACCTTAAATGTGTGGAGTTGTACTGTTGCTGAATTTTATGCTCCTGGATTAAGTAAATACACTAACAACCAAAAGGTGACCATAACCATATGGTGGATATGTCATAAAAGAGTCATAAAGCTTTATAAATGTGAAGCTTTATAAACATACGAGATAATTATTTTTAAAAATTACAGAAGAAAAAAACATTCCAAAAAAGTGTGTAACATTTTCAGTGACCTTTATAATGATTTGCATATTAGCTGAGCAGGCATGCATGCACGCACACACACACACACACACACACACACACACACACACACAAAACATCATTCAGTGACATTAACAAGTCAGACAGGCCTTTACATGGTTGTGCAAGAGCAGGAATGTCAGTAACGCTTGGAGGGGTCTCACTTTTGAGGCATAAGTGGCCATGTTGAGAGCTCCATCACTCTGTTTATGTGTGTAGCTGACACAGATTTATTTGTCACACACACACACACACACTCAGCTCTGGTGTTTACAAAAACCTGCAGGAGGTCTGGGGTGTGAGAGAAGAGACAAGGTGACAAATGTTTCATGTCATAATTGCAAAATGCTCATCTGTGACTCTTAATCCTGTGACAACGTGAAATTATCTGTGCTTTAAAAAAAACAAAAAGTGCTGATCACACACTTCAATGCAAACTAAAGCCCTCTGAAACCTCGAGCAATAGAGAAAGAAGAAGAAGAAGAAGAAGAAGAAGAAGTAACTACATAACTAACCTTTTAAATTTTTTTAAAAATCCAAGAAATACCAAAAATATCCGAGGAACATCTCTACACCTTTATCCTCATTAAAAATACATAAATATGCATGAAATAGGAAATGGCACATTTTAATAGCTAGCCAATTAGCTAGCTGTTAGTAATCTAGCTCATATTAGTTAAAAAAGTTTTTCTTTGGACGGAAGCATGAGTGTGTCATGTTTAGCACATTTCTGTAAGGTTTGTAAAGCAGTTTGTATCATCACAGAATAACGTCACACGCTTGAGCTTCAAATACAACCTGTTAAAACTGTAATATGCAATAATATATAATATTAAACCTTTAAAAATTCTACATAACTGTTTAAAAAAAAAAACAAGAAATACTACACCTTCACCTTTATTAATAATACCAGGATCCAATATGCGTGATGTGCAAATAGCATATTTTTAATTGCTAGCCAATTAAATGATTTAACTTTAGTCACAGGTGGATATGTACGACTGTAACAGCAGTCCAAACCCGCCTGTATGTTTCAATGTTACCATGACAACCACAATTCTGTTCATCAAGGCACTAACGTGAGCTAAATTAGCTAGGTAGCTAGCTAGATAAGCACACAAGGGCCCATGTTCCATATCACCATGCCATTATCCTATAGGAATTTGCATAAGGGATGTGATTGGTTCGAAGCAGTTGAGCTTTTGATTTTGTGACATCACAATCTCATATGTAGCTCCGCCCCAAATCAGTTTTACACAGAGGTACTGAGAAAGTCTGTGATTTATATATAAAAATGTAAATTTTTATAGCAAGAGGAAGCTCTATGCAAAACGTTATGCAAGAAGGTGCTGCAGAAAATTTACTACTGTATGTGTCACGTAGCATAATACTTTCACTGCAGTAAATATGCACACACACACACACACACACACACACGCATGCACACGCCCATCGGGTGTGCCACATTTTTGTTAAACAGCTACCTCCCTTTATTAAAAACCACAAACCTGCTTTCTCAACAGGGTTTAGTTTAATAGTAAACTACTTTACTCTGACATGACCTGTGATATTTATTAATATACTGACTTCATGCATTGCACACGCCATGATACGTTTCCCATAAAAGAGAAATGTTTATATAAAAGTTCTGCATCAGTTCCTATGTTTAGAACTATGAACAATTGCAGAACAGCAGTACAGGGTTATGTGCACATTACAGATAAATAAACACACCTATTAGTCCATCATCTTATAATTAAACAAAGCAAACAAAGGAATTTTTTAATTTATTTTTCTTTTCTCCTTTTTTGTGCATGTCAGCATTGGACCAACTGTTGAGCTTGAAAAGTGTGAGAATGTGGACAAGTGCCGAGTTGAAATACCTGCTTCCATTGTTAGCTACAACTTAAGAGAACATGACACACCCACATGAAGTATCCAAAAGTCTTGAAGACAGAGAGGGAACGAGAGGCAGAGCAGATTGCACAATTCTCATTCATGTGGCTTTGCTACTCTTCTTAAAGCATTCCAGTGTAGCGAGTCATAAAAATAGATGAAAAACGCCAAGAGTTAAACAGGTGCAAAAAGACAGAAAGGGAGAGAGAGAGATAGAGAGAGAGAGAGGGGGATCAGATGTGAAGTGGAATTGTAAAAACTAGGCAGATAAGACAGAATGATATTGGGACATTTCGTAGGTATTCAGCAAATTACATTCCTGCATTCATGTTCTAAAAATATCTGCTGCAGCTAACATGCAAACGTTAAAGAAACGTTTCAGCAACGTTGTGGGAACTTTCTCAGAGGTTGCTACAACAACAACAACAACAAAACAACAACGTTGAGAAACAGGTGCAGCTGCTGCAATGTGAAATCTTTAACCATAATCACATCTAAAAATCTCTTAACGTTGTGGAAATGTTTATAAAGTCATGCAAAGATTCTCAGATGTTTCTAGAACCGTAATGATTAGAAAAGCTGAAATCTTCATCCAGTTTCTCTGCAGCAACATGCAATTAAAAAAACAATCAATAAACTGGAAGAAACTTTAATGTTTTATGCAAAACGTATTTGCTCTCACACGTGTAATATAATTTTATGCAAAGCAGAAGACATGAAAGAAAGGAAGAGTGTTTACAGCGCAGGTGAAAATAATCACTAACTGCTTATCGGCTACAAGCTACAGAACCGCCAGGGGTATCTGCACTTATGCAATCACACACACACACACACACACACACACACAATTACACACACACACACACACACACACACACACACACACACACACACACACAATTACACACACATACACACACACACATTTACACACACATACAGTACATGTGCACACACAATTACACACACACTCGCAATCACACACATTTACACACACACACACACACTCTCACACTCACACACATACACATGCACACACAATTACACACACACACACTCGCAAACACACACAATTACACACACATACACATGCACACACAATTACACACACACACTCACAATCACACACACATTTACACACACACACACTCTCACACACACACTCTCTCTCACACGCTCACACAATTACACACATGCAATCACACACACACCCACATACACACACCCACACACAATCACACACACACCCACACACACACACACACACACTCACACACATTTACACACACACACTCACACATTTACACACACACACACACACACACACACACATTATGGTATCTGCAGTAGCTTATATCTGCACCATGTTAAGTGCTACACTGTGATCTTAGTGTAATTCAAGAAAATAAAAATGTAAATAGCAGTTAAAGAGATTTTGGGGGAAATGCGTTCAGGTTCGTTCTAAAACAGAGCTGCGGAAAAAAAAGAAAAAAACACTCTTTGTAAATCTCCACCCTGCTTATCCTTCCTGTTTGGATTCGCTCTCTTCTTCATGCGATGCCGTTATATTAACAAGCAGGATGTCAGGTTTATTAATGCACATTATATATTATTTATAGATAAAATATATCATGATGTATGTTGTGTGATCGTATTAAATGTTTTTAAATATTTACAGAATTTAATATTGTGCTTGGAAAAGTGTGACGTTGCTGCATGAACTGGATGATAAATGAACTGTGAATGTTGCACCTGAAAAAATAAAGAATTTCGCCTGAAATTGTGGCTTAATGATTTTATGGATTATTACAACGATGCAAAAATGTTTTATGATTGAATAAAAAATTATAAAATATTTAAAAAATAAATGTAATTAATTAAATTCAAACAAATAATATTTATAAATAAATAATAAATGAGTATTAATATTAAAAAAAGAAATTAATTAGTATTTGAGCTGGGTTGCATCTTTTAAAAAATTGTGGGTTTTTTTTATTTCTTTGTTTTTAAATATAATGTGAACTGAATATTTAAAAAAAAAACTACTTAGCTACAGACCAATTCAGCAGAAATACATGACTATAATTTGATTATATTTTTGGTTTTGTGAAAAAAATATAGTGTTTAAATATTTTAGAAACCATGAAACCAACCCAGCACCAAAATGTTGATTTCATTGTGACAGATTTTGCTTTTTTTTTTTTTTTTTTTTTTTTTTTTTTTTTTTTTTTTTTTTTTTTTTTTTTTTTTTTTTTTTTTTTTTTTTTTTTTTATTTGGTCGGTTCATGGGGAGATTTTTTTAATGCCTGCTAGAGTGAAAATTTTTTTCTCTCTTTGTGAAATGAATGACATTATGGTAATAAAACATATAAAGGTCATTCTGGGGAAAAAAAAAAAGAAAGTGGTTATGCTAACTAACCTTCTTTACCTGAAAAGGAATAAAAAAAGTTTCTAAATGTCACTTTAGTCATCATTCCCTTCGGAAAGTTTTCACAATTTGTCCACTGTGTGTCAGGGCTGAAAAATGAACGTGAACACTTTGCCAAGTTGGAAAGCAGAGAAACTAATCCCCTGAGTTTCTGTTAGTGCTGCTGAAGGGTGGATTAAACCTGTCGACACTTGTTCAGAGAGAAAGGAAAGGGGTGGGGGGGAGCAGAAAAGAAATAGAGATAGATAGCTAGAAAGAGAGAGAGAGAGAGAGAAAGAGAGAGAGAGAGAGAGAGAGAGAGAGAGAGAGGGTGGGGTGGATTTGAGGTGGAGCTGGGTGAAGTGCTCGAGGCAAACGTGTGTCACTCTTCAGTAAAATCACTGCAGCTCTGCCCAGGTATGGAAATGTAAAGAATTTGGATATCATTATAATTTTTTTATTCTTTTCTCTAATCTTCCTTGTCCTTTCTTTCCAGCTCCATTCTTTCCCTTCTTTTAATAAAAAGACTCCTCAGCATTATTCTAGCTCTTCTACAATAAGTTCATCTACAACAACACAATAATATTTTCATTTGCACTCCTCACTACATGCTGAGACTCGCAGCTCCAGCTCTCTACTGCGCCTGGTTAAATCAGGGTGCACATAATTTCTCTTCTAATCTTGTTCATGTTTGAAGTGATGCAGAAATGTCTGATGCAGACTGAAACAACATCTGATCTCAGCAGCTGCACAAAGAAACTACGGCCAAGTGTGAAGTCTGTTGAAATGTCCAAAAATTCTCTAAAGAAGTTATGACTTTTTGCACAATGACATCTGTTACACAAGAAGATTTAAAACCTACTGCATAAGCCTGAACGTGACTAGCAAGGATTAAGCAATGAAAGCTCGTTTTGTGGATGTAGGGAGAAAAAAAAAAGAGTGGATAAAAATAAATGCACAATAAATCATTTCATAAGGAGGTCTGCTGTGGTCATTATAACATCACTGGGTATAAATCAGACATGTTAATAAAGTTTGGAAAAACTTTAAATGCATTAATATTAGACAAATCATTGCATGCATAAGGTGTGTGAAAATGTGCAACTTCACACACCTTAAAGAGCACAAACCTTTACATGTGTGAGCACAAACCAATAAAAAGTGCTGGGTGGAAAAACAAAAGAAAAAAAAGGAAATATTTTGAAGTATGCTTAAATTATACACATACAAAAAGTCTACTCATTGCACACATCAAAGCATTATTGCTCTATTTACCAAATCATAACTAATAAATTATAAGTTAATAGACTTTGTTGTTTGCTGAAAGTGGTGTCTGTGCGCCCCCTTGTGGCAGTGCAGCTGAATAACAGTTTACTGACAGCACAACTATAATAACCTGAATGATCATCACAGCCCTAAAAAATTATATTAAACTGCAAAATTATAACTTAAAAAGTAAATAAACAGCTTGATAAAAGCACATTTATCTAATATTAACAGCTATTATGAGATTTTAAGAAAATAAAACATCTGATTATCTAATTTCAGGCTTTGCATTTTCTTATTATCTTAGCATAACTCTCAGAAATAAATATTTGGAATCAAGCATTTATTTCTAGAAAGAAGAAAAGCTTGTGTTTGTTTTATCATAATCTAATAACAAGGAAATAAAGTCATAAATAAAATCACCTATACCCAGAGACATGTACACAAGTTAATCCTGTCCTATCTATCTAAATATATAAAACATGGATATATAAAATGAAAACCATGTTTCTTATGCCCATTTTATGTATATTTTATATAAAGTTTTACACATCCAGGGTTCACTGGAGTGGAGTTTTGTGTAGAATGAATATGACATGAACAGGAGGCTGCTGGCGCCCCCTTGTGGTTTCAGTCTGTCAGTTTTCAGTTCAGTTTTCGTCCTATTTATAATATTTTCAAAACTTTTCTTAAACAGATTTCATTTTAAATTCTTGTGGTCTCATTCCATATATACAGATTTAAATTTATAGTTATAATAATTCGTTTTATAGTTATGATATAAGTGCATTATATTCTGTTCAATTCTATAATTATGTACAGTTTGGTTTCTGTCCCTTGAATATCTTTATTTATTTATTTACTTACTTACTTACTTACTTCTTACTTACTTACTTATTTACTTATCTAATGACGCAAACATCTGGATTCGTAGAAAATACAACCTGCTAGAAACTCGCATTTCCTGTGGGAATTTTATTGCTGTCCAGATGTGAGAGGTTTATCATTGAAAAGACGTGTAAAAAATGTATTACTGGTAAACAAATCACATCCAAATAGGGTTTTATAGTATGTGAACCATAAGTAGCTAATAGTACCCAGTTCGCTAACATTGCCACAGTCATAACCAGCTTCCACTTTATTGTTTCTCACCTAGGAGACACCATACAGAAATTTTCACTTCAGTCAATTTCCAGTAAGATATTATTTTTGTACCAGTGCTTTCAACAATTTTCAAGGGAAGGTATCTAAAAAGTGCTTAAAAAGCCACTCATTTGCATATGAATTACATCACCAGGATCATTTGCATATTAAAAAGTGTTACATGAACTTGGAGGTTTTTCTGAAGACAGAATAGAACAGTGTTATAAACTCAGAAGTGAAGACCAGGAGACTCGGGTATATCTTCAGCAGGATTCTTTATTGAGAACGTGCTGTTTCGCGCTGCAGTCACCTACAAATCTAAACAAGAGATTTGTACGTTGTAGTTTTATGTACATTTTAGGTGGCAGACCTTAGAGGTGGATACAAAAGCACTCAGGTGACAACCTTAAACAAAGCATGCAAAAGAAGTACGCAGTTATAGGAACCCGCCCCAGACTCTGGAGTTTCACCGGCTCTAATCCAACCGGCATAACTATACCACTCAGACACTTCATTATCATCGAGATAAAGAAAAGGCCACACCTCAGGTACTGATGATCATGAACAATGGCCAACTATTCAAAGCATGGAGCAGAGGCACCAAGAGCCATCACAGACAAAAGGTGATAGTCTCAGTTACAGTGCTTGTTTGATTCACAATAAAGAGAACAGGAACTGGCAGAAACCTCCTGCTAGAAACTTTACTCAACATTCAGCTGATGCTATACACACATAGGAAAACAGTGACTCGTAAATTTGTATTCCTGTGAAAATAAGCTTAATTGATTAAGTTTATGTCCCGCAGGCCATCGTTTGGACACCCCAGAGATCATTTATTACTATTCAACACTGGGCTTTTACAACAAAGTAAAATAAAAAAATTTTTAAAAAAAAAAGAGTCAGGTTTGTACATGTATTAAAATACTAAAGCATCATTGGGGATAAATTTTTTTGTTGTTGATCAACAAAATGGAAAATGGAAATGGAAAAGGAGAAGATGTTCAGTGTCCAATCCCAAATCCAACTCAACTTGAACAACATTGTTACAAGGTGAGAAGTTTGACTGAGACAAAATGGGAAACAGGAACAGGTAAATACGACACTGATTATATAATATACATGGACAGTAAAAACTCTAGTTTGGAATGTATCGCTTTTATTATCAATATGTTGAATGAGATCATTTCTTAGGGTCTTCACTTCCTCTTCCCAGCCATGTGGAGGCCCTGTCTTGCCCTTCAGACCAGGACTGTGATGGTCTAACTGGTGTGAATGACAGTCGTCTCACTGCTTGAACCGTCTGCATGAGCAATGGGGGGCGTGACGATGCTGCTTTCCAGCAGGTAAGGCTGATAAGCTACAGCTGAGAGACAACGTGAAAGTGATTTTAATATCACAATAATATAAAGTTTAAACAACACAGATAGGATTAGAGAGAAATACACAACGACACTCACAGGTCTGTCTGGAGGTACTGACGTACTGGACTCCACGCACCAATCTGTGGGGAAAAATAGTGTTTTTTTAATAACATATTTTTTAAAGTACAAGATTCAAGATTTTAAATAATGATTAACCCTACATTCACACTAACAGGCTTCAGGTCACTTGTAGTTTGTCTCTTGCGAGTGTGTAGTAAACGCTACTGTTGTCGCTTGTGGGTGTGGTCTGTCCAGGGTTTTATTTTTTTATTTAGTTCCAAAGAAAATGATTTGTGGCTATATATTAACTCTTACTAGTTAAACACAAAGTAAATAATGTTTAACCAGTGTGGAAATTAGTTGTTTGATGTACAGTACTGTGCAAAAGTCTTAGGCACATGCAAAGCAATGCTGTAGCGCATTTCTACATAAAAAAAATACTGTAAAGAGCAGTAAAAAGTAATAAATGAAACAAAGTCAATATTTGGTGTGATGATCCTTCGCCACACC
>CM040455.1:654546-685257 GCA_022758105.1 Pangasianodon gigas | reverse complement strand
CAGCCTTCATTATGTTTTTATCTGAAAAGTGTCTCTTATGGAATCTGCTGCTTTCTTTACTGACATACAAACATTTTTCTGTAACATTTCATTTTGTGCTGGAAAACTAATGTTTGGAATCTAAAAGGTTTTTGTACTGAATCAATAATGTAGAAGTCAGAAAATAAACATCTATAACAAAGTTTGTACTAAAAAAATATAGGGTGCCAAGACTATTGCACATTGGTGTACGTGCTTAGCTTCATTGGTAGATTAGCAGCTAGTGATCTCTGCTACTTCCTTCCAATGTTTATTTTTCTTTAGAATGGCTTTAATGAAAGGTCATACAGTAAAACACAGGATAAAACCATGATTATAAATGATTAAAATGATTAAAATGATTATTTTTCTTCCATTTTTTGCAAATCAAGCAGTAAATGGGAGTTAATTGCAGATAGGAAGTAAAGTGTGGAACCGAAGAAATATCAGACCACACTGTAATAGGATTGGTCCGAGGAATCATTCGAGCCGATCGCTTGGACCAACCTTTTTTTTTATCATATATAATGTGAATTCAAATATTCACTGTTGCTTTTTCCACTTATGTTAACCTGGCTCTGTCAATTTTTCATATAATTCCACTCCCCAGTATATGATCAATGGTGTAAAATTTAAGGTATCCAGCAGCATCAGAAAAAGATATGACAATGTAAGTAAATAAAATAATCAATGCAATGTATTCCGATAAATAAACCTGTGTACTCTAGTACCTGAGGAACTAGTACTACAAAACATAATGCTGATGATGCTCATCTGTGCAGAAGTGGTCTTAAATAAGTAATAAAATATGAACAGAGCTTTTAATGATATTGAGAGTGTTATTGAGAATGTTCTGATTAAACAGATGGTGCGAAGGCCACAAGCTCCATCTTACCTGCTTTCCTCTCCCTCCAGCAGTTTCCTGTAGGTGGCGATCTCAATGTCCAGGGCCAGTTTGATGTTCATGAGTGACTGGTACTCGCGCACTTGTCGGGCCATGTCATGTTTAGCTCTTTGAAGAGCGTCCTTGAGCTCCTGTACACGGAGACTCGCCTCCTTCACTGCTGCTTCACCCCGTTCCTCAGCCGCTTTATTCTGAAGCTCCTGATTAGTGCGCTGGAACCATGTGGAAAGAAAAACATGCAGTATAGTAGGAAAAAATTCCACGTTTTGCATAGATGCTCCGGATTTAACATCACAGTGCTGGTATGAGCACTTATCTCTAAAAATATGCCTAAAGAGCAGTATTCTTCCCCCAATAAAAACAGTAGATGAAAACCAATCAACATAAGAATCTGCTATGATTGACAGTTGCGTAACTGTTTTAAACTCTCCGATATGAAAGCCTGACTCCCTTCCTCCTATCTCATATTAGTAACATCTCAGCTGGTGCTCTTGCAACAACTCGATTTTCCCACTTGAAAGATGTGTCTTCTTTTTCTGTCATGGTAAATGGAGATGGTTTTGTGCTCTTTAACATGAAATAAAATCTATCAATGTAAGTTTGACTTAGCCTTAGCTAACAATAAAGAACTACGTATATAGCTAATATCAGTTAAATATACTTATTAGGGAAGCCACCAAATATTATCTGCCAAAAAAAGAGGCTGCTCTGCTTTTTAAACCAGACAAGAATGTCACAGACAGAATTCAGAGCTGCGGAGGTTTACAGAGGAAAGGTGGCTCTTACCTGTCCCTTGACGGCATCGATCTCGGAGTGCAGGCGTAGGATTTTGCGGTTATATTCAGAGATTTCAGCTTTAGTGGTTCTCAGGTTTTTTCCATATTGTGTGACTGTTACTTGCAGCTCTTCATACTAAAACACACACACACACACACACACAAATGTACACATACAGTTTGTACAAATTTTAAAGAATGAAGGTGATTTATACCGTTATATAATTTTTTTCATGCAAATTGAGCCACTGGAATTGTTAGAAGTGTAATAATCAGAGTGATAAACTTATCTTTTAAATACTTTAATGCATTTAAGCTTAGACATTTAACATTCACTTAAGTCTAAATAAGATTTTGAAACAATACTCCATATTTTCACTTACGTATTTATTAATTTTTTTATTTTCCCCTGCTGATTTTTTTGAAACAGTAAAATCTGTTATAGTGTAAAAAGCTTTAAAAACATTAACTCCAAAGTACAATCTTAGAAAAAAGAATATTTGAAGGGTTCTTTAAATAGTTAAGGGTTCTTAGGTTACTGGAGCATCTCTGGGACTCTTAATGCTTCTAGATTTAACCTTGTGTCTAATAGTGTAACACAGTTTCAGCTATGGCAATAAAAGATTTGGACAAAAAGGCATATTAGTGCTCCCACCTTCTGTTTGTACCAGCTCTCGGCCTCAGCGCGGTTGCGGTTGGCGATTTCCTCGTACTGCGCTCGCACTTCAGCCACAATAGCATCCATGTCCAGGTCCCTTCTGTTGTCCATCTCCACAACCACGGATGTTTCTCCGGTCAGAGATTTCAGCTCTTTCAGCTCCTGTGAAGGAGAAACAGCTCTAGGTTTAAACAATAAGAAGTGCTGTGTGTTTTAGAAGCTCATTTACACCACAGCACTGATGAGTTCTGTACTCTGATTGGTCAGAAGGTGTTGATTAGTTCTCTATAACAGCAGCTCTGACAGTAATGCAGGTTTATATTAATGCTCTCGTTCTAATACGTTATCGTTTCTATAGCAACAGCTCATTCACAGGGACGTGTACAAAAGACACTTCACATAAACAGATTTTAAAAATGTGTGTAATCTTTGATATGGTGAAGTTTACTGTAAGGAGATGTTTATTTAACGTTGATGGAAGGAGTCTCCAGTGTCAGCGCTTTGTAACAGTCAGAGGTAAAGCTGTAACTTGAAGTTTTCTGACATCTTCAGGACAAAGGAGTTTACACACTGCCTTTAAGCGAGAAAAAATAGAGACTGGTGAGGAAATGACTGTTTATAGCTGCTATAACGTAAGTGAGAACAGGAACTAACTTGTTTTGCGGATGTCCAACAACATTAAATGTAACTATAAACAGAAACAAGGATGACGTGTCATTCTTTAATAAATAAAATGAGTAAATTTTGTCAAATTTCTGTGGAATAAGCTGTTGAGTTATGTGATAACAGTAACTCGGGTTCATCTCACCACCTCGTGACTCAGTGTTGTACTACAACAGCAACACACACTATTTTATTACTTCTTTAAAATACAGACAGAGTTCTTTACTGTAGTGAGAAATTGGAACGCACCTGCTCGTAGATCAGCGTTAGGAACTCAATCTCATCTTTAAGGCTGTTCAGTGATGTCTCCAGCTCGACCGTACTCATGAAAGCCTGATCAGTATCCTGAACAGCACACCATAAAGATCTGTTCAAGTTTCTAATCTTCTCATTTCTTCAAATGCAGACATTGTTTGCAATACACTGCGAAAATAAATGCTGTAGTTCACCTTTTTTAAGAGCACAAAGGTGTTCTCGGAGTCGGTACGTTTGTTGATCTCATCTTCATACCTGTAAAACACACTCTCAGTTTAAATATATACAGTATATATATGTACTTTTTCAGCCAAGGTTCCCTCCTAACGTAATACGAACAGATTCCCAATTCTAAAATAGTAGCATTTGCCTGTACGGTGCTGTTAAATCTAGAACCCTGGTTCCTTTGCTTTAAGGGTATATGTAGAACCTTACAACAGAGGGTGTTTTTTTTAAAAGGTTCCAAGTATATTACAAAAAAAAACCTATGAGGAACCTTTCACTCTTGGGGCAAAAAATGAGTCCCTCAGCGTTTTTTTTTTTTTTAGATGGTTGGGGTTTTTTTTTTTGGAAACTCTTCTGAAAGAGAGACTCTTTGTTGTATGGTTCTTACGGGTTGCTCCATAGGAATGAACTAAACATCCCTTTAAGGTTCTAAGTGTATTCATGATTGTGATGTTGCCTGTTTTTTTGTTTTTTTTTACATGTTTTCCTACTTTTTTTTGAAGTTCTCCACCAAGCTCTTCATGTTATTCAGTTCAGATTCGAGGTGCCATTTTTCATTGCCCAGGCCATCCAGGTGTCTGCGCAGTTTAGCGATGTGGTTCTCGAACATGCCGTTGATTTTAGTGTGGGAGGAGGTCTGTTCTTGCAGAACGCTCCACTTGGTCTCTAACCGTTTGTTCTCCTGCTCCAGAAAGCGCACCTACGGCGGGGCATCAAACATTTAAATGAGCATTTAATCATTTATCATCGTGATTCCTGAGTGTTTTATTTCTATTCAAGTGCTAAAGGACTGAATGTGCTCGATTTGAATAATACCCAAATAACAGGATTATAAAATAATCTTATTAGGTTACTCATTAACACTGAGACAGTTATCTCTCAGCCACTCTTTATTCTGTAAGATGGATGGATTGTGAGGATGGGAGTGGTTTTATAGGCTAAAGATACAGGAGGGAAGGTGTGCCTGTGTTGAAGCTGATAACTGATGTGATGAAGGACATACTGTGTGGCGTTTATGACTGTAAGTAAACATTATCCTGTTAGGAAAGTCATCCAGTTGTAGAGGGTGTGAAACAATAACAGGATAAAAGCTAACACCTTAACAAGAAGCAAATTGGAGAGTCGGTCTAAGATAAGAACAGATAATACACAGTTCCTACTAATAATATCACCAACAATAAAATTTTTTATTATATTATTCTTATCAGCAGTAAAATGGAAATGTGATTAAAAGCCTTTATTCTGTTTTTGGTTTTTCCCTTAATTGCTTAATTTAATAAATTTAATAAATTAATTCAATTCAAAGACACATACCACACGTCTTTTACATTACTAGCAAAACATTTTAAAAACTAATTTAAAATTGCCAAAATTGTTCAACAGAGCAGTTAACGATTACTTTGACTGAAGAAAAACATTTCTTTGATCATTTATTCAGACATTTCAAAGGTCAAATGTCTGAAAAAGTTTTTTCTTTAATAGCTTTCTTTAATAGCTTAATTTTAGGCAAACAAATTAGTAAGAAGAAGGACTAGACAGCTTTAGACCCATCTTCTTCTTTTCTTTATAAAGTGATATAATACTGTATTTTATCCTCATTGTAATTACCATTAAACCCAGTGACTATTTACATTTCCATCAAACCAGAGTTCGGTCCTGCTTGCCATGAATAGAAACCAGGTGTGATGGAGCTCCGCCCCAATTTAACACCTCATAGTGTAGTTATGCATTTTATCATGACAGGATAAACATGCTAATACTAGATAAGTGTCCTAACAGAGTGTTTAATCATAAAGCAACAACCAGTGGGCTCCTTATGTATACCAGGGTTGCCAGATTGGTCACTGTTTACAATAAAATTGGAAATGTTAGTACATAATTAGAATTTAAGGACCACCATTGTAATTTTAAGGATGTGTATAAATTTAAATTCTTGGGAAACAAGACTGTATTTTTTCCAAAGCCAGCACTATCTTAATCACGACTACTTTAATTTCTGTGTATCTGGCATCTCTGACAAATTAGAGTTCCAATGAAAACATAACGTACTTAAGTTTGGACGCACACTTTGATTGACAGAACAAGGGGCAAAAAGGATGTAGAAAGGAGCAAAATCAGAATAACAGAAGATAATGTCTTACTTTATCAATAAAGGAGGCAAATCGGTTGTTGAGGGTCTTGATCTGTTCTTTCTCCTGAGTTCTGATGGCTTGGATGTTAGGGTCAATCTCCAGATTTAGCGGAGTCAGGAGGCTCTTGTTGACAGTCACAGCTGTCAGCGGGGGGCAAACGACGGGACCCCGACCCACTCCCGCTCTATACATATAATCCAGACTCCCACCGTACACTCCTGAGTTTATGAGCTGCCCTCCGACCATCCTAGCTGCACCCCCGGTGCCCCCATAGGAGCTCCTCACAGAGTAGCTCCTCCTCACGGTGCTGGACACAGGGCCGCTGTAGGAGCGGCTGCTGTAGGAGCTATGGGATGTCGTCCTTCGTGTCTTCTCCATGGTGGACATAGGATGGGTGTGAGTGGAGATCGATGGAGTGGAGGTGGAGATGGTCGGATGTCTGACTTTTCACTCACTTTTATAGGAGACAGAGAGCAGAACAAGGCGAGGTGATTTGTTGGTGGTACAGGTGGTGGCGATGGTGTTGTCACACATTAACCATCTCTGAAATTACTGAGCAGAGCACCATATACCCCAGTTATCTCAACTGTTACGTGATTACTGTCTATTTAACTGTATACAACTGAGTGCAAATTTTGCATCGACCTATAAAAAAGTTTAAAGGATGTTTAAAGTGCACAGCCTCACCACAACCTATATCACTTTACACGTGCACTATTGATCTATAAAAGAGTTATGAATCGTAACTCCCTGGTGGGGGAATAAATAATAATAATAATAATTATGAGTTATGGCATAACTCTGTGGTGGGGGAGTTATGCACTATTTTTCTTTTTTTTTTAGAGAAAAAGAGTGCAAGTGTTCAAAAGTGCAACAGTTAAAGTACATTTAAATATCCATAGCAGGCTTTTATTATTATTACTATTAGAAGTAGTAGTAGTAGTAGTAGTAGTAGTAGTATTTATTCCCTTTTTTATATAGCTTATGTGCATTTATGGCTGAAAGATTTTACAACTCAGTAAATCACACACCTTCAGTAAACGCCCTTCCAACATGCCTGTCATTATTTAGCGTTCCAGTCATATCTACAGGCTACACATTATTTGTTTTATGGTGCCCTTTAGCCTTTTTTTCTCCACCCACTGTCTATTATCTGTAGATATGAGAGTGTGATGTATCTCAGCCCATACACACTGCTGTAAAGATAACACCTGTTGTCTCCAGGTCTGTTGCTTCAGCACATATTTTGTTAGGGGTCATAACTATGGCATTCATGTAAAACACATATTCTGTGGAATGCCTGCAACAATTGTACTTTGACTGCACAGTTTCACAGGATTGCTTTTTAAAGTTGCCTGTTAAAGTAAACCAACTCTCATACAAGTCATGTTAAAGTGGATCAAAGCTCACAAATGGATCAAAGACCAAAAGAGCTCTTTATTTCCCAGTAACTCCAAGCAGCATATAAGTAATAAAGTAAGTAATAAACCACTGTGTGTGTTTCTGTTATAGTAAAATCCTGAGTGTCAGAGTTACTGTTACCACCCTGAGGTTGATTACCAGCACCCAAGTATTTCATTTTATAATCACTGCAATCTGCAACAACTGCAATGTTTTTCTTTATTAAACAATGACATTTTACTTTTTTGCATTTATAGCTATATTTGATGTCAAACATTCCTCACCAGCCTGTCTCTTTTTTTCTCACTCTTGAATGTAATATGACAAAAAAAAAAAAAAAAAAAAAGCTTGTCATGTTAGTGTAAACTCCTCTGTCCGAAGATATCTGAAAACTTAAAGTTACAGCTTTACCTCTAACTGTTACAAAGTGCTGACACTGGAGACTCCTTCCATAAACGTTAAATAAGTGTCTGCTTACTGAAAATATTCCCAATGATTAAACACATTTTTAATCTGTTTATGTGGAGCGTCTGCTACACAAGTCCCTGTGAATGAGCTGTAACTATAGTAAGGATAATGTATTAGAACGAGCGCATTATTATAAACCTGTGTAGCTTGTAGCTTGCACACATACCTGTGCATAATGTTTATACTGGCAGTAAATTTGAAGTCTTTTGGGAAACTGAGCCAGAAACTGTGGTAGCTGGTGTCATATTTATGTCACTGGTCAGCCACGACCCAAGACATTATCCTTGCTTACTACATTTTTCATGATTAACAGCCAACTGCTTTGCTTTGTGCTTGAGCCATTGCCTGTTCACTTGTTTTCATCTTTGACGGTTATTCTTTTAATAAAACAAGCTGCATTTCCATCCGTCCGTCGGCGAGTCATGACAGAAGACCTCCCCACTGTTTTTTAATTCACTTTAAGATTAAAATTCTTACTGTCTACATTATACACTCCAGTTCAGCTGTTCAATAGGAAGCCTGAATGCTACTGAAGCTGGTCTGCCAACATCCAAAAAGACAAGCACAAGGATTCAAAGCATGCAAATGTTTAACAGTAGCTTTAATGTATGAACAGACACTGGAACAATGGAAGGATGTAAAAGCTCTGGGATCTTTACAAACTGATAAATTTATTGAATATTTCAAATATACAGAAATAGTTGTTTAAAATGTGTAATGAGTAAATGAAAATGTAAGGAGTTAAATGAATGTGAGTAAGACTACAACTATCAATGTTCAATTATACACAGTATGGTAAAGTACAAATTCTCCTAAAATACATATATTACATATAATATAAATATATATAAGGATTTCCCAGTGTTAAGTAACAATATTGGCAAAATCGTAGCTTATATATAAGCTGGTGAAACTCTGATTGGTGCATTGCAAATGTTAAACCAGTAGATGGCAGTAGATCTGAGCTGACTTTCTCCAAACATGTTGAGGAGGCAGTGCTCAGCTTCTCCCAATCACCCAATCAACAAATAAATTCTGCATCAACAAACAAATTCGGCATCACAGCAATTAATGCACTTCATGCATTTGCATGTTTTAATTGTCCTATACAGACACACTGCTCATATAATATCATGTTCTGTTTTCTGTCGTTAAAAACATCATTACCGAAAAACAGATAAAAAGAAATATATAATGGTTTTTATTACAAAAAGCATGTTTGCCTGTTTTTGTTCAGTTTAGCTTCTTTTGCAGGTTTTTTTTTTGTATCTATAAGTTTACTTTAATAACTTTAGCATGCTTACAAATCAGATGAGAAATCTGTGGAAGAAATCTCTTTACCTGAAATAAAAATAGTCACTCTAATGACTGCTGTAGAAAAGGACACTAGAGTTTTAGCACACACAGATGTTGTTTAAGAGGTTTGATATGTTCTTTTAGTAATGCAGTCAGTCTCATTTTCATATGTGTTTATGTGTGAAAATGACAGATGTTATCAGAAGGACTCCTCTCTCCTGCATGTGTGTTGATGTACAAAACATTTTTTTTTCTGTTGTCTGTGAACATGTATCAACATTTAACCTGGAATGAGATTTTCTGGTGTTTGTTGTAGGCACCAGTGTACAGGAAGTGATGCCACTTCCTTGCCTCAGTCTTGTGCTGCAACTCGATGTCGAGCTGAAAACTGCATACTTCATGCGTGTGTGTTTGTACTCTAAGACTCGATCCTCCCCTCAAGGCAGAATTCTGTAAAACATTGAACGAGCACATTATCATACAATTATCAGAATCTGCTCATAAGTAAAATCAGTGTACATGAACTTTTTTTGGCGCAATCACTTGCCATATTTTAGGTTAACCTGCCATATAGACCATTCTCAATGCAGTAGTGATAGTGGCATGGTATCCTGTGTGATGGGTTTTTACACACACACACTGTACTTTTCAAGGTGCTTTCACATATACAGTGTTTAGTCCATTTGAACGGAACCCTGGAGTGTTCGCATCATTTGTGTGGTTCTTTAGGCAGGTTAGAACACAGCAATCACACTCGGGTTCAGACCAAAATAACCAGTCTGAGAGCGTCTGAGTAAAGTGGTCTCGGTCCACTTCCAAATGAACTCTAGCACTTTTCAATTGCAGTGAGAAAGCGATTCAACTCAGAATCAACCCAATGGCAGCAAATGAAACCATGTCAAACCAAACGGCAAACAAACCAAAAGTATCAATTTTGCTCAGATTTGGGGTCAACAGATGGACTAATAGATGTGAAAGTCCCCTAAGACATGCCTACCTTGTTGGTCCACCTTAATACAGTCAAAAACAAAAGCTCATCTGCAAGAATTTGTGTATCAAGTTGAGCTGCTGCACTCTGGATCAGTTATAACCTAATTAAACCTTATATTATCACCTTCCTGCACATGCAGGAAGAACAGCCAGGAGCAAGTTACAGTTGTTATTTAGGGAGCAAGTGTCTGAAAGCAAGCATCTCTATGAAAAAATGCTTGAATCATCCTGATGTACTGTATAGATAACACCATTATAAGATTATAAGAAGGAGTTCAGAAGCCATGTGTATATACAGTATTGCATAACCAAATGAGCAGGTCTCACAATGTGTCAGACTATAATTTATGTTTTGGCTGTAAATATTAAATACATACATATGACCCTATTAATTGATGAATAATATCATCCATTTAAACTGCACAGAAAAGGTGTTTTTTTTTCTCTGAAGACTAGTATTATGTTCTTGTGGATATATTATACAGTATGTAATATGTAATAAAGGATTAATAAAATAACAGGAAGTGCTATTTTATAAGCTGCTGAATTGCTGAATACTGAGTCTGGAAGCTGTATTGTTAAATTAAACCAGACATCCAGCAATTATACTAGCAATCTACTTGTTATAGTTCATACACACATAGAAATATCCACAATATCTAGAAACAAAGAGTCAGCCAGTAATTCACTACAGAATGATCAAGGGATTTTTTTAAACCCTTTTGGTTACTGAGCTTAAGGTGTGAATTTAAAATCCAGCACCACCAAGCTGCCACTGTTGGGCCCTTGAGCAAGACCCTTAACCCTTAACTGCTCAGTTAGTGTATGTACTGTATATATCCTGTCTCAGAGTCACCCAGATGGGTGTGTGTGTGTGTGTGTGTGTGTGTGTAAAGATACAGTAAATAAGTTACATACTACGCTTTTTCCAGTTTACAGTTTCCAAATGTTCAGAACACAGATTCACTCCTGAGTTTCCTGGTTCATTGCCATCCAGGTACAGCTCTTTCAGGTGTGATAAATGGTTTGATCTCAGAGCAGAATCCAGAGCAAGAAATCCTTCCTCTGTAATACCGCATGACACCATACTGCAAACAGAAGAAGAAACATTTTTCACACTTATAGCGCAGAAAAAGGGTTCATGAGAATAAGACCACACGTCAGAGGAGATAACAGAGATGATGGATGTGTTATAGTGAGCCTAACATGCATCCTAACTTCTATCTCAAACCAGGAGAGAAAGTCTTCAGGTCTCCTTCCACTCCCCTTCTTAAGCAAGATTAATAAAACACCCCTGGCAGTTTTTAAAAGCTACAATCATCTGTATATTTGTGTTGACGCTAAGCTCAGTTGGCACTGGATCACAATACTTAGAAACGACACACACAGATGTGATCTTAAGTAATGATCTTACCCCAGTGTCTCCAGTTTACAGTCTTGATTTTCCAGTCCAGCACAAAACAGCTTGACTCCTGAATCCTTCACCTTATTGTGACTCAGGTCCAGCACTTTGAGACCAGATGAGCAGAGAACTGAGGACAGAACTCTACAGCTTTCCTCTGTCAGTTTACACCTGTTCAGCCTTAGAGAGAAATAACGATGAATCAAAACACTTCCAAGTCTTTTTCCTTTTTTTTTCTTGTGACATAAATTTAGCAACAACCACAAACTTCTACAACTATGTCTCCTCTGCTGAATGTAATTACTGGAGGGACAGCTATTATCTACTGTGGTTTTGCCTTTGACCAAACTTCAGCCATTAGCTTGTTTTCTTTGAACACATATTTAAATAAAATTAAATTGCACTAAACAATGCAATGTTTAGTATCTGTAAGAAATGTTATTCTAGAGAACATCCTCACATTTACACAGAGTTTTTTACTGTTTCATTTCAGTGGCTTTAAAATGCATTTGGAATTGATGTTGTTGCAATTTGACAAAACAACTGATGCCATATTTGTCGAATCTCATCATTTTTTCATCCAGCTTTTTAAATAAATAATAGAAAACTGTCAATGAATGCATGGTCTGCATGAATGAACAATGTTTTGTTACTTTACCTTAAATGAAAAACATTAAATTAAACTATTTGCTAGTCTTACTCAGTATACTGTATATAATAGCCTTCTTTTACTCAGACCTTTGCATACATTTTAAATCAAATTCATATGAACTTGAATTATTTGTCATCATGCTATATTTATATAAATAATAAAGAAAGTTATATATGTGTGCAGTAGAGAAAGATATGTGAAAGTTATGATCTCACCCAAGTTTCTCTAGTTTACAGTGTGGACTCTTCAGTCCAGTAGAGAGCAGCATCACTCCTGAATCCTTCAGTTTATTGTGACTCAGGTCCAGTTTTTTCAGACTGCAAAAGTTTGAGCTGAGAACTGAGGACAGAACTCTACAGCTTTCTTCTGTAAGATTACAACCCCACAGCCTAGGAGGGAAATGACACTATATCAGCACTGTGCATGTAGTTATTGTTTCTCTCACTCTTAAGTTCTTTAAGAAAAATTAGTTATGACGTATATATGAAGCTGACTTCAGCTAACAGTGCTCATATTTATACCGTTCAGAGAGCAATGAAAACACAAGTCGAGGTTGTGGATGAGGGACAGTAAACACACATCGTAGACTGACATTTAGTATTGTCTGTGCTAACTTTACTCAGTTAAAGTCTGTCTTTATTGTAGTTGATGCTTATTGTTAATATGAAGTGGACTATTCTTAGTATTACAAGGAGCTTTTCACTAAAGGATATTGAATTATAAGCTACAAACACATTTTGGCCTCTATTCAGTGTTGAGAAAGTGGAGTATTGCGAAACTAACTATTTAGTTATCCTTTTAAATGGTGCCATTACTTTTGTCCCATTTGTTATGATTCTTTTCTTTCATTATATCATCAGTATGAAATTGAAAGTGCATTTAAAGTGCAGTAACTCATGGTTATTGTATGATTGTAGAATATGAATGTATTTTCTGAACTAACTGCATTTTTGTGAATGCTCCTGCGAACGTTCATATCCAGGTTGTTAATGAAGCACAATCTGAGCATGGTTGTGAGTCAGTATAATTTGAAGAAATAAAGATGAGAGAAAAGTCTTACCGGAGTACCTCCAGTTTACATTTTTCATTATTCAGTCCTGCACAGAGCAGCTTCACTCCTGAATCCTTCACTTTATTGTCCCTCAGGTCCAGCAGTTTAAGGTTGGAGGTGTTTGAGCTGAGAATGGTACAGCTTTCCTCTGTGAGATTACAGCGACATAACCTAGGAGGTATAAACACTACACATATCAGAATGATGACAGCTGAAGATTTAATCCATGTTTTTTTCTAATCGCAGTAATTTTGTCAGCAAACTATGCTGCAAACTCAATCTCTGCTCCTTTAGCTCTCTGTTTGTGCAGTTTGTTGCAGTCTCAGGGATGCTCGGCCCTCTGTGATGCCATGTGCTTGCAGTCGCTTTGCGTGGTGCTTGTGCACAGAAGTGTGTCAGTAGTGGAAAGTCAGTTGTTCTTTGTGACTCTTAGTCAGCATAGTGAAGTGTGCTTTCCTAGGTTTGATTCACTATTTGTTATTTAATTCTTTATTCCATGGTTCTGTAACCATTTTATCCTGGTCAAATTCTCTGTGGAAGTCTATATTAAGCAGACCAAAGTCTATATTTATGTAGACCCACTTAAATCCACTGCTCAACAAGACATTACTCACAACAAATTGGGAACAACAGCCTGCTTGGCAGAAGTGTGTTCTGTGTGCAGAAGTGTAGTTGTGTTCTATTTTTTCTTGTTGATTTCTCTCTAAAATACTTTCAACATTCACGATTTAAGCCGAACAATCTCCTGGATCCCAACCCGTCTAGATTCAAGAACAACACTTCACCAAGACTACTTTGTTGACAGCTGTGAATACCTGCTGGCATGTTCTTATATCTGCTGGTTTTGATACAGAACTCAGTCAGATTTTACTGCCGCCACCCTTCAATACTGACCTCACAGAAACTGCACTTATATGGTCTGAATCCTGTATCCTGAGAAGCTCCTATGTCATGGAGCAACAAGGGGTCAGGCAATGGTTTACCCCAAGGATCTGTGCTTGGTCATCTCACTGTATATGACCTTGCTGGAAGCAGTCATCCACTCTCATTGATTCTCTAATCACTGCTGTGCTAATACCAGGTTTTAATCCAGTGTTTCCAAGTTTATGTGCAGCTCTTATAACATTCGTTTGCATTTCAAGCTCTCTTACGTTGAGAATCGCTGCTGCTTTCATACAATTCAGGTGGGATCCAACATGCCATGTTGTGTCATTGTACTATCAATTACACATTTATTTTCAAACATACAGGCTTCAAGGTTCGATGATTTGATCCTCAAAAAATAAACATGCAAGTCTACCTGCTGGTCACCATGCCATCCTTGCATCTAATTGCCTCTTTTTTTATATCAAGAGATCTTCTATACAGTGTGTTGAGCAGCTGTGGAGAAACAGTTATACATTTTCACAGAACATTTCATCCATTGTTATCTCTACAAATCAGCGTAGTCACCTGAGTTTCCTTGCTTTACCGCCTGGATTCTCCAGCCCCTCACAGAGCAGCTTCAGCCCTGAATCCTGCAGGTTGTTTTCATTTAGGTCCAGCTCTTTCAGCGCAGGGTTTGAGCTGAGAGCTGAGGACAGAACCGCACAGCTTTCCCATGTGAGATTACAGTGATACAGCCTGAGGGAGAAACGATAATATATCAAAACACTGACATCTCATATCATGGACATAACATAATTAGGCAGACTAAAATAATACCTACAGTATATCTCACAAGCTACTTGATTTTGTAGTGATGCAATATACTTACATGAATAGATTATAGTTATTTGTAGTAATGCCTAAGAAACAATGCACAATACTGTTGCCATTTATACAATCACAGTGCTAATGTAACAAGAATAATTATTTTATTAATTTTTCTTCTACTTTTCCTGCTGGAGGTAGCAATAGGCTGAGAAGTTCAGCCCTGCCACAGATTCCAGCAACTCCTGGGGGTTCTCCACATGTGCCTAAACCATGTATAGGGTTACCATCTATTGGGACATGCCTGATACAACTTGTCCCTGTAAGGTGTCCAAACCACATCAAACTAGCTCCTCTTACAGTAGATTGTCAAACTCCTTACCCTCAACTCTGTGGAGGAACCCCATTTCTGCTGCCTGTGCTTGTGACCTTATTCTTCAAGTCACTACCTACCACCATAGATGAGGATAGGGATGTAGACGGATGGGTAAACAGAGAATTTCTTATGCAAACTGAGCTCCTACTTCAACTGCACAGCCAGGTACAGCAACATTAACACTGCATCTGATCTGTTTGCCAATCTCACACTCTGTTAGTGGACTAGACATGGCTTTAATTATTGCATTACTATAATTAGAATAAAAAGCAATGCAATAGTCCTAGGGTGTGTTCCGGCTCGTATCACAGCATGACCGGGATAGAATCTGGATCCACTGCAGGGATAAAATGTTTACTGAATGAATAAACTCTGCAGTAATATATTTACAGATTAAAAAAAATACTCACACAGCTTTTTTGGATGCTTTGACAACTGGTAGCAGCCTCAGAAGACATTCCTCTGAAGGGTAATATTTACTCAAGTTAAACTCCAGCTTATGCAGCTCCTGTTCTGAGTTTAGTATCACAAACACCAGAGATGACCACTGAGCAGGAGAGAGACTGGCACCACGGAGACGGCATGGTCCTCCCCTTTTTAGGTAAGTTTGGACTTCCTGCTCCAGAGAATGATCATTCAGTTCATTCAGACAGTGGAACAGGTTGATGGATTTTTCTATAGAGGGATTCTCCTGGATCTTCTCCTTGATGTACTCAACAGTTGCCTTTTTGTTGTGAGAGCTGCTTCCTGTCTGGGGCAGTAGGCTTTGTAAGAGAGTTTGATTAGACTCCAGTGAGAGACCCAGCAGGAAGCGGAGGAAAAGGTCCAGGTGTCCATTCTCACTCTCTAAGGCCTTGTCCACTGCAAGCTTGAGAAAATCAGACATGTTGGACTTGTTGAAAAGATCGGACAGACCAGTGGTTTGTTGTGTTACACTGCCATTAATGAAGCTGATAAATGCATATAAAGCAGCCAGATACTCCTGAACACTGAGATGAATAAAGCTGAACACCTTTCCCAGGTGAAGCTCAAACTCCTCTCTGAAGATTTGGGTGCATATACCTAAGTACACTGAAGCTTCTCTGACATCAATGCCACACTCTCTCAGGTCTTCCTCATAGAAGATCAGGTTTCCTTTCTCCAGCTGTTGGAAAGCCAGTTTTCCCAGTGCCAGGATACTCTCTCTGGTCTGCTGAGGATCAGACTCACTGGTTCCATGGTACTTTTGGTCCTTGTGTTTGATCTGAAAGATCAGGAAGTGTGTGAACATTTGAGTCAGAGTCTTGGGGATATCTCCACTCTCTGCTTCACACAGCATTCTCTCTAGAACAGTGGCTGAAATCCAGCAGAACACCGGGATGTGGCACATGATGTAGAGGCTTCTTGAAGACTTCATGTGTCTGATGATTTTATTGGCCAGGCTCTGATCACTGATCCTCTTCCTGAAGTACTCCTCTTTCTGAGCATCATTGAACCCTCGTACCTCTGTTACCTGGTCTACACACTCAGGAGGGATCTGATTGGCTGCTCCTGGTCGAGAGGTTATCCAGAGGAGAGCAGAGGGAAGCAGGTTCCCCTTGAAGAGGTTCGTCAGCAGAACATCCACTGAGGCTGACTCTGTCACATCACGCAAACTCTCATTGTTCTGGAAATTTAGAGGAAGCCGACACTCATCCAGGCCATCAAAGATAAAGATGACTTTAGAGGCCTCATAGTTTAATAACTGTAGTTGTTTTGTTTCTGGGAAAAAGTGATGAAGAAGTTTCATCAAACTGAGATCTTTCCGCTTCATCAAATTCAGTTCTCTAAATGGAAGTGGAAACATGAAGGTGACGTCCTGATTTGCTTTTCCTTCAGCCCAGTCCAGAATGAACTTCTGCACAGAGACTGTTTTTCCAATTCCAGCAACTCCTTTAGTCAGCACAGTTCTGATGGACTTGTCTTTAAAGAGGTCATTACATTTGATGGGTGTCTCTTTTGATGCTGGTCTCTTCGATGGCATCTCAATCTGTCTCACCTCATGTTCATTATTGACGTCTCCATTCCAACCTTTTGTGATGTAGAGCTCTGTGTAGATCTCATTCAGAAGTGCTGGGGCTCCAGGCTGTGAGATTCCTTCATTAATCCTGTTAAATTTCTCCTTTAGTTTGGATTTGAGTTTTTTCACAGAGACCAGGTCCAACTCTAAGAAACAGAGGAACGTGCTATTATTTTAATGTAAAATCTGCAGAATGTTCCTAAATTATGTCCTATTCATCAGTATGAATGCTTGAACTGCTGTGTATATTAATAGATTTATTATAATGTAAAAGGTAAAAATTATCCTTGACCAGATTACCCATATGATTTGATATGTATGGTTAATTGTTCTAGAAAGTTAGAGTAAAGGAATAATGCCCTGAGTTCATACTCTTCTGCAGTGTGTTAGCGAGATCTGTCTGGTTCATGTTCTTCAGGACGTGTATTATGATCTTCAGCACTCCTTCTCTCACACTCGGCTCATCTTCCACATCCTCCACATCCTCCACCTCCCTCTCAGTGCATGCTGGGTAATCTGGGTTCAGTAGCTTCTTGAATTTCTTCAGCTCCTTACTTAACAAAGTGATGGCTTTGTGCTCCAGCTCCTGATTAGTCAACAGAAACAGGTAATCACAAAATACGATATAAAGTTACAAAAAGAAATGACTTATGCTTTTTAATACCACAGTGTTGTTAAGTGCTTGATTCTGATTGCGGCTCTGACAGTAGTGAAGCTTCAAACCACAGGTTTATATTACGGCACTTGTTCTAATATGTTATCGTTTCTACCGTAATCGCTCATTCACAGGGACTTGTGTAGGAGTGTAGGAATTCAGCAGATTGTCAGATTGGACAAATTTCTCTGTCCATTTACCCATGCCAGTTCCTTTCTGATTTCAAATCTGAGTGAGTCTTTCTCAGTGGAACGACAAAAGTCAAGAAAACAAACAAGGCAACATGCTGAAACATTAAATAAATATGAATTTACAAGTGTGATGGTAAACAACCAGGAGAACCAAAATGCCTCATGTGTAGCAGTTTTCGTGCACTGCAAAATGCAGTACCCAGATATTTCCGAAAATGATGGTTCCTTTTGCAATCTCCTATCAGTGTGAAGTCAGTTTCAGTGGTCTTGGCTGCAGTAAGTAAAGAATAACACTCCATTGGTTGTTGTGGTATAAGAGGAATAACACACTTCAGGCTGTGCTGTTACAGGAAATAATCCTCTTTGCTTTGAGACAGACCGTATCACATCAGCCCATCATGGATTATTTTCCTATAACACACCCATGTTGTTTTTTACCTCACATATCATTCGAAGCTGAAGGATGATGAACGATAGTTGAAATTAGATGTACCTTTCAAACATACCACCTGATTTTAACACCTGAAAAGCTGTGTCAAGACGTACAAATCACCCTTCCCTCTAGACTGGTAATTCGGTGCAAGATATAATTCTTTGTTTTTAAGTCACTTATTTAGTCACACATATTCTACTGACATATGATCAAATGTTTAAAGGCTTGGGGTTTCAGAAAATTCATAATATCCATTTGGGGTCATTTGCTCGAAAGGTTTGAGAAGCCCTGTTATAGCAATATCCAAAGTCATTCTCCTTTATCATTGTAATTCTCTCAGATAAACCATAATGCTGCTACAAGCAGATAAATTATCCTTAAATGATCCTTAATAAAGAAAACTGCACCAGAGTTAAAAAAAAAAAAAATCCGAGTGAGCTATATCATCAAATGTATTAAATAAACAAATTTAAATATTATCATTATATATTACAGTAGTATATATCATTACATCTTATCAGTAGTGTAGGTTTTTTAATCATGCATCCTCAGACACTACCCACATACACAGACATACCTTGAATATTGACTCTTGATTTCTACCTTTTGGTTTCTCTTTTTTGATTCTGTGGACAAACAAAACCCTGTGTTAGGAATTATATAGCATATTATCAGCTGCACAGCACACAGCAATCAATGCACAGATAAGTTATAACACTACTGTATTGATAAAATACATTAATTTTGGTGTTCCCATCTCATGGTTCTCATGGTTAATAAAATAAGTGAATACATAAATAAACTGAATGAATAAATTAAGCAGTGCTATATCACAGGGTTTACATGTAGAAATCCATTTATTACAGTTGCAACACACCTGATGCAGCTTAGGAAGAGTTTCATAATGAGCTGAGAGTTAACTAGGAGAGACTGACCTCACATCAGTAGAACTGTCTTCATCTCTGAATTTCTCTGAACGAACCAGTGACTCGTCACTCCTCAGGGATATACGGCTGGGTTCAGGTGACTCAGATCTCTGGTGCTTCACACTAGAGCACAGATATTCAGATATTAGTTAGAGCTGGAGTGAAAAGAAATTTATCCAGATTCTATTTAGAAATTTAGGGTCATATTCAAAACTAGCAAATGGGGAAGTTTCTTTGTATTCAGAGTCAGATTGTGCAGCTGTGGATATTCTGGGCTCCTCCTTCAGATTATTAAAATCTCCTGCATTTAGTTTATGCCTCAAAGGTTGTCAATTTTTTTCTTGAGGTTTTTCAATAGCATCTAGACCAATGATTTTAAAAACAAGCACTCACCTTTAAGCCCAAAAATATCCAGGGATAAAAATGTAGACTGAAAAAGTAAATAGTGTTTTTTTTTCCTTTGCTATCAAATGTAATATGCAACATAAAATGTAACATGAAAATAAGACACAAATTAAAAATGAAAAATAAAAAAGACTAACACAATGATATATGAAAGATAGGATAAAGAGCATTGAAATAAATCTAATAGAGTCTAGTATATTTCTGCATGAATAATTCTAGTTCTAATTAGCATTTTAATTTAACAATATGCTTTCCAGACTCATTATTCAGGAGCTTATAAAATAACACTTGATCCAGCACATCCTATTATTTTGCATTTTATTTTTTTTATATTGTGCTGCGACAGTTACTCATGTGCACAAATTAATGAAGCCATGAGACATGAAATCAAGGTCAGGAAATTGTAATGTGTGCACGAGACATAACCGATTTTATCACGGTTTTAATTTCGCCATTTTGATTTGTCAAACAGATAAAATAATGCCAATGTTTGTGCTAATTCATTGTGCTCTCCTGTAAAGAAAATATGCCCACGGTGTGAAGGATAATCTGACCAAGCACTCATCTGCTACGCTTACAGAGAAACTTTAACTTCATTCATCATTTTATCCATAAAAAATTCACTTATTGAGATAAGTGATGTCTCTGACTAAGATTTGTCTTCTCCATGTGGAAAACAAACTTTTTTCATTGTGACAATATTATTAATTAATTAATAGTGTCATATATATGCATTTAATATTGGCCTCATATGATATTTCATAGTGTGTTTGAGTGTATTTATAGCCAAAATATACATTTCAGTGTAACATATTGTAACATATTGTGGTTATATGTCAGACAGTGGGGCTGGACTTAACCCTGCTCCTAACTCAAGCCGAAATCACACAAGAAAAAGTACAAGAATAATTGAGAAAACACGCCTCTGTTTTAGACAAACTCCGCCCTATGCACGTCACATAACTTCTGAATCTGAATATCGTTTTAACAAATTCAGGATTAAATCTTCACTACATGTGTAACTCAACTCTGAATACAGCCCCGAGTTAGGAATTATAGAGTATATTACCAGCTGCACAACACACACCAATCAATGCACAGATAACTTATAACACTATCATATTGATAAAATACATTAATTTGGTCTTCCCCACGTATAGTTAACAAAGTGAATACATAAATAAACTGAATGAATAAATTAAGCAGTGCTATATCACAGGGTTTACATGTAGAAATCCATTTATTACAGTTGCAACACACCTGATGCAGCTTAGGAAGAGTTTCATAATGAGCTGAGAGTTAACTAGGAGAGACTGACCTCACATCAGTAGAACTGTCTTCGGCTCTGAAATCCTCTTTACGACGTTTCATTGACTCGTCACTCCTCAGGGATATACGGCTGGGTTCAGGTGACTCAGATCTCTGGCGCTTCACACTAGAGCACAGATATTCAGATATTAGTTAGAGTTAGAGTGAAAAGAAATTTATCCAGATTTTATTTAGAAATTTAGGGTCATATTCTAAACTAGCAAATGGGGAAGTTTCTTTGTATTCAGAGTCAGGTTGTGCAGCTGTGGATATTCTGGGCTCCTCCTTCAGATTATTAAAATCTCCTGCATGTAGTTTATGCCTCAAAGGTTGTCCATTTTTTTCTTTGATGAAAGAGTTTCATACTGAGCTGAGAGTTAACTAGGAGAGACTGACCTCACATCAGTAGAACTGTCCTTGTCTCTGAAATCCTCTTCACGACTTTTCATTGACTTGTCACTCCTCATGGATATACAGCTGGGTTCGGGTGACTCAGATCTCTGGCGCTTCACACTAGAGCACAGATATTAGTTAGAGCTGGAGTGAAGAGAAACTTAATGTTATCTCTATTTAGAAATTTAGGGTCATATTCAGAATTGGAGAATGTAATTTCTGCCAATACATCAATGATTACATAGGGAAAATGTAAGAGTTAGGTTATAAAGCTGATTAAGTTCATTTTTTGAGCTCCCCATTCAGATTATTAAAATCATCTGCATGTAGTTCACACCTCCAAGGTTGTGAGATTTTTCTTGAGTAGAAGTCTCAAGTCTGAAACAGGGTTTTTCAAAAGTGTATAGACCACTACCTTACCTTAGAAAATGCACACTGAGGAAAGAGTTTTTTTCTTTGCTGTCAAATGTAATATCATGTAACAAAATTAAAAATTGAAAAATAAAAAGACTAATAATGAAGATATATAAAGGAGAAGATGGCGAGCACTGATATAAATCTAATAGGAGTCTAGTATATTGCTGATATTTTGCTGCATGAATAGTCCTAGTTGTAATTATTACATTAATTACTGCACATTTGATTTATTCTGAAACTTATAAAACAGCTCTTGATCCATCCTATCATTTTGTATTTTAGTTTTTTATCGTGCACCAACAGTTAACTGTGTGCACAATTGTGCCAAGAGACATTAAATGGAGGTCATAAAATCATGTTTGTGCAGGATGCTAGCTATTTGTTAATATGATGCTCTGTCTCATGTAAACAAAATGTGCCCATGTTTTGAAGGATAAGCTGACCTAGCTGCTATGCTTACTGCTTTCTTTAAGTTCATTCATAACTTGAGTTTACTTCTTGAGGTCAGCAATGATTATGTTGTCTTCTCCAGTGTCCTCCATGCAGAAAAAACTTTAAAGGGACAGTATTAATAATTAATTGATAAAGATTTATTTATCTATTTATTTAATGTTGGCCTAGAATGGCAGTCTGTGATGTTTTTGAGCGTTTTTAATGGCAAAACATAAATTTCAGCATGACATATGCTTACATTAAACTGTCAGACAGTGGCACTGGACTTAATACTGCTCTTTACTCAAGCTGATATCATACAAGAAAAATGAAGAAAAAAACCTTTGTTTTATTCAGACTCCACTCAGCATGCATAACTTTCTCGTAACTTACGAATAGCACTTCAGTCTGTAGTTAAGTCTGAGGTCTGAATACAGATGCGTGTAATTTCAGTATTCACTATTGCACTGTGCATCTCAATTCTGAATACGGCCCATAATATATGAAATCATAAATTACATGTAAAGACCCTTATGCTATAATATCACTTAAGTATTTAAACCAATAGGTCAAAGCCTAGTTCAGTTTCCACAGGTTACTTTCAAAAGATGTACATTTGTGTTCATATATCTCAAATTTAAATAGAGTGGTGAACATAAGATCATTAAAGTTTTTCATACTTCTCTCTGCTCTCGTCTGTCTTTGTGTCTTGGTCCCCAGAGACACTCATTTTGGAGGTCATGTCTCCTCCTGCAGATTGCAGGCATAAACCTGCACACATGCAGAGAAAAAAATCTTGTGTTCATCTCTCATAACCTAGTATGATCAAAAAATGTCATGCTATCGAGTCAAAAACTGTTTTAAGACTTTCAGTAAAACAACTTTTTTTAAATTAATATACATTCACAATATTTATATACTGAAACTTTAGATGTAGATACTCACTGTGTTCTCGTGTGAAATGCTTTACGTTACTCTTGACACAAAACAAAGGTATTATATAACCGCACTGAATGTGGTTAGATGAGGAAGTGCATTGTTACCTTCTCTGATGACGGAGTCCCAAAACACACCCGCCCACACACACTTCTACCTGATACTCATACAAATACACATTGACATATTCACATATACAGTATATGACCGTATATTGTGGGGTCACCTGTCTGGAATATCACATTATGGTGACAGGAGGTCAGATTACACAAATTTAAAACTCTACTTTAACAATAACTGTCCAGTTTACTGGCATTTCTAATTACTTGTAGAGAAATAATATATTAACAATATATCTAATAGTATACTATCTAAGAGTAATATATCTAAGAGTTGTAATATATCTAATAAAGTAGGGATATTCTGTATGTTGCACACCTTTAGTTTGCATCCCAGAATTTCAACAGTTATGAAGATGAAAGGAATGGATTGAACTACAGCCATGTGTTCACTTGTAACTGAAGAGGTAACACAAGAATCTGCTTTATTACTGCCTCAGCTGGTTATTACTGCCTCACCTATCACTTGGTTCTGACTGGACAGCAGATGCAAGATAGTAAAAACATTAGAAGAACATCCAGCTTCCTGAGTCTACACAAGTAAAATGGAATTAACTATTTTATGATAGACTCAGGATGTTGGATGTATGTGAATTGTTTCCCTTCCAAATCTGTACTTATCTGCAAATTTTGCAACTTTTGATATCATTTCAGTCAGTGTGTCATGCTTTTTTTAATAACTGTTTTGTTTTGTATCCACATAGCCTATTGTTGTTGCTTTGTGAGAAGTTTTGTGTGTGATTTTGACTGTCTAGATAGCCCTATATGGTGTATGTGTGGTCTAACATGTGTACTAGGCAAGAAGAAGAAAGGAAAGATGGCTGTACTTATTGCACATCCTGCTTCATACATCACTTTGTGACTTTATTGAAGGTCTTAGCATGCATGCACACATGAAGAGGTAGGTATCAGGGTGATTCTCACTGCCCCTGGTGGTTATTAGGAAGGGTGAAATATAATCTGTGTGTGTGTGTGAGAGAGAGAGAGAGAGAGAGAGAGAGTTTCTTGTGTGTCCCAGCACATGTAACAGTGACAGAGAATGAGTCAGAGGTTGATTTGCCAGGACCTATAAGCAAGCCAGAAATTGGGTAGGGGTAGGCAATGCAGATCAGGGTAGCAGCTGATCCTGAACCAATCATGCGAACACTGGAAGCAAGCCAGGAATACACCCATCAGGTTCACTCAGTCCACAAACTCCACTTCCCAGAACACACCTCGGCCTACGAACATGGCCATCCCGGACTACACACCTCAGAACCCACTGCTGTTAACTTGCTCTCAATCACCGGACATTTGAGTACATACACCTGTCCCCAATCACACACACTCTCACACACGCACACGTTTTCGTCTACCCGGTTGCACGGACCTCATAGAGAACTACATAGAGTCTCCTCCAGCTGTGGTTGTATGCAGCTGCCCATACTGGCTACCTGAACACAAAAAAAAGTGGTTTGGGATGAACTCAAGGCTAAGCTCGACATGGGAGTAATCAAGGAGTCCCAGAGTGATTGGAACAGTTCAGTGGTCTTGGTGCCTAAGGCTGACGGGTCGGTCCATTTTAGTGTGGACTTTAGGAAAGCCAACAAAATTTGTCTAAATTTGACGCATACCCAGTGCCATGCATTGATGAACTGCTAGATCAGTTAGGCGTGGCTCGCTTTTATTCGACGCTGGACTTAAAGAAGCGCTATTGGCAGATTCCCATGACTCCAATATCTCGAGAGAAAATGGCCTTTTCCACTCTGTTTGGCATACACCAATTTGTCACCCCAGCGATGTTTCAACATCTCATGGACAGAATACTCCGCCTGCTCAATGCATTTACTGCTGCTTATTTCTATTACATTAGCATTTACAGTAATGATTGGCAGTGGCATTTACAACATCTGAGAGCTGTCCTGCGATCCTTGAGACAGGTGGGGCTCACAGCAAATCCAAAAAAACTGTGCAACGAGTGGACAAGTGGAAGTACGTTATCTGGGCCATCGGCAGGTGCGTACCCAAATGGATAAGACAGCAGCGATAGTGGCCTGTCCGAGACCCAAAACCAAAAAAGGGGGTGAGGCAGTTCCTGGGGATAGCTGGCTATTATCGTAGGTCATATCATCATCATATCATAGGACGTCACCAGCCCACTGACTGAGCTCACTAAAAAGGGAACGCCAACTGTCTACTCTTCAGCTGTCCAGTTTGGGTGAGTCTGTGCGCATGATAGTGTCAGATTCCTGTTCTTGGCTGACAGGAGGGGAACCGTATGTGGTCTTCTGCTGTTGTAGCTCATCCACCTCAAGGTTAGATGTTTTATGCATGCTGAGATGCTTTTCTGCTCACCACGAGTGTAATGAGTGGTTATTTGAGTTAGCATATCCTTCCTGGCAGCTCCAATCTGGTCATTTTCCTCTGACCTCTCTTATCAAAAAGGTGTTTCAGCCTGCAGATTCTCTGCACACAGGATGTTTTTTGTTTTTCTCATTATTCTGTGTAAACTCTAGAGACTGTTGTGTGTGAAAATCCCAGCAGGAGATCAGCAGTTTCTGAAACACTCAAACCAGCCCATCTGACACCAACAACCATGCCACGGTTAAAGTCACAGAGATCACACTTTTTCTTCATTCTGATATTTGATGTGAACATTAACTGAAGATCTTGACCTGCATCTGCATGATTCTATGCATTGTGCTGCTGCCACATGATTGGCTGATTACATAACTGTATAAATGAGCAGGTGTACAGGTGTTCCTAATAAAGTGGATGGTTAGTGTAGCTCAATAAATATGTACTGCATCAGTAAGCATCAGAAATCTTTGAGTACAAATTCTTACATTGTATAAGGAATGTGTGTGTGTGTGTGTGTTGTATGTTGGATGTTAAAACCTATAACAAAATTCATGATATGTACAATGAATGGATTTGTAATAAAGGTATATAAATAAAATATTTACATTAACGATTTTCATGGTTTTTTTCTTGGAAGCAAAATTACATTTATACCCATGTTGCCTGATCTTAAGATTACATTTCACACACCACCACCACCACCACCACCACCACCACCACACTGTGTGTGCGTGCATGTTTGCACCCTGGTATGTGTGTGTGTGCGTGCGCGAGTGCATGCGTGTGTGTTTGTGTGTGCACGTGACTAACTTCTGCTCTTAAAAAAAACAGGTAAGGAAACGCCTCCAAACACTTTCAGCAGCACCATTTTGTGAAAAGAGAAACATAAAGCAGTTCAGAAGAAAGCGCAGTGAGTATCTAAATCTGGAGCTTTAAGAGCAGATTAGTCTGTTTACTTCATGATAATGATAATGGAATAGTTTTCCTATAAGTCATCTAAGTGATGATACACAGATTTTAAGCACTAATTTTAACTATATATTTTTTTTCTGCATGTTTGCAAGGAGGAGACGTTCTCCAAAATGAGTTGTGCTGAGAAGCAGGACACTAAACCAGACACGAGGTGACATAACATTAAAAAAAAAAAAAAAATTAGCTTTACCAACAGTAAAAATCTGCAAGGTCAGGTCAAATGAAAACCTTCATTTTTATTTTATTCTGTATGGTTTCTTGCAAAAAGCTGTAACAAAAGTAATTTTTCTACATAATATTCATTTCATTCAATGCGAGTGTTCTAGTTCTTGTATGTGCAGCCATTGAAATGAAGGTTTTCTCACCCTCGTAAAAGTAGTGACTAAAGTAAGTTAGACGTCTTTGACTCAAGAGGTTTGATGCAAACTTTTGCTTAATAGTTGTTTGAGCAATGATAACAAATTATTTTGGAAAACAGTAACAAAACAGGCATGTATTAGAGCATATGCAGGACTGTTTTTTTTTTCTTTTGTAACCCAATACCACTTGCTCCTGCAGTTATTCATGTGGCAGGCTGGGAAAAACTATTCAGTGTTGCTATGACTGAATGCTGGAAAACGATCCAAAATAAATAGAACAAAAAATCGAAATGTAAACTAAATTAATTTTTTTTCTGCCAATAGTATACTTTGACATCTTTCTCTCTCTCTCTCTCTCTCTCTCTCTCTCTCTCTCTCTCTCTCTTAGCCAGTTTAATAAACACAGCAGTAAAAAAAAAAAAAAAGTCTGCCTAAAGATGTCTAAAACCTCTTGAACTAAGTGCGACTCCCACAATTTGATGAAGTTTTTGAATAGTTAAATGTCATAAGAAAATAAAGGAGTCTAATCAGTTCGGTTTGTAATCAGATAGCGGCTGTGAAAATGTCTGCAATCCTCACAGTCACATCATCATCAAAGCAGAGAAGAGCGCTTACACACTCTGTACAAAGTTTAAACGTGTTTAAATCACCTAATAAAAAGACATTAACTACAAGAAATCTAGCTGATGGGATAGAAGTGACTTCGTCTGATTCGGGCTAAGAGATCAGACTGATTATTTCTCCACTGATATTAGCATGAACAGAGATCAGTGGAGTGAAGACACGATGATTAGACTGAGGTTAGACGCCTCAGGTGATGAGATAGAGACTGATGTCTGATGATGCTGAGAATTCATTTCTCATTGAAAACATGTGATTCCTTACAGTTCGGCAGTAACGTGTTTTTCCATCAGTAAATTAGGTTAGAGATTTAGAAGGAAGCTCAGCATCTTTTAGTGGAACTGGATTGCAATCTTTAAATATGATTTTCTCCCTTTTCACTTTTGGGGGCAACTGGATTTTAAAATGTTTTAACGTTACTTCTGGTTGAGGTACATGCAAAAGAAAACCATATTTCAGTCCAGGAGAGTCTGTAGTTTTCACAAATGTTGTTTGTTCTGCTCGTAATATTATCTAACAAACTTTTTTTTTCTTAAAATACACACAGATTAGTAAACCACTGTGACCCTGACTATAGAATAAAGCCCAGCGAGCATACTGTATAGAGTTAAAATACGGAGAGAGCACACTTCCACAGTCTGTGCCGTCATGGGGTTATCAATACGGTGTCCAAACCGGGAAACAATAATCTACGCCAGTATGCATAGAATAGATAACTAACAGTGTAGACACTACGTAAAAATTATATACACATGTTTGTTTGTCTCTATGTGAATAAATATGTTATAACAGCTTGAAACTCACACTAGTAGTGGGAGCTACTGCTGAGTACCCGGGGGAAAATGACTGACTGAAACATAATGAGCTCCGTTCAGCCATTTTAGCTGAAAATAGAGCTCCAAAGTCACTAAAATGTCGATTTCTATGGCCTCTTTCTCTGGCACTGTAGATCAGTGTAGCTGGTTAATGTAAATGTGTTTTGATAAAAGCATTTTTATTTTCATTAGACACTTTTACTGATCTGAACTAAGGAGAGTCTAGAAAGGAAATCACTGAGAGAAAAGGTGGAAGGATGACGTACTAGGAAAAATGCATAACTTCTGCAAGCTTTGATTTTAGTCTGATTCAGGCTAAGAGATCAGACACACCTGAACCCAGCTGTATCTCTGTGAAAGGTGGTGAGTCAATGGACCAGCCACATGACGTCAGAGATGGAGCCTGTGCAAGTGAAATCAGATAAGGAGGATGTAGTGATTGTGGCTCTAAGGAATTGAAAAGATGAAAGGGTTATATTACATACATTGTTATATGCAATGTGGTATAATATATGCCTTAAATTTGATTTGCAAACACAGGAACTATAATTCAGAATTTACTATTCTAATAGCCTGATTTCAGCCAAGGGAAAAGAACTCCAAATTATAACCCCATTCATATGGTGCTTGCTTATGCTGTGCACTGTCACCATTGGTTCATTATGGTCAGGAAGTCACGCATTTACCATTTGCCTATTTGGCATAGAAAAAAAAAAAACCACAGTTTCCTCTGATGCAAAAAACGCTGACAGCTCTGAAGCAGTATAATGTTGATTTTCTTTCTTTCTTTCTTTCTTTGACTTAGGCTTTCTTTGTTCTAGTTTTATATTTTAAACTTGTCTTTATTTATAGCTTTTTAAGTTATATTCATGCTGTGAGCTCCTATGGGATAATCATCTGTGAAAAATAAAATCTCTGGGGTTTTTTCCAGGGATTTTATCAGTTCTTTTATTTATATTGCACGAAACAGGCCTCAGCAGGTTGCTCACATTCCTTATGCACTCTGAATACACTCTCTTTTTAATTCTGTGACTTGATGAATCATAACCGTAGGACACTGATCCTAAACAGATAAACAAAGTAAAAGTACACATGCATGACTAAAAAAAAGTTCCAGTTTTGGGCTATCCAAGACAAAACCAGAACTCAACCCCAGACCCTATGAGACTTGTGTATAAGCGACGGCTCTCAGGTATGTTTTAAGGATGATTGGGCAAAAATTCCTCCAAATCAGTGTGATGTGAGAGACTCATAAACTTACACAGAAAGGAGTATTACAAATTATTGTGGATAAATGTGGCTCTATAAGCTACTGTGTAATTGGGTGTTCTTATTGTTGCCCACATTTTCTGCACATTGGCTGAATTTTTTGTAAATAAATGAACATGACGGAATCTGATATGTATTAGCCACTGTTAGATTTACTTTATTTGAAGGAACTTTTAACTTATTTTTCAGGACCTAGGTGTTATGTTTTGACAATGATTCTGAGTACATATCATTGCAGACTGTTTTTTTTTTCAATAATAGATAAATTGTGATGGATTTTAGCCCAAGACTTAGATGAACAAATCAGCTCACAACAGTTTGAGTTATAGGGCTGAACTGAATGCATAAGCTAAACATAGTCGAGTCACACAGTTGAACCTGGACTATTTTAGCTTCTGGAAGAAAGAAAACCTCACTGAGACAGGTGAAAGGATGGTATAAAGATGCATAACAAAAGTTTTGTTATAGTCTGATTCAGGCTAAGAGATCAGACTCACCTGGGCCCAGCTTTGTCTCTGTGGAAAGTGAAGAGTCAATGACACGGCAAATTTACTTCAGAGAAGAGGCCTGTTCTGGTGAAATCAGGAAAGAAGGATGTAGAAAAATATGATAGAGAAACTTGAACAGAGAAGCAAAATTAATACTGTGGATATTTTAATCCAGTCACTTCTTTACCTTTGTTCATTTGAGTTCATTTCATAGTGCAAAAAACACACATGGCATTATGATTGTTGTTAATATGAGTGTAACCCAATGCCTGTTTCTGTATTTCTTTACTGCTCAGAATATCTGTATTTGTTTTCATAATTGGATTTAAGCCGGAATTGAGTGTTTATTTGTTTGGGGATTTTTGCTTGTTTTTTTTTTTTCACAATGCCCTGGACAATTTCTGAATTTTACCTTGGATCTAATGTGACAGAGTAAGTGGCTGTGGGGATTTGTGTTCATTCAGCTACAAGAGCATTAGTGAGGTCAGGCGCTGATGTTGGGATGTCGAGGAGGTCTGGGGTGCAGTCGGTGTTCCAGTTCATCCCAAAGGTGTTCAGTGGGGTTGAGGTCAGGGCTCTGTGCAGGACACTCGAGTTCTTCCACTCCAACCTTCACACACCATGTCTTCATGGAG